>CM076571.1:475898187-476134611 GCA_034641835.2 Pinus albicaulis
GGAAGCCCCCCAGGAAACCCTGAAACCCAACCATAGTTTAGCCATCGGCCATCTTGCTGCTACAATACACTGAGAACAACACTCGGAGAGATTACTCACACATACAACTGTTGAGATTGCAACAAGATGAGGAGCTTAGTGGAAAGAAGTCGCCTTCACTAAGTGGGCTTGCAGGCTATTTTTGGCGCAAAGTCTATTTTTAGACTATGTCTATTTTTAGACATATGGATCATGTTCTATGAGTTGCAGGATGCTATTTGTGGATGGTTGGTCAAGTCGGAAAAATAGATGGACTTCTATTTTTAGACATACTGGGCGGAATCTATTTTTAGATTGCCAGTCTAAAAATAGATATGTCGAATATTATTAGCTCTTAATAATATTTGGACTCTAAACATTATATTATCCTCTTGGAGCACTTCAGTTTGATGCCTGGATGTGGCACATGCAGCTGACAGAAGGAATTACGCTATTCCTAGGGTTTAGTGGAGCTATTGCATGGTTGACTTTAGTTAGAACTCATGTGACAGAGTTTGGTGGAGTTGATGAGACAGTTAATGGAGTTGTGTTCAGTTTAACTTAGTTGAGCTAGTTGTATCTAGTCTAGCTGATTGATACAATTAGTGAGAGTGGTGTGAATTAATTATTAATTAATTCACTAATTATTAACTCATAAATCAACTAAAGAATACATCAGTTAACTGCAGTGCATGGAAAGTTTCAGTGGAGACCAGTGAAGAGGTAGGTGAAAGAGCAAGTGTGACTATCAGTTGTGAATATATTGGTGCATGAGATTTGCACACACATTGATTGAGAAGCCAATGAGGATTTTGCAGTACATACTAGTGGGATTTGAACCTGGATCTTGGTATTATCCATATTGGATTGCGCAGTAGAGGCAGGCTAACAGGTGGAGCATATTGGAGCATGTGTTTTGTATGATCTGAGCTTGTGTAGTGTGTAACAATTGGAGATTGTACTGAGAGCTTGTGAGGAGTTTGTACAATGATTGTTACATGATCTCTATCATTATAATATACAGATAGTTGGGGGTTTTCAACTTTAAGCTTTCCCATAAATACTATGTTTATATGTGTGATTGTTTATGGTTTTAATGTGCACATGCGATTGTTTATATTTACGCAAATTGATGATCAATAGTAGAAGAGGTTATGTATTATGCATGAAGCTCAAATAGTGTGTGATCAAGATAATCTCGGTGAATAATTTAACAGTTATTCAAATTTCTACATGGTATCAGAGGGATATTGATCATTGGAGCAATTGCAAAACATTGAAGCGGTTGAGTTTTGTGCTGGTGGAATTCGAATTTGCAGCAGTGTTTTCTTGGTGTCGAAGTTGAGATGTCTTTCAACGGATTGCGATTAGAGTATGCCCTTGAGGGCAGCTCGAATTATATTGCATGGAAGGACAGGATGGAGGTGGTGCTAGATGACAATGGGTTGAAGGAGTTCATAGATGCTGAAGTCCCAAAGCCTACTTCTACTGATGCTGCCGTACTTGACGCATGGCAAAAGAAGACAACAAAGTGTCGAAGGATTCTGTTGGAGGGTGTGAAGGATCACATAGTGTCCAGCCTTCATGGTAAGGCTTCTTCATTCTTGATGTGGAAAGCCTTGACAGATTTATTCCAAAGCAAGAGTGACCAGAGGAAGTTGGCGCTCAAGGATAGACTCAGAAACATAAAGATGGAGAAAGGCGACAGTATGCCCAAGTACCTCACGAAGTTCATCCAATGCAGGGATGAGCTGGGAAGTGTGGGGGTGACTATAGATGATGAGGACTTGGTGAGCTTGGCTCTCCTTGGGCTTCCGAAGAGTTGGCATTCCTATCAGGACTCTGTCAATGGTCGGGAGAAATTGCCAGGATGGGAGCGACTTTGGTCGGATCTTGTGTAAGAGGAGATAAGGCGGAGTACCGGGGACGGATCTTCATCAAAGAACTCTAATGAAAAGAATTTCACTTTGGTTGCCAAAGCAAAGAAGGGGAAGAGCAAGAAAGCTTCTCATTCTGGTGCGAAAGGCAAGAAGCAGGACATGTCCAAGGTGAAGTGCTTTCACTGTCACCAACACGGACATTATGCCACAAATTGTCCGCAGAAGAAGAAAAATAAGTAGGTTTCTGGATCTGTAGCTGGAGAGGCCTTAGCCTCACAGTTTGAGCTGGATTTTTTGCTGATCGCATGCTTGGTCTCAAGTGTGGCGGGATCAGTATGGTTTCTGGACAGTGGTGCATCTTTTCACATGACAGGAGATCGAGATTTGTTTATTGATCTGGATGAGAAAGATCTTGGAGTGCACATCGAGATGGGCGATGATGGTAGATACAGTGCGACCGGTATAGGTACCATTTCCTTTGAGAGGAAGTCTGGTAAACCCTTCGTATTGAAGGAAGTGATGCATGTTCCAGGATTGAAGAAGCAATATTATCTACGTAGCGATGTTAGAAGACAAGGGATATGATGTTGTCTTTAGCGAGGGAAAGGCTTTCCTACGCAGTAAGGAAACTGGTGAGACCCAGAGGATAGGGGTTCGAGTTAAGAACCTTTATCAATTGCAGGTAGATGGTAGCACATTAATGGCAGGCAAGGCAAAAGGAGTGGTGAGCCGGGATGATGGCGAGTTGTAGCACTGGAGATTAGGCCACCTTCACCATGGAGCTTTGAAGATACTGCAGCAAATTTCTACTGGGCTTCCTAAAGGCACTCTTGTGCAGTCAGATCAGTGCAAGGGGTGTACCTTAGGAAAATTTGTGAAAGCCACCTTTCACGAGAAGGATAGTCGCGCCACAACGATCCTTGAGAGAATTCACACAGACGTGTGTGGACCTTTCTCAGTAGCTTCGACAGCAAAGCACAGGTATTATGTGATATTTGTTGATGATTTTTCTCATAAGTGTTGGATCTTCTTCATGTAGAAGAAGAGCGAGACATACTCAAAGTTCTGTGAGTTCAAGGCACTGGTTGAGAAAGAATCGGGGAAGCAGGTGAAGGCTCTTAGGAGCGACAATGGTGGTGAATTCATCTCTGGAAAATTCAAGGACTTTTGCAGCGCAAAAGGAATTCGAAGAGAGCTCATAGCACCTCATAACCCACAGCAGAACGGGGTTGCTGAGCGGAAGAACAGAACGATCATGGGTGCTGCACGGGCGATGTTGCATGATCAGGGCCTACCCATTCACTTGTGGGTGGAGGCATGCAATACTGCAGTATATGTGCAGAACCATTGTCCTCACAAGATACCTGGCATGAGTAAACCCGAGGAGGCGTTTTCTGGTAAGAGGCCTGATATTTCCCATTTGAGGATTTTTGGTTCACCTGTTTACATTCATGTGACGAAGGATGCCAGGAAGAAGCTGGAGCCGACTGCAGAGGTTGGGATATTTTTGGGGTACACTGATATGCCCCACAACTATCATGTGTATTTTCCAGACAGTCGCAAGACTGTTGTGCGACGGGATATCAAATTTCAGGAGGAGAAAGCCATGCAGTGTTTGCTTGAGAGGGAGCCACACTTGCATGCAGATGAGGAGCTATTAGTTCTTAAGGATGAGCTTCAGGATGTGGATCAGCCACAAGAGGAAGTTCATGGAGTGGAAGAGACCACTCATGCAGCGCCAACCATAAGAGGGCGCAAGCGCACTACAGAAGCTGAGCGACTAGCTCAAGATGCAGAGAAGGTTGTAGGAGCACCTACAACATAGCGTAGATAGAGACAGTCACCGGATCGGTACACTGGATACATGGCTCTTGTGAGAAAATGTGTCGTGACAGAGCCATCCTCTTTCGAGGAAGCTGTGGAGGACCCCGCATGGGTAGATGCCATGGTGGAAGAGTATGATTCGATTGTCAGAAACAGTGCATGGGAGATTGTCGAAAGCAGGAGGAAATCAACTGGTGGGTTCAAGATGGATCTAGTGAAACGAGCGTGGCAGGAGTGTGGAGAAGTACAAGGCAAGATTTGTTGCCCGAGGCTTTTCACAGATTGAGGGGATCGATTATGAGGAGACCTTTGCACCTGTCGCAAGGTATTCTTCCATACGGACAATCCTAGCTCTCTCAGCACAGATGGGGTGGCACATTCATCAGATGGATGTGAAGACTGCGTTCCTCAACGGAGTCATTGAGGAGGAGGTGTACATAGAGCAGCCCAAAGGTTTCGAGATCTTCAGCAGGGAGTTGCATGTGTGCGTTGTATGGGTTGAAACAAGCACCTCGTGCTTGGTACACACGGATAGACAGTTATTTCACCGGACTTGGATTCTCCAAGAGTGAGGCGGATCCGAACCTATACCAGATTGTGGTGGAGGATAAGTTGCTGATCATTGTACTTTATGTAGATGATTTGATTTTGAGAGGTGATGAGCTGTTGATACTCTCATGCAAGGAGGATCTTGCAAAAGAGTTTGAGATGAAGGACGTGGGCCTCCTTCATTATTTCCTGGGATTGGAAATTTGGCAGTGTAGTGGTGGACTATTTGTTTCTCAGGGTAAGTATGCCCGGGAGATACTAGAGAAGTTCAACGTGCATGGCTGCAAGCCTGTTGATACTCCTCTTCCTGGTGGTTGGAGGAAGGAGGATGCTACTTCAACGGAGGTAGTGGATGCCACTGTTTATCGACAGTTGGTGGGGTCGCTTATGTATATGATCAATACATGGCCCGGCATATGCTATGCTGTGAACCAGCTTTCACAAGCTATGGTTAAGCCAACCAAGCTCTTCTGGAAGGCAGGCAAGCATGTAGTGAGATATCTCAGAGGCACATTGGGATATGGATCATGGTACAGACAGGAGGATGAGTTGAGGCGGCATGGCTTCACGGATCGGTATCATCATATCAGAGATTGTGTGCAGCGGAGAATCATGTTACTTTCATACATTCCTACGGAGGATCAGGATGCTGATATCTTGACGAAGGCGCTCACCAGGAGCAAATTCGAATACCACAGGGGCAGGATAAGGGTTGTAGATAATCATTATCTTGTTGAGAGGGAGTGTTGAGATTGCAACAAGATGAGGAGCTTAGTGGAAAGAATTCGCCTTCACTAAGTGGGCTCGCAGGCTATTTTTGGCGCAAAGTCTATTTTTAGACTATGTCTATTTTTAGACATATGGATCATGTTCTATGAGTTGCAGGATGCTATTTGTGGATGGTTGGTCAAGTCAGGAAAAATAGATGAACTTCTATTTTTGAACATCTTTGATAGGAATCTGTTTTGATTTGATCAAAATAGATATGTCGAATATTATTAGCTCTTAATAATATTTGGACTATAAGCATTATCTTATCCTCTTGGAGCACTTCAGTTCGAGTCACGGATGTGGCACATGCAGCTGACAGAAGGAATTACGCTATTCCTAGGGTTTAGTGGAGCTATTGCATGGTTGACTTCAGTTAGAACTCATGTGACAGAGTTTGGTGGAGTTGATGAGGCAGTTAATGGAGTTGTGTTCAGTTTAACTTAGTTGAGCTAGTTGTATCTAGTCTAACTGATTGATACAATTAGTGAGAGTGGTGTGAATTAATTATTAATTAATTCACTAATTATTAACTCATAAATCAACTAAGGAATACATCAGTTAATTGCAGTGCATGGACAGTTTCAATGGAGACCGATGGAGAGGTAGGTGAAAGAGCAAGGGTGACTATCAGTTGTGAATATACTGGTGCATGAGATTTTGCACACACATTGATGGAGATGCTAATGAGGATTGCGCAGTACATACTAGTGGGATTTGAACCTGGATCTAGGTATTATCCATATTGGATTGCGCAGTAGAGGCGGGCTAACAGGTGGAGAAAATTGGAGCATGTGTTTTGTATGATCTGAGCTTGTGTAGTGTGTAACAATTGGAGATTGTACTAAGAGCTTGTGAGGAGTTTGTACAATGATTGTTACATGATCTCTATCATTATAATATAGAGATAGTTGGGGGTTTTCAGCTTTAAGCTTTCCCATAAATACTGTGTTTATATGTGTGATTCGTTTATGGTTTTAATGTGCGCATGCGATTGTTTAATTTCCGCAATTTATGATCATAGTAGAATAGGTTATGTATTATGCATGAAAGCTCAAATAGTGTGTGATCGTGATAACTTATGAATACGAATGTATTATTCAAATTTCTACAAGTACGTACTCATTAGGTGAATTTTGAGGTCTAAAATGGGCCTCCTAAGGAAAAAATGTACAATCAAAATTCACTTTATGAGAACCAATCACATTTCAAAGGAAGACATCATCCCTAATGGTTTAGGTGGTATTGCTTGAGTTAAAGGTACCTACTTGTCACATTCTTAATGGTGGATAAAAACTCATGGTTAACCATGGTAGTGCTCTAAGTACTTTTAAAGTCAAAGTAAAGTACCATAATAAATGTCATTTCACACTTTTTGAATAAAAATATGTTATTGTCATTTCCTTTTTTCGAAAGAAACAATGCATATCAATATACATTTATTATATTATATTATTTTTATATAGTATATTAATTACATGTTATTATATAATTTAAATAATATAAATTTTAGTTAATAACATATAATATAATTAAGAATTTATAAATTTATATTTATATTTTATTTTAAGTTATTTAAGAACAAAGGACAAATGCATTAGTTTTTCTCAAAGATAATGACTTTTTTTGAAAAACTCATTCTTATTTATAGTCACATCAATACAATTTTTTTATTAATTTTTATTTTGGTACAACTTTGAATTTAATTTAACTATGGTTGCATGGATTGTGGTGCAAAAAGTGAATTGAAAATTCATAAATATTATTTTATTGGTTTATCTATTATTTTATTATTTCATTAGGAGGCCCATTTGAGACCTCAAAATTTCGCTAATGAGCGCCGTCCTGAGCCGATTGCAAATGACAACCTACTAGGTTTTAAGACGTCGAACACGTCTCTAACTTAGACCACTAGAATATTTCGTTAGGTTTCAATGTTGCTTCCAGTTAATTGATTTTTTTTTTTTTAACGTTGATCTTGGATTAGGTTTCAATTTCTAGGCCTTAACGTATGTCGGATATGAAATCTTCCTAAATGCAAAACTACATGTAGGAGGATACCATTTTCGTTCAATGAAAGCTATCTATAAGAAGGAAAGAAAACTTTCAAGCAAAAGTAGCAAATCAAGCAGAAAAAAATCCACTAATGAATCTAATGCAACCAAAGAAAACAAAACTCTTTCCTAGCCTATACAATGCAAACTAAGCGAAGTGAAAGTTTCATTTTCAAAGAAAGAATGCAATAGTTTTTTTTTTCAATGCAATAGAGCAAACAATGCACTAAATGATATGAAAAACAAAACTAAACACTAGCTTGAGAGAGAAATTGGTAAAATTTGAAACGAATGAATCCTCCAACATAAAACAAACACAACAATACTCATAACTAATGATACAAACTTTTTAAATCAAAGAGAAATCTCGTGAAATGATCCATATAAGCAATGTAATTTGTGCTTGGAGAAAGAGGAAGAAAAATCAAAACGAGAAAAGTAAAAATCATTCAACCAATGAATGTACTCAATAGGATTAAAGCGACCAAGAGAAATTAAACAGGAACAAATTCGATAGCTTATCAAGAAACTCGATCTCCAAACAAGGCTCAATGGCACCAAGGCAATTCGAAGCCCTAAGACCTCAAGCTACACCGATAAGAAATGGACAAACGAATGAGGAAAATAAGCCTCCAAAGAATCAAATACGTAAAAACTTCAATTACTCTTAAGAAGAATCCAAACAAAGACAAGTGACCAAAAACTCATGAAAAGCTCACACCCAAAATCTCACAGAGCTCTGTGACCGTGAGGTGCTATTCAGCGTCAAATAGGTGATGGCGTGAGTGCTACAAAAGAAACATGCGCCAATCGGCGTGACTTTTCGTGAAACCATGCCAAGCCGCTTAATCAAGGAAAAAGGGAAAAATCAATAGAGCAGGTCAATCTTGACACTCGGGCTAAACAAGGGTTTGAAGCACAGAAACAATCGAAATTAAACAACAAGACAAAAACCCAAAAAATGACCCAACAAGATAAAAACTCACACTACTCCTCAAAGATGGTTGCCAACTTGTTATGTAGGTAAATCATGACAAAGATGATCCCTCTATCCCTAGGGTGGGTCTAATAACAAGGAATCACACTAGAGTGTAGGTTCCTAGACATTTGAATGAAAGAGGTTGGGGATAAGATGGCCTAATCAAGTGGTCCAAAGTCGTCGTCGACACCTCCGCGTTGATGAAGAGAACATCTTGATCCCGATCGGGCAAGTCACAAACCTTCCACTTATCACATTTTGACACCCGCACAGATATTAGAAAATGATAAACTATACCACATATACTAATTCCATCCAAAAAATACTAGTCGTTATGAGAAGACAGGCATATTGCATTCGATAAAGACAAAACACAAGACAGAACTAGACAATAGTCACTTATATTAATAGGTAGAAATAAGATACAACCATGCTCCGACGTTGCGATCTCCTCCAACAGGCTTGGGTGAAGCACGTCTCAAAGCTCGTCGGTGGAATTTGGACTCGGATAAGGGACATCTCGAGAATTTCTCCTTGTTCTACCTTCTCAACAACTCAATTATTCAACTACACCTATTCATCTATTCAACTATAATGTGTTCAACTAGCTTTCTTCATAAAGAAAGAAGGCTTGTTTATATAGAGGGAAAAGAGGAGGTTGGGATCCCTACAAAGGTGGAAGGGAGGCCTATCCTTTAGGAGTGTTCCAAGGGAGGTGGAAAATACTAACTAAAGGAGGAGGTCCGTGTTAGGTGTTTAAGTTCAACCACTCCCAATGACTCATCTCGCAGGTGGTTGGAATGGAACTTTCGCCTCTATTTAAAAAAATACATTTCATAAATAGCTTGCAGAATTACACTAGACAAGAGCTAAAATGCGCCGAGCCCTAGTGTTAATCTTCCACACTCCACATGAGGGCGGTAAATGATTACCGCGCCAAGGAAAACAGGATTTTGATGTCTGCTCAGGAAATGTCAACAAGAAGAATGTTTCCTTCATCAAATGGGATGCAATGATGTTATTTTCAAGGCATGACACTATTCGAAGTCACAAATGACCCTCCAATGTGCGGGATGGGGATTGAAGGGACAGTGACAAAATGCCGTGTGCCCGCAGGGCAACTCATCTATTATAACCGTGGAGAGGTAGGGAATTTTTCCAGGACCGTCCAAACCCCACAAGACGTACCTACCGCATTGGCAGAATGTGACCATGTGATTGAAGGTTGTCTAGTCCACGATAGAATATGCAAGAAAAGTAGCCGATAGCTACGCAAAATGTGAAAAGAGAAGAAGGAGGAAGTACAAGACAAAGATCCAAGCGTGGAAATGTCGTAACATGCAATGGGATGGCCACAAGGGGGCTCCGGGGAGAAGATTGAAACCTTCAGCTCGATCCACCAACAATTAGCAAACAAGAAGGGTTGATATAAAAAAGGAGAAAGTAATATTTATCGTGTACTCTCGCAAGGATTTTGCCGATGCGTAGGCATCTACTGTACCGCTTGAGGACTTCAAGGCGTATGAGGAGGTCAAGTCCATTTTACAAGCATGTATGAAGCCGATGTGGAACCCAAGGGCTGTGGAAAATCTTCGTGAATTGATAGATAGATGCGCAACATGACCTATCCTCCCTCCGAAAGTCAAGGACGTACATAAACTCTATAGGTAGAAGAGACGCACTAACATGGAGATGCGAAGATCGCGCATATCGATGATTACGAGATGGGATTAGGTTATTTTTGGACCCAAGGTTAGATGCGAATGTATTACCTAAAAAATTGGCAACAAATGGGGAACCTAAGTTGGAATGGTCCACTATCCTGTCAGACAGGCCAATCAATAGAAGATCATTCCACCGGGAAGACTATCGAAGATTGTGGTGGATATCGTAGGGGTTAAGGTTCGGGCTAAATTTTAAGTAATTCCGTATTGTCGAAGATGCTTAATTCCTACCTTGCGCTCTTAGGCTTGGATTTGGCCATCGATATGGGAGGCATCATTAACCTAAAGAAGAGAAGCATGGTATTCGAGAATAACGGTACAAGGGTAATAGTACCATTAGATTCGGCGAAGGTGAATGGTACACTAAACCTAAGACGCAACGAGGAGGATGGATCCCATTCTATAAGTTGACTACGAGATGAGGATTGGATCAACCCCACGGCGGATGGAGTACCTCTACCGGAAAAGGACAAGAATGCTTCTCCATCCGATGGAGAGATGGAGAACTGGAAAACCGATTACATGATGTCTTTCGTTAAGATGTCTTCGTACTACGAAGAAATTTCTGCATCTCCTCGCAGGTAAGAGATCTACCTTATTTTGATGGTTCTCGGGGGTCGTTAGGGACTTTTTCGAGCATTTGAAGCCAAGGTTCCCCAAGAGTGACAAAGCAGTGCCTTCCGGTGCCGGCCATGGCATCGCCATGAAATGGTGGGTGATGCATGAGGAGGCGTTACAAGATTGGGAAGAGGCTCGAATATGCTTATCCTATGATTTGAGGCCTCACCAATGTGTGAATCAAAATGCCTTGACCCGAAGATCCACACGAGCCGGTTGCTTGGAGAACACAATGGTGCGATAGAATTTCCTGTGAGTGGGTTCATCTCGCTTATTCATGGCCCTAACCAATTCCCACCGCATGGTACTTAGACAAGTGGAGCTCCACCAAGCAACCGCCACCGGGGAGGCTTTGAGGGATGAATTTATAGGAACATTTGGGTTCATAGGCGTAATGCAGGCACGGACGCAGCTCGTGGGACATTGACACATTGCAGCATGGGGTGAATTGCACCCGTGTATCGCACCCGAAATACCCAATTGGGAGCCGTTACATGCTCAAACAAAGGTCAAAAATTGCGGTACTTAGCTCCAAAAGAAGAATGTATGATCCACGAGTGGGTCATGACTCCTTTAATTGCATAGGTGCGACAGACACCGGACTACTCGAGCCGCGGACTCGACAATGCTGGAACACACCACACGTTGGCTAAAATTGGGGGATGCACATATTATATATCTCTCTCCAAATTCTCCCCGAAACAAAGGAAAAAACTTATTCGCTTTCGGCCACATGGGTTATTACAAGAATTTCATTCCGAGATATACGTTGACCATCGCACTTGAAAGGAATGGATCCTAAAGACGGTTCGG
Source organism: Pinus albicaulis (assembly GCA_034641835.2). Lineage (NCBI taxonomy): Eukaryota > Viridiplantae > Streptophyta > Pinopsida > Pinales > Pinaceae > Pinus > Pinus albicaulis. Next base: position 475,909,415 of record CM076571.1, read on the forward strand.
TTCTATTATAATGACCCAAATTGAGAAAACATATCTTTGGGTTTGAAGTATTCGTATTGAGCCCTGTTGGGGAAGATGCATAGGAGGCACATAAGTTTGAACCAGCGTAGCAAGAACGCCAAAAGCACAAGAGGTGCGAAACTAGCTGCCATACCAGAATATCCGTTAAAAAGAAAAAGTTACCGTTAAAAAGGAGCGTCCGTCGGCATTTAATGGGGCATATTTTTTATCGCTAATTCGATGGTAAGTTCCAAGTCAAGTTTACCCTATCACGGATACCGTGTGCATTATAAAATGGGTTGGATAGGCCGAAATAAGGGTTACGTCTCACTTGCATAAATTGCACCCGTCCTATTTATCTCGCGTGAGCTCGAGCCGTAAGAGTTTTCAAAGTTCACACTCGGCCTCTCATGTTAGATCAACCCCCCTACCGATAAGAGCCACCCATAATCGAGATTCATTTTCCATACGGATGAAAGCCACCAACCTAGTTGGAGCCCTCGTGGCCCCTATTGCCCCGGGTGCTGAGGAAGTACGGAGATCGGGTCCGAGGATGAAGAAGTGCCCTCAACACCCGCTCACAAGGAAGGGAAAAGAGCCGTGCACAGGCTCGTGGAAGCCCCCCAAAGCTGTGCGGGGCTTTAGGGAAGCTTAGGACCTCCCCGAGGCATGCCAAATCTCCGAGAGCAACACGTAAAGCCTCGGTCGCGCAGAGGAAGCTCTTACCTACCAATCCGATCAATCGGTTACCTCCTTCATCCACCCGCACAAGCCTTCGATGCACACACCAAAGAACTCGATGGCCTCGGTTACGTACCTACGTACGCCGCTAACCCCCGGGAGAAGTCCCTATCCCCGAGCCATCCCCTCGCGGGAAGCTCCATGAAGTTAAATTCGATGATCATGACTTGGAAAATTATGAAGCTCTCTCCCCAGCCGATCTCTACGTCGTACTTCGACACAATTTATGCGGACGATGGGGCCGCGCCAGTTCGGCATCGGGTAAGCGGATTGGCCGCATCCGTCCTAGAACCCGTTGCGTATGCCTCACTTTGGCTATTACAACGTCATGGATCGATCGGCCCGACGGGAAATGCCGCCCTAGTACACAATGGCTACTCGTGGATTTGGGATAGGGTCCCCATAGATGCCGCCTGGTTCACAGAATCACTTCGGCCTTTCCATGAACGGGCCACACCCCATAGAGTGTGTAGGCAAGAACATGAAGGGGACACCACCGAGTATGTGCGTAAGACCAACCATGTGGAAAGGAATACGCGGGCTTTGTCATAAAACTATCAATGACCCGGCTACGTAGATGGGTACCATATTACTAGCCTATATGCTAATGCGAAAGTGCCAAGTCGCAACTCTGCCCTCGCCATGTCATTCGGCTAGCTACCAATGGGGCGAAGGGGGTCATTTCAATTGGGCCCAATACTTATGCGTAACGTTCGCGAATCACAGGAGCAAAAGGTAAAGCCTTCTTACTATGCTCGGATACTATTTCTTATAGCCCCGGTTGCTTGGGAAACCTCCTCGTGAGCCGCTCCCCGAGCTCCCTCTAGATATGTGCGAAGGGGCCCAAGATGCCCATCTCTGTGATTCTGTGATGACAAAGGCATATAAGATAACCAAGTATTTCGGGTCCTCTTCGTAGTAGCGTGGCCATAGCCATCAATTCTTGACCTCTACTGTCCCCCACTATATATGACAAGTACAAGAGTATCGTAGCATTCCGTGTTACCACGAACAACATTCGTATCTGGCTAGCCATAAGGATAAAACCTGACATCACTCCCTTATATGGTAGCAAATGAGGAAATTGACAATGTGATTATGCTTATGGCTTCCGCTCAGAAGATAGGCTTCAAAACAAGTGTATGCTGTGACCATTGGTACTAGCACGATGAAGGTACCCTCACTCGTTACCACCAAGGAGACCGGAAGAAAAGGGAAAGACTCGCGTAGCCGCGAAAAAGGACACACAACCACCATAGGCCACCACAAAGAACACCGTGAGGCCGAGACCTGTGTTGAGTCGTGTAGCCTAGTACCTAAGGAAGTGAATGTCGAGGTACGAAACAAAGCAGACCGTCAAGGACCCCAAAAAGAAGCAGCTGTACAAGCGGAATAGTTAGGATGAGACAACATCGACAGATGGAGATCTTGGAACAAATCACACATGTTGTTACACCGGCTACGTAAGAAAAATGGGTCGCATTAGAGGAGCACCGTAAGGCTGCGATCAACGCTATCCAGAAGAGCCACGAACCTTGCAAACTTAAATGAAGACACCATTCGTACCAACATGGTTCGTGAGGAATTCCGTGGCATCTGTGCGCAAGATGTTGGGTTATCCACGAAAGAAATATGCCTTTGTCCCTTACCTAGCGCCACCCTTGTGGGTCGCACATCTACCAAGAGAGATCCAACTTCAAGTAGGTGCAACAGCAAATTTCGAATCTTGCTAGCTACCCCATGTAGCATTACGTGGTCTACACACCGTAGTGTTTTAGGAGATTCACAATCGGGACCAACAAGTACACCACCAACTTGGTATGGCCGAATGCATCATTGCATAATAGTATACAAAGGTACTTTGTCACATCAGCTGTGCAGAGCTCGAAACTCTGATCCACCAGCTCTCGCATTGAAGTTACTTCGAAGAAATCCCGGCCACAGCCCACTCCCGCTAAAGTGAAGGATTGGTTGCCGCATTGAAGGCTTCCGTACGCTATAAACGCAGTCACTACACCTTGGCTTGGAGCAGCAAATATTTGACTTAGAGCCAAACTACAACCCGAAACACCCTTGGAGGCACGCACTCAACGCACCGTGCTAGTGATCGAGGCTACCAACACCATTACTGGACAGATTTCTGTGGCGATAGTTGGCTCGAGGACGCCATGCAACTTTGGACCATCCGGCCGCGATCCGGTCCTCCGTAAAACCAATCAAGACTTCATGACACAAGAGGAAGCTTTCGCGTATAGAGGCTACATTACCTACCTTGGTCCCTGCACAACGTTTGGCACGTATTGCGTGCATCAAAGAACACCCTCCAAGATGAGATTGAGACTCGCCAAAAGAAGCATGTTATCGGGAGAATGCTTAAAGCCTTGGACTATCATGTGCCCTTCCATCTCTCACAGATGTTGATGGTGCTATGAAGTGACTAAACCAAACACCGGAGAGTGTCACCGTTAAAGAGGGACCAACCTCGTTTAAGATGGTATATATTATGTAGAGCATCACGTCGTAGCCGCGAGTGCTGCCTCGTCAAGTCGCAACAAGTAATGCATCAAAGACGGTGGGAGACCCCACCACCACGTTGACTCAAAGACAAGCCTGCGCAATGTTAATAGCTGGAAATGGCCTTGCGAAAGAGTCGCGAAACTGGTCCATTTTGTATATTTTTGATTATATTTAGTCTAACGTGTGGGTTTTGGGGTGGGTCAGCCCCTAATGCATTGCAAATGGGTCAAGGGGTAGACTAAGAGTCTGCAAACCATGGTTTGGCAGTACTCCATTGGATGCGTAGGATAAAATAGTATAAGTAGTCGAACCTTTTGAGTTGTAAGACAACCTTGATTAAGATTGATGCTAATTGCGACCTAGTAGATCTGTTTGGGTTTTGGGGAAAAACTCCTCGTTGGCCGGTGCGCGAAGATCCTTAGTCCCGCTCGTGTGGACCTCGCCGCTCGTGTGCGCAGTTGGTTTTTTGGGTATGTAAGAGACTTTTTGATAAGTAATATATGCGAAGTATCGTGGATATCTGATGCTATTTTGAGGACTTGAATTATATGTGATTATGTTATGGTTTCCTTAATGATATGTGTTTAAGAGCCGTGAATTATCCGTGTTATGATAACCGTATCCGCAATCTCGATTAATTCTCGTCGTGAATATATCACATGTGTCATACTTGGCTATCCGCACGTGGATGTGAGCCCGTTATATAGATCCGGTAAAACCGTACTTTAAGCACTCATTGAAAGCCCCGCGAACAACCTCGTACCGCGTAGACCGAGGTTGCCGACTTCGTTCGACTTACCTACTCTCTCTCTCAAGGTGCGGAAACCTTGTCTCCAAAGCACCCACTCATACCGCTTCTCGGTGAGACTTTAACCGTGCAAGCAGTCATTTCGTAAAGGGCTAGTAGTATAGGGGTTTGTAAGAAGAACTTAACCTCCGAACTCCGTCGTAATCATTAAGCCAACATGATCGCAATACCTTTATCTTTTTTTCCTTATCATGTTCTCCATGAGACCCTTAAACTCTTCCGAACTAAATGAAGACCTCATACTTGGTCTTTAGAAGAGATCCGGTTTTTCTAATCGCAAGCGCACGAAAAAAGATCACTTTACTGCATAACAAACAACCCTAACATCAAAGATGGTCAGCGATTTTCCTTAAATCTTTAGTTAGTCAATTAAGATAAATGCTACAAAAAAATCCGTATCTATGTAGTTAAAGGAATTAAATAGCAAATAAAATAAAGAGTTTCTTCATGCATCCAATCGACAAGACAAGAATATTTTTAAATAATTTTGTATTTATGACACCCCGGGGAAGGGAACATAGAAAGATGTTACTAGTCCCCCTCAATGGGATGGGTTCTCGTATGCTCCTTCCGAGTGCTTTAGATCTAAGATCTCTCTCTCTTGATGGTAGGAAAGCCCAACAAAAATGGAACCTTGGGGGAGTTCAAAAGCAAAAATATAGAAAAAATATGACAATGATGGAGGATCAAAGTCGACTCAAATGTATAGGTCCAAAGTGATCTTTAGGAAATAAAAGGTATTGAATGAATGGGAAAACCTTCTGAACCCTCTTATTTATAACAAAATATTGAGTTAGTCTAGATATTATACAATTAAAATATTATTAACCAAATCTAGATCCAACTTTTATGGAATATTTTATTAATTTTGTTGGAGGGAAAAAGAATTTGAATTTGGTGAAATCCTTTTTTATTTCGTAAATAATAAATAAATAAATGATTTATTTATTATTTTAAGAATGTGGTTGAGTAATAATTAAATAAATAGTGATTTATTCAATTATTTATAAATGATTTAGTCAAATTTAACAAGGAGTATTATTAAAAACAATGTTTAACTAATTATTCCTAGAAAATAATAAGATAAATAGTGATTTATCTAATTAATTTTCTTGTTTTGGGTTAAATATGACTTTAGGAATATTAATTAAATTGCTATTTAATTAATTAGCCCTCGTAGAAAATCAAACAACAGATTGTTCAATATTTCATTACTTAAGCCTCATTTAGACCATAAACAACTTAATAAATTATGGATTACTAAATTATTTTTCATAGTGAGAGAAATTTTTACTTAGGGTAAAATTGGTCTTACATGGTGTAATTTGTCCATCTAATAGTAATGTGTTAGATGACCAAAAATTCGTTGTAACATATTTCCTCATGCGAGCATTAGGAGCTAATCGTATGACCGAAGTACGTTGCAAGAACTCAATCACTAGACACCAAAGGGGGGAGCGTAGAGACAGAGAAATATAAGGTAGAATAAAGTGCTATAGGACAAGACCCAAAGGAGGCGAGACTTATAGGTGTGACAAGTATTCTCATGAGTGAGCACCTGTCGAAGTATGAGGTGGGGGAGGCATACCTATGCCCGCTCGAAGTAAAAAAGTACAAATAACAATGCGTCCAAAGAAAAAGGGATTGGAAATATATAGTACATATTGGCATAAACAAAAGACATTATAATGGATCCCACATACATACTATGGTTGGGACAACAAACTGTGACTTGTACAATAATATCTCGAGTAAATGAGATATAATTACAACAAAAAAGGCCATGTAAAACAGAAAAGGGTTTCAAAATTTGAATGATACATTCAAATCCAAAGAGGCGCCCGCAAGCGGCTAAGGCAAGAAGCATCAAATAGATGGAGCTACATCCAAGGCTACAGAGAGAGGTCATCTAGGCATGTGGGGGCTACCCCGAAGGGCCGTGCCCCCTCATGAGGTCCGAAACATCTCATACACACCTCGAGAATCGCTCGGGTAATAACTGCCGCATCATTGAACCACCAAGTATACGGATCTAGATCATGGCTCGTGTATGAGGATGGAGCCGAGAAACAATCAAGTCAAAGGGTAACAAAGAGTCCCTTTTCCCCGACATCCAAGGCACCGAACAGAGTGGAAGCTAGAACCAAGGTACAATCGCCCTCTAGACTCGTCTTCCGGAATGAATAAGTCGATGTCGATAGAAGGAGGTCGCCATATGTGAGGCAATAAGGATCCTCAACTAAGGCACGAGAGAGATAATAGCAGAGCAATCGATATACCGACACCGTGATACGGTGGAATGGGGGCTACCGAGAAAGGTGGCCGACGACTTCCTTGTTAGAGCATAAAGGGCATGAATGACTTGGCAGCAATCGACACACATCGGGAGGGGATAGGGGAGTATGACCGAAGGCAAAAATGTATGACATGAGAGAGGAACAAAAACAGGATGGAGACTATAGTGGGATACAAATGACTCGGGATAGACTCCATGGAATGCAATGATGACTCAACTCGTATGCTCTAAATAAGGGTAACTCGATGATGTCGCAACACAATGTACCCGTTGGGACCATAAAAACATGAATACAGATGGTTAATCATGGCAAAAATTGACATGAGCACGGAAAAATATGAAGGAAAAGTGGTGCCCCAATTACAAGTGTTGCAAGTGAATAAATTCGATTTTGAGGAGCTGCATGACCCTTCTTGGAAAAAATGTGTCCCGGTGAAGTATCAAATCACAAAAAACTAAAGGATACCCATTTGAGAGTTTAGTGAGGAGCTTTCCAATGGTGTCAAGGCGCCAACCGACTTATGGTTTGGTCACAGCTTGCATCCGGGGTTTCTCTTCTAATAAGGCGTTTTCCTCCAAATTGATTCATTTGCAAGTGTAGCTTCGTGGTGAATGTAGAGAGGAGAAAAGGCCCTAAATCTTGCGTCGATCGTAGTAGACAAACCGATCGTTGGAATTAAGATCCGTTAGTTGCAGAGGCCTAACCATACTCTTTCAATTGGGGTTGGGAATTTCGCATTAGGCACCAAAAGCCCAAAGAACAAGCCAAATCACACTCTTTGGGGTCCGTTTTGCGACCCGAGCAACAGTAGCATCAGCATAAAATCGCGACCTCGTCCCGTAAACACCCGAAAAGTGCCACCCGAAAATATAGTCTATTTATAACAAAATATTGAGTTAGTCTAGATATTGGTGCATAATTAAAATATTATTAACCAAATTCAGATCCAACTTTTATGAAATATTTTATAATTTTGTTGGAGGGAAAAAGAATTTGTATTTGGTCAAATCCTTTTATTTGTAAATAATAAATAAATAAATTATTTATTAATTATTTTAAGAATGTGTTGGAATAATAATTAAATAAATAGTGATTTGTTCAATTATTTATAATGATTTAGTCAAATTTAACAAGGAATATTATTTTTAAAATAATGTTTAAATAATATTCCTAGAAAATAATAAGATAAATAGTGATTTATCTAATTAATTTTCCCGTTTTGGGTTAAATATGACCTCAGAATATTAATTAAACTATTGCTTAATTAATTATCCCTTGAGGAAAATCAACAAATAGGGATTTATTCAATATTTCCTCATGGGGGTTTCTATTTACCATAAACAACATATTAAATTATGGATTACTAAGTTATTTTTCATAGTGAGAGCAATTTTACTTAGGTAAAATTGGTCTTACATGATGTACTTTGGTCCATCTAATAATAACAAAATAGATGACCAAAAATTCCGTCATCGCCAAGAGATCTTGTGGACATTGGGCCACAAATATATGAGTGTATCAATCCAATATGCCTTTTTTCTTTGTTGTCACTTCGGGGAAAAGTTGTCTTAGTATACTTCCCTAGTACGCATCCTCCGCATATGTCATCATTCTCAATATTGAGGATTGAAACTCGTAAAAATATCTCTAAGAACTTTAGTGCTTCTTGGTGCAAGTGTCCCATTCGCCCGTGCCATAGTTCATCCAAATCTTTTTCGCCATCAAGATTTTTTCCTTGGGTATCGCCACGACTTGAGCCGCAATATATGTAGTCTATTTCTTCAAGCTCCAATTTGTCTCATCTTTCTTTCATATTGGATGTTTGACATATACCTTCTTTTCCAATGAAGTGTACATCGTATCTCCTTGTCTTGTAACTGACACCGAAATCAGATTCATTCCTAACCCAAGGACATGCAACACATTAGTGGTTCCGATGTTCTTGCTTCGTCTAAAACGCATATGGTGCCTCCTGCCGGAGTACATTTTGTTATGTTTCCCATAGTGATATGGAAGTCCACTTCCGAACTTTCATTGTAGCTCGAGAAGTATTCTCACACCTGTATCATGTGGTTTGGAAACCCCGCTCGTCAATATACGAAACACCTGCGTATGTTGAACTTGATACATGTGAAGTCTTCTTCTAACTGGAAGACAATCGTAGACATCTTGATTTTCTTGATTTCCTCGATGCTGCCTAGCAAACCGCATCCCACTCCGAAGATCGCATCGCGCTAAAGCTTGTTTCACCGCTCCTTATGTCACTTATATCCTGAAATATTTATCTCTCGTCGACTCACTCGCAGAGAGATTTTCCTATGAAATTTTTTCCCTCCTATATCGTCTTCGCAATCCCTCAAGGATTCGATCTTACTACCTATGCAAGCCTTTCCACCCCTCTTATATTCAATGCGTTCTTCTAGATATGTTCCTGCCTCTAATACCATGTGAAAATTATAAAATAGAACCCTCAACGCAGTAACTAATATTATTCTTCTATTTATCAATTCAGAAATAAATTATTTACGATATTACACAAGAAATATGTAATGTTCCCAATTTTAGCCTCAAGCTAAAATGGAACATTATAGTGGCATATTTTTATTTTTATTAATAAAATGGGAGTAAGGAGACCCCTTAACCCTCGATGATAGAGAAATAATACTCCTTATGAGGAAGGAGGGTAAATAAGCAAATGAAATAACACCTAAAGGTGTGAACATGATGAGGATCACCGAGTTGGCCATCTTTGACCAAGTCAACAACGCCGCCTTAGAGGGGTGGCTGCTTTAGAAGAAAATGCAGTTTTTTGAGGGAAAGCATTCAAAAAATGAATGGAAACCCTAATTGTGGGACCTATGGTGAGAAAAGAGTTCATTTGATTTATAATAAAGAAGGAGCAAGACTGGCTCGATTATCCCTTGATTCAGAAATTTCAGAGGGAGGCCAAGGACTTGCATATCTAGGTTACTTAGTTATGTGATTTGCATGTTTTGAGCACCGGGGGTGTTCCTAGATGGGATCCCACCTCTTCCTCATGGGAGGAGAGAATTGAGTTGCATTTTCATTCCGCATTTGGCCAAGCTCACTCCTTCCGCTGCATGGTTATTTCGTAGGAGGATGGTGTCGTGTTGCTAGTGAGGCAAAGCAGAGGAACTCATAGAGTCCTTCCTTACTTGCTTTTTCAGTGGTGGAGTGATTTCTTCATTGAGGAGTTGTAGAGAAGGATCTTGGACCATATTTCATATTTGTGGCATGAGGCCACTCATTCACCAACTCCCCATTACGCAATACTTGGAGAAACCGCGTTATTCCATGAGGGCAAATCTGTTGAGGGAGATTCTTGTGCTCATCGTGAGTGTTTTTGAGTAAAAGGGGATCAATTTACTTTTCCTTGAGGGCATTATCAGAGGAGGGCATCATCATTTTAGATCAGCCACAGCCTAACATACATTGGTTTCGCCTGCGTTGACATTTCTTTTTTTTGTCAATTGTATTTTATTCCGATACTTAGCAATCTCCCCAGATTGGCTAGAAATCACATATTCAACTCATTTTCCCATTTGTGGGCATTTATTTTTATTCCTTTAGTGACATTATCATTTTTTATGTATTCAATAGCCGCATCTCTCATAGAGATCACAATATTGCCTCCGACATTTTGTGTAGTGAAGAACATCTCATGTATTACATTGCTTATTCATTGGAGGTTGGTTCTAAAGGCTTCGAGGGTCTTGTTCCTCATGATATTTATGGGCAGCCATTGCTGATATACTAATATTATTATGGCTGTAGTATTTACCCTCTCATGATACATTCATATTTATGGTAGTTTCGTATTAATGTTTTGGTATATTAAGCCGTAAGCTCTCTCATTGAGCATTGTTTTAGAGATCTAGTTTTAGGGGAGATTTGTATAACCCATCTAGAATAATTTATTTAAGCTCATTTTCTGTACAGTTATATTAGATGTGTTCTAGGGAATCCCGTTGTTGGTTAGCCTTATTTATGCATCAGCTTCCTTGTACAACGTCTTCAAGGAGCTTCATGGCAGAATTCCCGAGGTGGAATATTGCATATCCATAGGCAGCATTCTCGTGAAGGGCTAGCTAGCCTCAAGATCTCTCCCTTATTTGAAGGAGACATATCCTATAAATGCCCCAACATTCAATCTCTGAAATGGACTTGCGTTGTCTCACCGAAGAAGGAAAAATGGAATATCTTAAGATATTCCCCGATGGAGCAAGAATCCATCATTTGGGATATTACAAGCAGTATCGCAGCATGATCTGGCTCACCGTGGCCCAAGATCCAATGCTATCGAAAGAGGAGCTTCTCTCCAAGGAGAGGAGATTTACAAAGGAGACAAGGGAAGAGGAATGATGGAAGAGGAGGTTTCCTTCTTTTCTAGACCATAGAGGACATCATTGAAAAGCTTGATAAAAGGGAACAATGGATGATTTTCAAAAGGGGTCAGGATGGAGCAAACCCTAGTTTTTTCATGATGGGTGTGAGCATTCAAATACACATGCAAACATCCACAAGGGCCTCTTTTTCCAATTGCAAGGAGGATAGAGGAAGGAGATGAGGCCATTGGAGGAGCAAGAGTGCAAATCAAAGGTATGGCTCATGTTTGTTGGTTTGAAAGTCCCATTTTTACATGCCATGCAAATGAAAGAACTCTTGAGGCATTCAATAAGGGTTTGATGGAAGAACTTGGTGAAACTCATTGTGACATAAACACAAACACTTTTCATGACCTGGAAGGATCCAACAACGCCGTCAATCGGGAGGACATCCATCACCACATGGAGGTGAGAAGGGGAGCTATTTCTTCCCCTAGAGGAGCCCTTGTATATTTGCAGGAGTTTCAAATATTGTTGCATATGGAAACCAAGGCACAATTCCGAGGCCCTATGTCACATTTGATGGGGGTTGTGAGAATGAAGGGGAAGAGAAGGATCAACATGGAGGGATGATAAATTCACCCATATCCATTTCAGGAACTTTCTCGCACAAGGGAGAGCAGACCGCACCGCGAAGAGGAGAGAGGGACAAATCAGTCCACTCATACACGCAATCTATCTCAGAGCATGATGTCTCACTTTATGAGGGGCATTCCACTCCAGAGGCCACTAGATTTCAGAGTCAAGGGAGAGGCATCATTCCATTTGGTTCACCACCTATGGATTCCGGAGGGGTGGAGACATTAGAGGGATCCAACACAACAGAGGGTTTTGGTAAACTCAAGGGAGAGATATACTTCATTTTCGCATCACCCATCTTCATCGCCCATCAGAAGCCGATAGAGTTTTTTGCTTGGATGGAGGATGGATGCTCCGTGATTTGTGAGAGAGATTAATTCCTTTGGGGAAGAACTATTTCATGCATTGGAGTAGATGGAGGCCACTCATGCTTATATTGCCTGTGATCGTAGATTATTTGGAGATGATAGTCTTCATGGTAGGCTTATTTTCGGTGAGAGGTCATCATTTATTTGGCCATGCGTAGCTGGCCGATGGCATGGAAGCAACTTGAGGATGAATTTGACATAAGGGGGCTGCCAAGGTGGCAAGAAGCAGCATGATGGAGCACCACATTGTAGAATACCAACGCTCGTCTATGTGGAGGATTGATCCAGATGGAGGACTTAGCTTTGGGTTAGTATCTCCTGCATTCGATGCATGCATGATTCTTGATGAACAGAGGGAGATGACTGATGCATAGTTTATAATATGGTCATATAACACTATGGAAGATTCTTCTTGGCTAGGGCTTCTAGTCTCAAGAAGAGATTATTGCATGCGCATATGAGGACTTCCTAGCTATGCACTTGGATGCATACTTTGATTGGCTAGAGGGAGTTCACTTGGAGGGAATTCATCATGGCATCTATCAACATAGGGAGATGCATAGCCTGATTGATTATGGTGGAAAGAACCTCACAACCACTTCCCTACCTGCTTGAGGTAGAGGAAATTCTCGCCTTGGACCATTTCCTGGAACAAGAGTTCAAGTGCAAATTGGAGAAGGTATAATCATATTTTGTATTGTGATTTCTTCCTTGTTTGAGCAGCATGATGAGTCAAGGGGATTTGTTCCCTTCGCATAATGTACAAGGATGTATTTCTGAAGACTTTTGTAGCAGAAAGAATGGACCATTCTTATGGTGGTTTGTGGAGGGAGCCACATGCTCCTTGGTGTGCACCATTGGCACCAATTTATATTTTCATGTTTCTATATTTTGAGATGTGTGTGGAAGAAAAAAAGTGGCCAAGAAAGCACTTGTTATGTATATTTTTTGATGCAAGAAAGATGCTCACCGTTGTGTCCCATGAGAGAGTGTTGACCCACTCTCTAGTTGTCTTATTTGTTTATATTATATTATGCTACCTTGTATTGCTGATGCTTATCTATTCGTGAGCACTATTTGGAGAGTACTTATATGTTGGGACAGCTCATTGGGAGCACTATTCTCCCTATGAAACATGCTCTATATTGCAGATTCCATGGGAAAACCATGATTTCCATATCATTACTTTTCTCTTCTCGTGGAGCAAACCACTTGGGGAATTTGGAGAGGCATTTCATGGTTGAATATTTTGATGGGGTAGCTTGGGCCACTCTTGGAGGCCACATCACTAGCCTGGCGACAGAGGTAAAATGCATATGTACTACGTAGGGAGAGAAGAGCTATTGGGATGAAGCAACAAAATCCTTATCTGCACTTCATTACATTGCAATTTAACCGGGGCAAGGTTTCTATCCGGATGACAGAATGGATGAGGGGATCATCAAGTGGGATTATATTTTCCCATGCATGTCATCAATCCTACCTTGAGGAGGCCATAGTTTATCGCAGGATTTCCACCTACACCTTCTATCTTTCGTGGTGTACACCATGCCGTTTGCATACTTGGGAGGAGACATTGGAGGACAGCTTTTTAATTGCGTGATATCTTGAGTAGCGGTGGAGATTGTTGATGAGGAGGCCACAAGAGAATAAGGGGGAGAAAAATTTTGTTCTCTCTATGTACCGTTTCGAGGGACAAGCAAAATGTGGAGGGGGAGGACTATAATGTTCCCAATTTTAGCCTCAAGCTAAAATGGAACATTATAGTGGCATATTTTTATTTTTATTAATAAAATGGGTAAGGAGACCCTTTAAACCCTTGATGATAGAGAAATACTCATGAGGAAGGAGGGTAACAGCAGCTGAAATAACATCTAAAGGTGTGAACATGATGAGGATCACCTTGAGTTGGCCATATTTGACCAAGTCAATAGCGCCGCCTTAGAGGGGTGCCTGTTTTAGAAGACAACGTTAGGCTTTTTGAGGGAAAGCATTCAAAAGTGAATGGAAACCCTAATTGTGGGACCTATGGTGAGAAAGAGTTCATTTGATTTATAAGAAAGAAGGAGCAGCTCATTTGGATTATCCTTTGGATTCAGAAATTTCGTACCGAGGCCAAGGACTTGCATATCCTGGGCTGCTTAGTAGGATTGCAATGCTCTTGATCACTAGGGGTGTTCTCGGGAGGGGATCTCGTTGGGGTTCCCATGTTTTGGCCGCATTGGCAAGACCAAAATATGAGACAACATCGTAACCACTTTTAGACCTCAGATCTAGCTCCTCTTGGGTCCGTAGAGGGATCTCTCTATATGAGCAAAGGTTTTTGTCTTGAAGCTCAAAGTTAATATATTAGGCTAGTTATGGGCAATGGGTGGTTTGTTTGTTTGATTGTTTGTTCTGGTTGTTGGGAATCAGAAAGAAGGGTTCAATATAAGACAAGGGATGAGCAAAGATGATTTTAGGCAAAGGAAGGATGATTTCAAAGAACATTCAATACCATTGGGAAATGGAGTTGTGAAAGGGTTTACTTGCTATTCAATATGCAAAGTTTTCATTGGGCTGTCATCTAAAGCATTGGATCTTAAAGATGATAGTGGACATGAAATGGTAAGAGAGAAGGTGAAAGCAAGGAAACCTCTCCAAGTGCGTGATATTTCGCAGACCCTCGCATCCAGGGACAAGACATGCTATTGAACAACTCGTGATCTAAAACCTAAAGGCTAACTCTTCGTACAAGGAAACATCCAAGATTTGGACACAAAGGTGAAAACCCGAGATTAGAGAGAGACTTTGAACTCTCAATGTTTCGGCCTCCAACTTAAGGGATATTAGGAAGGTTTAATTAATTGAAAAGGATCCAGTGAGACAAAGACAGTTCTAAACTCCCGCATCCCAATTCATTCAATTAAAACCTTCCAAGAACATCTAAGAATGGATTCATTAATTCATACATCAACTAGTATCATATGGAACCACTACAATGGTTAAATTAGTTTGAAATTCCATCCTCAAATAACACATACAACAGAAAACATTGAGGGTTAGGAGAGTTAAACATAGGGTACCTAACAAGGGTAAATCCTATGCTATATTTCTGATGCATGCCAGAAGAAATGAAATGTAATGAACTAAAAAGGAAAACATAGACAAAGATAGAAAACATCACCGCCGCTTTAAATCAGATCCAAAGAAATGTGCTTGTCATATTAAAGAGCAACACCCGCCGAGTACAACATTGCCAACGGCTTGAATATTCGCTCCGAATACATCATCCTTAGCCTATTCATAACTTTATACGTACACCGTGTCTCAAAGGAAACAACTTGCAATTCTCGTATATCCGCTCCACAACCTTTACAATGAGTTTCTTCATGAATTTTATAGCCGAAAGATGAGCAGAGGAGGTAGGAAAACTAAATGTAGCATTAAAGCTCGTAAGAGGAAGAGTCGCAGGCCCATTATGTTTTAAATTCCGTGCATTTATCTTTGGTACTCTTCGATGAAAGAGTGGTCTTCGTCGACTTCTATTTACTCCAGGTATGTCTCTCGATGTATTTTGGCTGCAAGATTCGTAGTACCGTGACCGGAAAAAGCGTATAAATGACCTTCTGTGGCTGCCATATGCCATGTAACAAATGCCTCGGCTAGCATTAGAACTCGTTGTCGTGGTAGAGATTTTCTCGTGAACATGATATAGAATGAAAACAAGATGGGTCCTTCGTCCTTTCGCGGAAAGAACATTCGCCGATGGTGACACTAATGTATTGTTTTCTCGCGCTTGGGCCTTCTATGTGATTTATGAGGTCTTCAATCTCGGTACCGGTCTTTAAAACTTCCGAATTAAGGCTTGATATTTTCTTAATGATCGTACATTAGAACTTCTTAACTCCGTACTAATGTTAGGAATATGTAATCGCAAGATTGGCAAAGTCCGATCACGAAAAACAACGTCGTTTCAACCAACTTTGGGATTCTAGGTTCTAGCTCGAACCGTGAGAGGGATCTTCCAAGGGCAAAGATGGATTTGTCTTTGAATTTTGGGGTAAAAATATTAGGCTAGTTATGAAGGCCAAGGGTTTTGTTTGTTTTTGGATGATTGAGCATGATTATTATTTTGAGGAGAAATTTCTAAGTGCAATAAAGCCAAAGGTAAGAAGTTGCAAGTGAATAGAAAATCTATAGCTAAAAAGATAGATACAATGTCGGTTTTTAATCCATTGGGCTATGGAGTCATAACGGGACTTTAATTTAACAACAACATCAAGAGTGATCCAAGGGGCAAGTCATCTACACCACAAGATTTTTGATATTTAAATGATGGAATGGGAACAATAAAGTGTTGGAGGGGTGGAAACCGATAATAATTTCTCAAAGGATTTATAGTCAGTCCAAACAAGAAAAGCCTCTTAAGTAACCGTTTAAAACCAACCAAGAAATGGGTTAACCATAAAATTTCTCGGGCAAGTTTGTATTAAAGCATCTTAATTGACAAACAATCCAAGAATCCACATAATTACCTTCAGAAGTATGAAAACACATAAGAGAAACAAAGTGTAGCTTAAGATTAGATAAAGTACTTTTAAACCTAGTTTGCTTTTAGTTAACACCAAGGAACTTTCTAATCCGCCTTTGGAGAATAAGCTAGAAAACTATATGTACCATCACTTTCTAGTCTAAATTTAATAAGAAAATAAGGAAAATAACTTTCAAGAACAATGTTTAAGGAAAACAAGAGGACGAGGGGAACTCCATAATTCCTAATTGCTTAACCGTATTAAATCATTCTTAAATAAACAATTTGGAGGAAAACATTGAGATAAATATTTTCGCCGTAGAATATTACCGATGTATAAAGTGTGGTCCTAACTCTATAAATGTTGTTCTTTATCAGAGAATAGTGAAAAATATGACATACATAGAAGGAAAACAATAACAAAGAAAGGGGCACTTCACCGTTGATATAGACTAGATCCCAAGAAACAACTTGTTATTGATGTCAAAACCGCTACACTCTTCAAGTCTAATGTTTCAAATAAAGAATCATCTTCACTAATCGGCCTAACTAAACTAATACAAGCAGAGCTCCAAGGGCCAATGAACACTATTTACAATCGTGGGTTTAAGCTCAAATGTATTTCAAAGTTCCGCAACCAACGGTTTCTCATCTTCTACAAACTTAAGTATTTATAGAAGGATGAGGAGGGAGATCTCGATAAAAGATCTCTCAAGGCAATTAATACAGCTTCAAGACTTCGGCCTTTTTGAGGGGCTCACCGGAGAAGTTCACAGTGGATGTGCCGTATTAACTATTTTACAATTATGAATTAAGCTTGGAGGGAGCTTTATTTGACTTTGAGGCTCGTGTTTTTGTTTGGAGTAACTCTCGTATATTTTTTGAATTAAGTGGCTTGGTGTATAACTCCCCATACGATAAATATCTTCGTTTGATCAATAACTTCGGCTCGTTTGAATGATTTGAGGTACTGTGTGGCATTTATGGTAGGTGAGGAATCAATTCACCTCAAATGTGGTGGTGGAGGCCTTTCCTTGCCGCTTAAACACTTGGTGATTTTCTTTTGATTGTGTTTCAATCCAGGAATTAGGTTTTTGATAATCATTCTTAGCCGTAACTCCCCAAATATGTCTTCAATATTTTTCTACTACGCTCTCGGTTTTAAACTTATACTCTTTTAAATCGCGTTTTAAACACAAAGGGCTTGTCAATGGCCGCAGCCGCGTAGGGCCTTTAAAGGCATCAATGCCCGTGGAGCGTTTGATAAAACGTGGAGTGGAGCCCTTTAATCTCTTTCCTTTGATAACCAAAGCGTCGAAGATTGTGACCCTTGGCTTTCTTTTCCTTCGTAGTAAAAACCTTCGTAACCTCGCAAAACAAACAAAATATTAAGGAACTCGCATTTTTTAGGTTTAACTCGTCAAGGTGGGGAAGGAGCGTAGCCGTTGGATGAAAGCATCCAATGACGAAGATTCATTAAGAGGAGGTTAAAGAAGAACGGGGAAAAATGATCAAGTGAAAGTGATTCTCGACCGTCCGATTCGGACACGTGACGGTCCGTATCTGACCTGAGGATTGCACCTGAGGCAATAATCAATCGGCGCCATAAAAAAATGCGATGCGATTGCGCGATTGGGAGGGTAGAAGCGATGAAAGATGGCCGTTGATCTTAGGATCGCATCAACGACAGGGAGTGAATTCCAGTGAGGGATGTCAATTGGATGAAGAAACAAATGCATGCGATGTAAAAATGCGATGCGATTTCAAAACTCCGATGCGATGGAGCGCTCGTCGCATGATCGGCTGTCGACTTCCAAAATCCAAGGGGATTTGTTTTGGAATGAATCGGCGTAAACCCTCTTATTATATATGAAAAACCCGAAGTTTTAACATAAACAAAGGTTTTTAATGGATTGGGGGGCAGTAAAGAATATATATAAAAAGGTCTGCGCCCGATTGTGGGGCCTTTGGATGTATGAAACGTGATAGGCCCGGGCTTTCAAAACAAAATGCCAACGACCCGAGCTCTCGGCCCGGTCTTTTTAATCTACCCATTGGAAAGTTTGCGATGTGATTGGCGCCCGGGGTGTTTAACATTTGGGCTCGAGGAAAAGTCATATGAAAAAAAAAAAAAGGCGGGGGGAGTTTAACATATATAAGACCCAATCGCATCGCAAAGTTTTGATGCGGGCCTTAATCAACCCATCGATTTCTCCGATGCGATTGCGTGATCGGCTCTTTTTCAATCTAACCATTTATATTAACACATGACTCTTGGTTTTTAGACTAAAACTTTGGAAAGTGGGTTTTCTGCTCTTGCGCGTAAAAGGTTGATTGGAAATGGATTTTCATAAGGTTTTAAGTGCGAAGGCAGCTCCACGGGTTTATCTATACCTTAATCCTTTGATGCGGTCTTTTCAATCAACCCATTTGTATTTCTCCGATGCGATTGCGCGACGGCCTTTCAATCTAACCAGCTTTTATATTTACGTGGTTTAGGCATATTAGATTGAAACTTTGGAAAATGGGTTTTAAGCCTTTACAAAAGAAAAATAGATCGGGAATGGTTTATATGGAATGGATAATGCGATCAGGGGTTTTTATATACAAAGGTTTTAATCGCATCGGTTTTTTCACAAAACCAATCGCATCGAACTTTGAATCATGGCAAAGACTTGCGCATTAGATTTTTGCGATGCGGCAAGCACGAGAAAGGTTTGGCGCTTGGTTTCCAATACGTGGGCATGTGGGGGAAGTGGTTAGGACTTAGCCCAAGGGGCTTAGGTCCATAGTAACAAACTTGTTTTTTATGAAATTTTCGTAGTTTTTCAATGGAATTTGATGGTTTCGGTAAGTGTTTAAAAGTGAGTTTTTAACCTTGTAAAGATGATTTTCATGAATGGGAAGAAGGGAAAATCATGAAAAATAGAGGAATTTTATGGAGAAAAGGGGAGCAAATGAAGGTTAATTTTGGAAGAGGGGGAGGGGAAAATGATGTGATTTTGGCAGCCAGTTTATTCTCATGAAGTCAAGAGAATTTCGAGTATAAAATGAAGATTTTGGATAGAGGCATGGAGGGCCTTGAAGAGTCTTCAAGAGCCAACAATTTTCAGTAATAAAATTTCTCTTTTTCTTTGAAGGCTCAAATTCTTAGCCACCTTTTGCTATACAAATATTATAGGTGGCTAATGTTGGCTCCACTTGGGGATGGTGCCTTCTCAAGGCATCAAGAACTTTAGACTTGCATTCCTTCGGGAGGCCGATCGCCTGCTCCCATTCATTGTTCTCTGGGAGGCTAACCTGTGCATGATCCATTGGGATGCCCTTCCCTTTTCTCGGGATGATCTTGCTCGAAAACATATTAGAAGCTATGAAAAACAATGGATTTTCATCTACAAGTTTTCTCACCTACCCAATCCTACTGATCTATCATTTTTCTTCATTAGAGTGCACTTGGATTGGCAAACTCTTTTCACAACATTTATTCTTTTTGAAAACAATAAATCTAATCTATTTCTACTCCTTATTTCTCCATGGACTCCGCATTAAACAATTGAGTCCATAAAATTCTCTATCTAATCTACCATCTATCGGGATTGAACTATACAACATATTTTTATTCTCTAAATTCTAAAACATAAATTTAAAAACAACCAAGCTAAGATTTATTTGTTTGACTTGCTATGATCTATGGCATAGAAACAAGCCACACATAGACATTTTTTTTGCAAGTAAAATTTAAGACAAAATGATGAAGGCTTAAGATATAAAAATTCAGCATTTCTCCTTCATCTTTTTGCCAACTCTATTTTGACTTTATTTGAGTCAAGCTCTTTTTCCCTTTTCTCTCGGTTCAGATTTTGAGTTAATTAGAACTCGTAATTTTACATCTTCTTGACCTGTGTAAAAAATAAAACAGATTTGAGTCATTTTCTTTTTTGAGACCTTAGGTTCGTATTTTGAGCATGTTTGAACCTTTAATTTCTATCCTAAACTATCTACCGATAAGCCAAGATTTAATGCTTTGGAAAATCGAATTCACTATCCTATCAATATAAAATTTAAAGCTAATTAGCTTGATTAGACAGTTTGACTAACTAGAAGTGTGTTATTTAGGAGTGGCATTTAAGCTTGCACACTTTCAGACTTTGTTTCTCTTTTTGGTATGGGGTCAGACTCATTTCGTTTTGTCAACTGCCTCTTTTCATTCTTTCTTTTGTTTTTGTATTTTTGTTTTTTCTAACTTTGAATGCAATGGTGGATGAGATATATTTATAATGGAAAAAAAAGAAAATATAAAAGACTTCAAAACATATCATGGATTAAGAGAAGAAATGTTTAAGCATCCTCGCCATCGACAGACCCCAAACAATTCTCGCTCCATTCAACTCCTCGCAAGAAGAATGTATTGTTACCAGTACCGAGTGAATAGAGTAAGGGCCAAGCCATAAGTTATCAAATTTCCTTTCCATGCTTGCCCTTCTCTTCCCTTCTTGAATCCCATTTTAAAACTTTATTCCAAATTTTGAAATTGTCAATTTTATTCTTCTCGTCAAAAAGCTTTTAATGTCAGTCTCCGTTTCTCGCAATGCTTTGTTATAAAATTCTTTCTCCTGCTTGTCAAGATGAATGGTCCGATTTATTATTTTGATTATGTCATTATATTCAAACTTTGCAACTCTTGAATCAACTTCATCACCGGTACACCAAGGATGTTTGGAAAAATTTCACCGCACTACGCTACAAGCTAAAAGGGTGACATGCCAATAGATTTCTTCAAAGTCAACTGTCACCCCAAAATGCATGAACCAGCCTTTGTGTGCCAAGACCTTTGTTGTCCTCCAACAGTTTCTTGATTATGTTCACTAAGATTTTATTTGAGGATTCTTCAAGTCCATTACCTTGAGGGTAATAGGCCGGGAATTCCCCAATGTTATGTGATATCTATGACAACTCAACCATCTTCTTTGATCCAAATGTCGTCGCATTATCGTTGATGATCTTGGTAGGACAAATGCAACTGGAGAGAATATTAGTCTCCATAAATTTTATGATAACCGAATCATTGGCCTCGCCACAAGGTATGGCTTCTATCCACTTAAAGGGAAAATTTGGTGAGCAAAGGAGAATCCATCTATGCTCGGGTAGAAGATGGTGGATGGATTTCTCGTATAAATTATGTCCCCACCGTTGAAAAGGGGCTTCAACAAAGTGATTGGATGCGAGGTAGGGGTAGCTAGCTTTCTTTTGCCTTCAAAAATTTGACATTTATGATAGGCTATGATCATCTTATGCACATCATGGAAAGAGTAGGTTAACAGAAGCCAACCCTCAAAATTTTTTGACTCGTTGTCTTCCGCATAAATGACCTCCACACTCTCCTTCATGAAACCGATATTTAACCTTTCTCTCGCATCAAACTCAAACATTTAAGTAATAAACCACTTGCATTTTTCCAATAAAGACATATATCTATAATGCAATATTTTACAACTTTCAACTTTAGGAACCTTGCCTTTGTTTTTGTCAAACCATGAGGTGTATTCAATTTAAGCAAAACATAAATAATATATCAAGATACCAAGCAGAATTCATAAAATGATCTTCAACTATAGGAGTTGAGAATTCTTCTTGGTTATCCAAATCATTAATCATATTAATATCAAGAACTTCAAAATTCTGATTCAGCCATTAATCTAGCTAGACCTTGGCCTTTGATGAGTTTAGTGGGTTTTTATCTCTAAATCATATTCAAGAATAATAGCAATCCACTTACCTCTCTTACCACTATCCGGGTCCCGTTTGTGAATGTCTTTAACAACCGAATTTGGGACGAAGGCAATGATGTGTGAGTGAAGGATGTACACTTCCGAGTCTTTCAAAGCTTTAACCAAAGTAAAAGCTTGATTTTCCATAATGTTATACTTCAAAGGGGCATCCCTCAATGCCTTACTAAAGAATGCAATAGTTTGCTCTTGTCCTCAGGATTTTTTCGCAAAGGACAACAACATGGTATGTTCGATGCAAAATGAAAAATATAAAAATCTTTTGAAAAATCAAGACTTATTAGAACCAAAGGTTTTGCTAACGCTTGTTTCACTGCATCAAAGGAATTATTTGCTTCCAAGGTCCATTTTACCCTTTCTCCTTCTTTAACATGTTTGTGATATTCCTATGAGCTCAAATTTCATAGGGGACGAACTCTTCTCAAAAATTTAATCTTCCCGATGAAAGACCGCAACTTTGATTTTTTTGAGGATGAGAGATTTACAATATGGCCTCAATCCTCTTTGATCTATCTTTATACCTTCCTCAGAAATAATGTGCCTCAATAAGTTTACTCCTTCTTGGAGACCAAATAGTGTTTTCTTAAGGCTTTAAAGATATCCCAAACTTTCTCGCACTTCTCGAAAACCTTTCTTAATTGTTCTAAGTGCTCTTCATCTCGTTTTTGAAAATGACAAGAATATCATCATCAAGATAGATAATGATGAAGAAGCTCGCTCCTTCGAGAACGCTATGTCCATGGCTCTTTGAAAAGTTGCTCCGCATTCATTAGAACAAAAGGCATCTTCACATACATGAAAGTGCCCCATGGTATAGTAAAGGCTATCTTTAATTGATCAAAGAAAGGTAAACTAAGATCCGATTGTACCCCGAATAGCCATCCAAAGAAAGAAATTATTCTAGACCCTACCACCCTTTGTAAAATATGATCAATCTTGGGTAAAGGATAGTTGTCCTTTAATGAAGCTTTGTTTAAGTCTCTAAAGTCTATACAAACCTCGATCTCTCCGCTTTCTTCCTAATAGACACCCGCATTAGATACCCATTCGAATATCTAATAGGGACAATAATACCATCATCATACATTTTCATGATCTCCTTCAACCAATGGTAACTGGATGTAGTGGTTTATTTCAGCTTTCTCGTTTGAATGGTTTTTGGTTTTCTTCGGTGGGAATTTTGTTGTATTATTTCGCTGTCATAGATTTAAGATCTTCGTAACTCCACGCGAAAAACATCGTAAAACTTTAAACAACTCAATGTATTGAAGTTTAATGTGAGCCGGTAAAGTCTTAGACAGTTTAATCATCATAGGTTTAAGTTCACCGCCTATATTGCACTCCTCTACTTTATTCCCCACAGTTCCAGCTTTGGTTTATTCGCCACATCGTTAAAATCAAACAATCCTTCTAAAGGCCGAGACTCCTTGTGCAAACTTTCATCTTTAGAGTGCGTAGCCCTAACCTCCGTTTCAAACTCGCATTC
Source organism: Pinus albicaulis (assembly GCA_034641835.2). Lineage (NCBI taxonomy): Eukaryota > Viridiplantae > Streptophyta > Pinopsida > Pinales > Pinaceae > Pinus > Pinus albicaulis. The sequence continues at coordinate 475,932,916 of CM076571.1, forward strand.
ATTTCTAGTTCGCTTTCAAGTTTGCTAGATAACAAGTTTATATTAGCAAGTTCGGGGAGACTTTTCGTTCTTCTTTATCAAGAAAATTTTCTTCTATCATAGCCTCCGTTTCATAGTCCGAGTCCGAATCGGCTAGGTTTAACTATCAATTGCATGAAGTCTTCTATTTGTTTGTTGTTGTCAAACACCTCGCCAATACTTCATTATCAGCACGACTCATCTAAATTTATCCAGTTGTGCGCTTGGTGTTATATGGCTTAGGCATGTTCTCTAGCCGCAAGCAAATTGTGGGCCGCGATATTTCCTTTTCTTGGGACAAAAATCAATTTGGACTCCTCGAATGTTTTCAAAAGGTCCATGACATCGTTTTGGTAGGCTCTAAGTATGGGATGATTTGAGTTATACTCCCCATTGACCTCGCCTAATGACTAACTCGAATCCCCATGAACTTTAATTCTTTTGGCTCCTATCTTTTTCAACAAACGTAAGCCTAGGAGAAGGGATTCATATTCCACTATAAGTTATTGGAACACCGAAAGTTTAACCACAGGAAATACATTCTGTGGTCATTTCGTGTTGGGGTAATCCGTACACCCGCGCTAGCATTGTTCTTAGTGCAGATCCATCAAAATACATACTCCACAGAGGAATGTTCTTACCATCCCGTTACTATCCTCTTCAACTAACGTGCTCAAAGGTTGTTGTGGAAACTTAGCACTTAGTTGTATTTGTTTCGATTCCCCAATATTTGCGCTCATTTGAGGGTCATTTTATTTAGTCTCCAAAGTTTAAAGGCAAAGGACACATGACCTATAGTTCAATACCTTTCGTTTAGTTTTCTAATGTCTTCAAATGCAAAGAAACTGCTTTAACTCTTCGCGTTGTGTTCCTCTTCCTCCCCTGCCGGCCGCGTTAATCCCGTTAAAGTGACGTGTTCACTAAGTGTTTCATCATTAAACATAATAAAAAGAATCAAGCCCGTAGTTACGGCATCACAGGGAGATTTTTGTGGTTCATCTCGACTCAGAATCGTGAATTTCATATGGACTCCTTGTAAAGTCTTCTATTCCGATTGAGAACAATGGATAGTCGCATAGGTCATGTCCATTTGCATAGTCCCTTGTAACTTAGCCCCCCAAGATCTTGATAATAAAATTCCATACTTTGGGGGCACATCAGCCACAACAATATCCATGACTAAACATTTGGCCGGAATTTGGGCTAAGTTATCGCAAAGGTCCTTTATTAATCCTAAACATTTCACCCTACTGGAGTCAAAGGAGTAAAGGTCTTTGTAAGGTCTGGTGATTTTTAGACCAAGGCTCTCCATTACAGCTTTAGGCATTAAATTATGAGAAGCCCCGGAATCATGCATAGCGTTGTGCAAAATTTTGTCATGAACGTTTAAACTCACATAAAAGGGAGGACATAACCTCTTGATATCTACCTTCAATCTTAGGACCAAAAATTAGCTCAAAGTTGGTCATCATTAAGATTGATCGTATCCTCATTTTCTTCTATTTTTAAAGCCTTTCAAAATTTGGGTCCTATATGCGTTGGGCAGCTAACTCCTGAGGGGAACAAAGATTCGATTTTGAAATTTCGGCCCAGCCGAAAGGATCCTGCTCTTTAAAGTGTCAAGTTTTACCATTTAGTTGCCACTCTATCAAAGAACATCAACTTGATTGATTTGTTTTATTTACACTTGACAAAGTTGTTTTAACAGGAGTACTAGTTGAAGGTGCCAGTACCACTAATGTCCGCACTTCCGTTTTTCATTGCTTGGAGTGCCTTTCTTTTCCTTTATCGTAATTTACAACAACGTTTTATCCTTTTGTTTGACAATTTTAGGCTTGGTTGTAGTGCTGTTTTGTGAAGATTTATGAGAGGTTTTATTGTTGGGGGTCTGTTGACTGGTTTTGCTTCTAAGGTCATATTCTCTTTGAGACTCTATGATGACATTTTCCATGTCTTGATAATGATTCTCATCATCGTCTCTTTTGTCATCATATGGTGTGTATAGACCTTGATTTCTATCATAATGAATCTCGATGTCATCATTATCTACCCCCAGCATGTTGATACCATCTTCCTCTGTTATCTCATCTGTTTCCTCAACCTCACTTACATAGTTTTGATGAAAGGGAGGAGTGATCCTGCCGATCATCTTCCCTAGGTCCGTTTGGAGTGTCGATTCCCTTCTCTAACATTCGATTTTGGTTCGGTTTCTATTTCTTGAGGAGTAGTTTGCTCTTTTGATTTGCTTGTGCTCTCTTAATTATGCTCATCTCTTCCATCATTCTCTCCATCTTTGGAGTTGGAAGTAGAAGGTGTGGATTCCTCTCTAAAATATATTCTCTTTTCAGTTTTCATTCTTGCTCTCTTCTCCATTAAGTTGATTTTGCTGCAAAGAGCACCTTTTCTAAGTATCTTCAAGAGTTGCAAAATTTCTCTCTCTTAGCCGATAAAGTCATGTCGAGTCAACCCTTCAGAAACTTGTTTAAAGTCAGCCCTATGGAGGTTTTAGTTCGGGAAAGTGCATTATACACACTATTGAATCTAGTGCTATAAGCTTGCACACTTTCCTTGTTGTTTCTATGGAGGTTCTTGTAGTCGAAAGGACTTGAAGAGGGTTTTTCTTAACTTCCCCATTTGTTTAAGAATGATTCGATGGAAGGCTTGGAGATCATTAATACTATGGGGGGCTAAAACTTTAAAACATTTTCTTACTTCTCCCCCAAAGCTATGAGAAAATAACCTACGCTTGAAAGAATCATCATCAATTTCAAGTCAAAGTAGTCATTCATCTTATCCACATGTTGTGATGCAGCTTGCAGTATCACAGTAATTACACAATAGAATCTTTGGACCCATAGTCCCGTGGAAGTTTGACTAGTGGTGTGTGAAGGACTAAGGGAGCATACCAGGCCGCCATGATAGGTGGTGGGGGTGGATCTACAAGGAGTGGGTTAACAACAGGAAAAGTGGGCTGAAGTGGAGTGGTTTGAACAAAGGATGTAGGGTGAGCTGTGGCGGATGGACCAGAATAGATTGTTGAGCTGATCTTGATGAGAGACACCTAAATTGTGAAGGAAGTGTAAATTAGGTGGTGTTGTTTCTCCCCTCAAGCACAAGAGGTTCACTTGTTTCAGGAGATGATAGTGAAGAATCGTAATCTAATCGACCTTAAATCACCAAGAGACCTAGTTCTAAATGGATTTACTAAGTCAACTTGTGATTGTTGTAGAGCTAAAAGATTTTTAGGAACCGAATTAGCTCTCAAGGGTGATCTCAAAACAATTGATAAATTAATCTTAGGATACTTCCTAAGGATAATTTCTCTGGTTATCAACTATCTCAAGTGGATCAGAAGCCAAAGATAGGCTCTAGTGTGAATCTTTCTAGGAGCCACTATGTTGTGTTTTTCAGACTCCAACAAAATGAAAAGTGCAACCAGACATGACAATCTTTAAGAGGTTAACTAACTTCGTTTACACAATTTTTAATCCTAAGGCCTCGAAACTGAGTTTGAATGATATTACAATAATCAAAGGTTCTTCCTGGAGTCTTAAGGTGTCTGTGATTGTGAAGTCGCCAAGTGGAAGTTTTTAGCTCTTTCGTAGGTAAAAGGTTTTATGGTCCACCACCATGTTTATTGGAAACCACTCTAAAATATTTTTAGGTTTTTCCGAGTTATTTTTCAGTTTTATGGTTTGTTAGAATATCCTAACTCGTTCAAAAACTTAGCTACTTAAGTATAGTAGACAAAGATGTTTTAATCTTATGGCTAAGCCAACTCGATCTTTCAAGGTTAGATAAAGTCTTAAGAGAATCCTAGGATTTACCTAGTTTGTCACCGATTCAAACATAAGTTCTTATCATGATTACCTTTCTTAGGTAGTGCTTGAAAACGTCGCTTTTACTCTCAAGGTTTTATAAAAATGAAAATGATTCTCGGGTTTGAGTCCCCGCGGAGTCGCCGAAATGTTAGGAATCCGTAATTAGCAAGATTGGCAAAGTCCGATCACATAGACAACATCGTTTCAACCAACTTTGGGATTCTAGGATCTAGCCCTCCCCGAATCCAGACCTCTCCAATAAGTGCAAAGGATGGATTTTTCTTTGAAGTTTAAGTAAAAATATTAGGCTAGTTATGAAGGCCAAGGGTTTTGTTTGTTTTTGGATGATTGAGCATGATTATTATTTTCGAGGAGAAATTTCTAAGTGCACAAAGTTTCAAAGGTAAGAAGTTGCAAGTGAATAATGTCTATAGCTAAAAATATAGATATAACACTGGCTTTAATCCATTGGGCTATGGAGTCATGGTCAGTATTTTTAATTGAACAACAACATCAAGAGGATCCAAGGGGAAAGTCATCTACACCACAAGATTTTTGAGATTTAAATGATGGAATGGGAACAATAAAGTGTTGGAGGGGTGGAAACCGATAATAATTTCTCAAAGGATTTATAGTTAGTCCAAACAAGAAAAGTTCTGCTAACCGTTTAAAACCAACCAAGAACAGGGCTAACCATAAAATTTCGGGCAATTTTGTATTAAAAAGTAGCTTAATTGACAAACAATCTAGTAATCCACATAATTACCTTTGTGAACGTATGAAAACACATAGAGAAACAAAGTGTAGCTTAAGATCGATAAAATACTTTTAAACCTAGTCTCAAGCCGCTTAACACAAGGGAAACTTAATCTTCCTTTGAGAATAGAAGCTAGAAATGAAGCCGCAAACCATCACTTTCTAGTCTAAATTTAATAAGAAACAAGGAAAATAACTTTCAAGAACAATGTTTAAGGCAAACAAGAGGATGAGGGAAATCCAACATTCCTAACTTCTTAAATGTATTAAATCATTCTTAAATAAACAATTTGGAGGAAAACATTGAGATAAAGATTTTCGCCGCAGAAGGTTATCAACATGTACATCGGGTCCTAACCTATAAATGTCGTTCTTTACTAGAGAATAGTGAAAAATATGACATACATGTATGAAAACAATAACAAATAAAGGGGCACTTCACCAAATAGATAGACCAGGATCCCAAGAAATAGCTTGTTATTGATGTCAAACCAAGCATACTCTTCAAGTCCATGAAATGTTTCATTTCAACAATCATCTTCACTAATCACCAACTAAACTATCACAAGCGTAGCCCAAGGGCCGTTGAACACTATTTACAATCAGAATTTTAAGCTCAAATGTATTTCAAAGTTCGTTAACCAACGGCTTCCTCATCTTCTACGTGTTTACGTATGTATGATGAGGAGGTGAGATCTGATAAAAAATCTCTCAAGGCAATTAATACAGTTTCAAGACTTCTTGGCCTTTTGAGGGGCTCGATGGAGAAGTTCACAGGTGGATGTGCTGTATTAACTGTTTTACAATTATGAATTAAGCTCGGTGGGAGCTTTATTTGACTTTGAGGCTCTGTGTTCTGTTTGGAGTAACTTTGCAGATATTTTTTGCATTAAGTGGCTTGCAGAAGTAACTCCCTGGCTGCGCTGAGGCAAATATCTTCATTTGATCAATAACTTCGACCTCTGTTTTGAATGCTTTGAGGCACAGGTGGAATTTATGGTAGCTGAGGAATAAATTCGCCTCAAATGTGGCAGTGGAGGCCTTTCTGTCAGTTAAAAACTTATGATTTTCTTTTGACTGTGTTTTAATCCAGGGAATTAGGCTTTTGATAATCATTCTTAGCCATAATTCCCCAAATCTGTCTTCAATATTTTTCTCTGCTACACTCTGTTCTTCAAACTTATACTCTTTTAAATCATGTTTTAAACACAGTGTCTTGTCAATGTGCAGAGCCACGCAGGGCCTTTAAAGGCATCAATTCCCGTGGAGCGTTGATAAAATGTGGAGTGGAGCCCTTTTAATCTCTTTCCCTTTGATAACCGAAGGCCAGAATATCGTGACCCTTTAGCTTTCTTTTCCTTCGTAGTATGGGAAAAAACCTTCAGAACCTACAAAACAAACAAAATATTATGATATTCTGGGTTTTTTAGGTTTAACTGCTTCAGAATGTGGGGAAGGAGCATAGCCGTTGGATGAAAGCATCCAACGACGAAGATTCATTAAGAGGAGATTAAAGAAGAGCGGGAAAAATGAACAAGTCGGAGTGATTCTGGACCATCTGATCTAGACACGTGGACGATCCAGATCCAATTAGAGGATCACAATCAGAGGCAATACTCAACTGGTACCGATGTAAAAATGCGATGTGATTGCACGATCGGGAGGGCAGAGGCGATTAAGCGATGGCCATTGATCTGAGGATCAGATCAATGGCGGGGAGTGAATCAGAGGGATGTCAATCGGAGGAAGAAACAAATGCATGCGATGTAAAAATGTGATGCGATTTCAAAACTCCGATGCGATGGAGCGCTGGTCGCTTGATCGATTGTCGATCAACGGTGGGGATTTGTTTTAGAATGAATCGGCGGAAACCCTTATGATATATGAAAAACCCAAAGTTTTAATATAAACAAAGGTTTTTAATGGAGCGAGGGGCGGAAATAATATATATAAAAAGTTTTGGCACCCGATTGCGGGGCCTTTGGATGTATGAAACGTGATAGGCCCAAGGCTTAATAAAACAAAGGCCAATCGCAATCGGAGCCTCGGGCCTGGTCTTTTTAATCTACCCATTGGAAAGTTTGCGATGCAATTGGCGCTTGGGGTGTTTAACATTTGGGCCTAGGGGAAAGTCATATGAAACAAAAGGCAGGGGAGAGTTTAACATATATAAGACCCAATCGCATCGGAAAGTTTGATGCAGATCTTTTTAATCAACCCATTGGATTTCTATGATGCGATTGCGTGATCGGCTCTTTTCAATCTAACCATTTATATTAACACGTGACTTTGGTTTTTAGACCAAAACTTTGGAAAAGTGGGTTTTTGGGTTTTACACAGAAAAAGGTGGATCGGGAATGAATTTTCATAAGGTTTAAGTGCGAAGGCAGGCCCACGGGTTTAATCGCATAAGAAATTTTGATGCGGTCTTTTCGATCAACCCATTTTTATTTCTCCGATGCGATTGCGCAATCTGTCTTTCAATCTAACCATTTTTTATATTTACATGGCTTTAGCATATTAGATTGAAACTTTGGAAAAATGGGTTTTAAGCCTTTACAAAAGAAAAATAGATCGGGAATGGTTTATATGGAAATGACAATGTGATCGGGGGTTTTTATATACAAAGGTTTTAATCGCATCGGGTTTTTTCAATACAAAACCAATCGCATCGGAACTTCGGAATCATGGCAAAGACTTGCGCATTAGATTTTTTGCGATGTGATAAGCGTCGAGAAAGGTTTGGCGCTTGGTTTTAATGCGTGGGCATGTGGGGGGAAGTGGTTAGGACTTAGCCCAAGGGGCTTAGGTCCATAGTAAATAAAACTTGTTTTTTATTAATTTTTCAGAGTTTTTCAATGGAATTTGATGGTTTCGGTAAGGTTTAAAAAGTGAGTTTTTAACCTTGTAAAGATAATTTTCATGAATGGAAGAAGGGAAATCATGAAAAATAGAGGAATTTAATGGAGAAAAGGGGAGCAAATGAAGGTTAATTTTGGAAGAGGGGGAGGGGGAAAATGATGATTTTGCAGCAGTTTCTTCTCATGAAATCAACAGAATTTCTGAGTATAAAATGAAGATTTTGGACAGAGGCATGAGGCCTTCAAGAGTCTTCAAGAGCCAACAATTTTTAGTAATAAAATTTTTCTTTGAAAGCTCAAAATGTCTTAGCCACCTTTTTCTATACAAATATTATAGGTGGCTAACAACTGATACTCTTTGCCGCTTTATGACTATCTCTGTCGGTGGAAAGTGAGCTTTGATGGCACTGGAGAGGTTTCGCACAGTTTGAACTCTGCACCTTTAATGAGAACTTCTGAAGACACCTTCCCAAACACTTCCTTTGCAATATTGGTGCTCGGAAAAGATCTCCCCTGTGCTCTGTGTCACTGTAATAGTGACTACGAGCGATGGCGGTTCTTACTGCCTGTAACCTGCAAAACCCACAAATTATTTAAGAAAATCCATGCATGGGGAAGATGGCTGAGATGGAATGCTTGTGATGGTGTCGGCGTGACTGGAGCGAATGCTATGGATGCACTGAAAAGCGGTGGGAACATGCAGTGAAACAGTGGAAAAATGTATGTGGAAGTGGGGCGAAATGAAAATTTTAATGTAAAACATTAAAATTTAGACGTTTGGCGGGATGAAATTATGTTAATGCAAAACAAAGGTTCGGACCTTTGAACCGAAATCCAAAGGAAATGCACGTAAAACAAGTGAAATGAGTTTGAAAGGTGGGACCCGACCATGGGTGGGGGGCGATTCATTTAGAACCGTCAGATCTGAGGAGGGGATCGACGGCCACGATCCGATCGGAGGGGGGAAATGGGAGGGTTGACACTCTGATGAATGATGGCACGATTGGTTTATGACCTTCGGATCTTGGATTAAACAGATGGTCGAGATTGGACCGGGGAATCGCAATTGCAAAGGGCGGAAGGTGGCATCGTTGGGAAATTGCGATTGCGATTAGAGTGGGAAACCAAGGGCCGTCGGATCAACATGGGAATCGACGGTGGAGACTATCATTGGCAGATCGCAATCGGGAAACGCAGAGGAGGGGACGTGATGCGACTGGCGTGATGCGATGGAGTGCCAGCCGTCCGATCCGGATCGAGATCTACGGCGGAGATTGTAATCAGGAGGTCACAATCACAAAGGGCGAGAGGTGGCATTGTTTGGAAATTGCGATTAGCGCCCAGGATTCAGTGCTTGGTCTTAGCGCTAGGGGCATATGGGGAAGTGGTTTGCGGGGCTGGGCCTTAACATAAGGTGGAAAGTGGGTTTTTTCGGCCTGTTTTCAATGAAAATTAGGACCAAAAGGGATAACGATAGAGGGATAAAGGAGTTATTTGGCCGAACAAGGGGTATGTGTAGGATTTAAAGGGGATTTTGGGAGGATTTAGAAGGTAAAAAGGGGAACTCTAACAAAGGGGAAAAAGGGTTGAAAAGGGACATTTTGCAGGAATACAAGGGATAAATATAGGCCTTTTGGAGCACAATTTTTTGCAATCAGTGAGACTTTTTGGATGGAAACAACAGTGAGGATCTTTAAAAAGGCAATGGACACATAGTGGCTTCAAGGATGAGAGATTTTCATGGGAAATGTATCTCTTGAAGGCTCATAAAACAATTTAGCCACCTGTTTTCTTGACAAAGATTTCATAGGTGGCTAATAGTGGCTCCACATGGGGATGGCTTCTTCTTGAAGGGGTCAAGAATTCAAAAAATAAATCTTTGGAGTAGGCCAGACGCCTGATCCTTTAAGACATCTTCCTTCTTTGATTTCAGTTGTTACAAACATGATAAATCAGCAGGAAAATTCCCAAACAATCTACCTACCCAGACTATAGTCCTATCATTTTCTCTTCCAGGGTGCATTTGGACTAGCGGACCCTTTACATCATTTATTTAAACAAGAAAGTAAACCTATTATATTTCTACCCTTATTTCTCCATGAGACCAGATTAAACTGTTGGTCTCATATGTTTCTCTACCTAATCTAATATCTGCTGGGATTAGATTGTCCAACAGATTTCTTCTCTACATTCTACAACAAAAATTTAAAAACAGTCAAAATAGGATTAGACAGTCTAGTTTGCTGTGGATCCAAGGCATAAAGACTGTTGCACATGGACAGAAACTTGTAGAAAACTGAAAACAAAATCTTGAAGGCTTGAAATCTGAAGTTTGAAGCGTCCTTCTTTTCTTTGTGACTCAAGTTTTGAGCTTGTTAGAGTCACTTTCTCTTCTTCATTTCAGCTCTGGTTTTGGGCATGTTAAAGATGATTCTTCTTCTTCTTCGATGGCTCAGGTTTTGATCATGTTAGAGCCAATATTTTGCACCTTAGAGGTTCATGTTTTGAGCATGTTTGAACCTCTCCTTTCTCTCTATTTTTTGGAACATTTTCTCTTTTTCTTGAAAACAAACACAACAAATGGTATTTACAATGGAAATGGAAACTGGAAATTGGAAATCAGCAGAAGTAGTGTTTGAGCATCTTGCCATTAACAGGACCCCCAAATAGCTCTGTACCATCTAGTTATTGTAGAAAAAAGGAATTTGGACCCACAGTGGCCTGGATGATGTATGGACCTTGCCACAAACTGTCAAACTTGCCGTGCTTTCCTTTGTCCTCTCTCCTTGAGTGCCACTTCAGAACTTTATCTCCAATTTTGAAGTCAGAAGCTTTGGTTCTTTTGTCAAACAGCTTCTTTATACTTTCTTGAAATTTCATGGCTCTATCATAGACTTCTTCCCTTGTTTGCTGGAGATTAATTGTTTGGTTTATCCTCCTCACCATACGGTCTTCTTCTGTCTGAATTTCTTGGACAAGTTTAATCACGAGTAATCCAAGGCTGGTAGGAAACACTTCTTTTGTTCCATAGACAAGCTGATACGGTGACATGCCAATGGATTTCTTTGTTGTAAGCATGCCAGCCCACAGGGCATGCACTAACTTGTTATGCCATGACTTTTTGTTCTGTTCCAGCAGATTTTTGATGATGGTCACCAGGCTCTTGTTTGATGATTCAACTAATCCATTACCTTGTGGGTAATAGGCAGTTGAATGACCGAGTGCTTTTTGGTACCTGTGATAAAAATCAATCATTTTCTTGGACCCAAAAGCAGCAGCATTATCAGTGATTATTTTTCTTGGAAAACCAAACCGAGAGAGAATATAGCCTTCCAGGAACCTAATGATGACTGAATCTGTGGCATTCCTAGTAGGTATGGCCTCTATCCACTTAGTGAAGTAGTTTGTGGCTGTTAAGATCCATTTGTGCTGTGCAGAAGAAGCGGGGTGAATTTCTCCTATGAAATCTAGGCCCCATGCATAAATGGACCTTCAACAGTGATGGGTTGTAGAGGTAAGGGGAGGAGCTTTCTTTTGCCTTCAAAAATATGGCATTTGTGGCAGGAAATTATCATCTTATGGATGTCATTGAAGAGTGTAGGCCAATAGTAGCGAGCTTTGAGTATTTTGTTTGCAGTGGCTTTCCAGTTCAAGTGGCCTCCACACTCTCCTGCATGGAACTCTTGTTTAATTCTCTCTGCCTCATTTTTAGGCAAACATTTAAGCAATAGGCCATTTGTAGTTTTCCAGTATAAGAATTCATCCAATATGCAATAGCTTCTGGCTTTTAGTTTAAGGAATCTGACCTTGGTCTTTGACAGTCCAGGAGGGGCATTGAGGTTTGTGAGCACACAGAGAATGTCAAAATACCATGGAGAGTTTTGAAATTTCTCCTCAACAGTGGGATCAAGAAATCCCTCCTGCTCATCCAAGGCACCTACCATTTTTATGTCAAGGGATTGCAGATTTGATTCAGCCATTAGTTGAGCTAAGCCCTGACCTTTGATCAGTTTTGTGGGTTTTATCTCAAGGTCATATTCTAAGATTACAACAATCCATTTTCCCCTCTTCCCATATGGGTCTTGGGACAAGATATATTTGACCACTATGTTAGGCACATAGGCTATGGTGTGGGAATGCAATATGTACACCCTGAAATATTTAAAGGCCTTAATCAGAGCATAGGCCTGTTTTTCCATTATGTTGTATTTCAAGGGTGCATCCCTCAGAGCTTTGTTGAAGAAAGCAATAGGCTGTTCCATTCCCTCTGGATTTCTCTGCAGTAGAACTGTAGCCACTGTATGCTCGGAGGCAAATGAAAATATCAGGAAATATTTTGAGAAATCAGGGCTGATTAGGACAGGAGCTTGGGTGAGTGCAAATTTAACTGATTCAAAAGATTTTTTAGCCTCAACAGTCCATTTAATTCCTACACCTTTCTTTAGCATGTCGGTCATATTCCTGAGGTGTTCAGCTAAGTTGGGAATAAACCTCCTTAGGAAGTTAATTTTCCAAATGAAGGACTGTAACTCTTTGATGTTTCTCGGGTGCGTGATTTGCAGTATTCCCTCAAATATTTGTGGGTCTATCCTAATTCCCTTCTCAGCTATGATGTGGCCAAGAAGCTTACCTTCTTGCAGCCCAAATACAGTCTTTTTAGGATTCAATGACAGATCGAACCTTCTACATTTTTCAAACACTCTTCTCAAATGTTTTAGGTGTTCTTCTTCAGTCTTGGAATAGACTGTTATGTCATCCAGGAAAATGACAATGAAGTGCCCTATTTCATCTGAAAAGGCTATGTCCATCGCTCTTTGGAAGATTGCACCAGCGTTCATCAGTCTAAAGGGACTTTTAACATACATAAAGGTGCCCGATGGAGTGGTAAAGGCTGTCTTGAGTTGGTCTTCTGGGATTACTAAAACTTGGTTGTAACCTGAAAAACCATCTAACAGGGAGATCCTTTTTGAGCCTACTACCTTCTGAAGAATGTGTTCCATTTTTGGCAAAGGGTAATTGTCTTTGAGTGAGGCTCTGTTAAGGTTCTTGAAATCAATACACAGCCTGATCTCCCCTATTTTCTTTCTCACAGCCACTAGGTTTGATACCCAATCAGAGAACCTCACAGGAACTATTATGCCAGCCTCATACATCTTTTTAATCTCTTTTTCAACTATAGGCAATTGCTTTGGGTTTATTCTGCGAAGTTTTTGTCTGAAGGGCTTCTGATTTTCATTCAAAGGTATTTTGTGCTGTATGATGTTTGTGTCATAGGCCTTCAGGTCCTCATAGCTCCAAGAAAACACGTCGATGAATTCCATGAATAGGTCAATGTATTTCTTCTTCATGTTTGTTGGTAGGGACTTAGCCAATTTAATCATCTTGGGTTTGTCTTCAGTGCATATGTTGCATTCTTCGACGTCAGAATCTAAGTGCTCTATAGTGGGATTTTTTGCTACATCATCAAAGTCAAAAAGGTCTTCTAAAGGTGCCAGACCTCGAGGTATGTTCCTATCTTTGGCCTGCAGCACCTCTACTTCCTCACTGTCTGCGTTTTCACATTTTTCGTTTTGATTTCCAATCCGTTCGTTTAAAGCATTTATTTCTATGTTACAGGGTGGTTCTTCCTCATCTGAGGGCTCTTCACTTAGGCAGCTATCATCAGATTTCGAGTCTGAATCAGAAAACTCAAACTCGTTCCTGCCCATCAAGAAATATTCAATCTGTTTATCGCCCTCAAAGACCTGCCAATATTTTTCGTTATCCGGCACTGCGGGTATGAATTTGGTTTGTATGATGATTTGCTGGTCGCTTGGAGTCTTAGGGTATGAACTAGCTAGGTGAGCTAATCAATTTGCAATGATGTTTTGACTCCTAGGAGCAAACACTAATTCATATTCTACAAATGTTTTCAATATATCCATGGCATCGTTCCTATATTCTCTCAACCTAGGGTGTTTGGCTGTGTATTCACCGTTTACTTGTTTTATGATCAGCTCAGAGTCTCCATGCACAGCTATCCTACGGGCCCCTAATTTTTTCAACAAATTCAAGCCTAGGATAAGAGCCTCATACTCTGCGATATTATTTGTGCATTTGAAATGCAGTTTGCAGGCATGGCTCTCTACGTAGTCACTCTCTGTGTTATGTACCCACACTCCTGCTCCTGCAGTTCTCTTGGTACATGACCCATCAAAATTCATTTCCCATAAAGGTTCGTTCTCGGGCTTAACATCGTTTCGTTCTTGTTGTGGTATATGAGCTTGTGAAGGGTGACTAATCAATTGGCTGCATTTTATTTTTGGTTCACTCTGAGTTTTGTTTTTGGTGCACTGGCCATAGATCTTTACATCGTTTTCTTCTGAGTTGAGAGTAGCCATAATGTTAAAGTCTGTGGGCTCTGTTTCATTGTTTGTATGTCTGTTTTTGAATCCTGGCCCTTCCAAAGATTCATCATTACAAAGAATGAAGGAGTCAAGATCTGTGTGTACAGAGTATAAAGGTGAATTTTCAGGCTTTTCAGGGCTACTGACCAATAATTTCATTTGTGCCTCTCTATACAGTCTTCTAAGTTGGTTAAAAATAGGGATTGTGGCATATGCCCCATCCATCTGCATGGTGCCTTGCAGCTTGGCTCCCCATGATCTCGATAATAACATGCCATACTTAGGTGGCACATCTGCCACTACAACATCCATGACCATACACTTGGCTGGAATCTAGGTTAAGTTCACACATAGGTCCTTAATCAGGCCGAGACACTTTACTCTGCTAGAGTCAAATGAATAGAGGTCTTTATAGGGACAGGTTATCTCTAGGCCTAATCTTTCCATAACTACTTTAGGCATCAAGTTGTGTGAGGCCCCGGAGTCATGCATTGCATTGTGAAGGATCTTATCATGGATATTGAGACTAATATAGAAAGGAGGTACTACCCCTTCTTGAAACTTCCCTTCTATCTTGGGACCAAACAGAAGGGCTGGTTGATCATCACTCAGATTGACCGTGTCACTGTTCTCACCTAGATTTAACGCCTTCAAAATTTGGCCTTTATATACATCCTGAGTGGCTAGCCCGGTAGAGTGGTACAGATTTTACCGCAATCTCACTTTCCAAATTGAAAGTGGACCGACTCTTTCGGATTGCTCAACTCTGCTTTGTTAGCCACCGGCTTGCGGCGTAATCAGCCATTTATCTTCATTGCGTACAGGATTAGGAACTTTTTTATCAGAGCATTGATCGGCAGTTGGCCGGTGCTTACTAGTTGGTTTATTTGGTTCATCAATGTTTTGGTTGTCTTTCTCTTTGTTTTTCCTTAACTCTCAATGTACCGATTTGTTACTTTAGGTACTCAATTCTAGAAGTTTTATCGTCTTTTCTTGACGGTGACCTCGTGTTTCGGTTTTGAACTCGTCTAAGTTCTTTTTGCTTCTCGAGTTCATACCGTTCCTTCCGACTTGCATGATGGAATTTTCAAATCCAAGTCTATAATCCTCGTATTCTAATCTTTTCCTCATCCCAATATGTGGGTGAGGGTTGATCTTCCTTTGTGGAACAACTCGTATGATTGAATTTTCTACTTCAAACATGTTTATAGTGTTTTCCTCGTACTCTTCTATGATTCCCTTATCTTCATCGTGAAATTTCTCTTGAAATGGGGGAACAAATTGCTGATCCGATTCTCTTTGTCCTGTTGGGGAGCCGTATTGTTTCTTCAAAGTTTTGGTTCTAGTTATGATTTTGGTTTCTCGTTCGGACATCGATCGTGACAACCATTTTTTCCATAATTTTCTCGTAGCTTTTCCATGTTTTTGGATAGGCGTGCCTAATTAGGATCGATGTGGAAGCCAAGGTCATCCCTATATGTTACTCTCTTCTCTCGCTCTCAATCTTGTTTTCTTCTCAATTAGATTAGCCTCTACACTCACCGCCCCTTTTTGCATGTCTTCCAATGTGTTGTAATCTCTCTCCCTAAGCCGGTAGGCCATATCAACATCAAATCCTTTAGGATATTTCACTAGAGCCATACCTCGGGGAGGCTTCATGTGTGGAGGAAGAGCGTTATAAACGCTTATTGGGTCCTTGTAGAGTAGTCATGGACACTCTCTCCTACATTTCTTTTCGTGTTCTTGTATTCTCGCTAAGATTTAGAGAGGGTCAGCTCTTGACTTCCCATTTGTTTATGAAGGTCTCGATATAAGGAGGGAAGATCTTGGATGCTATTAGGAGGTAGGCCCTTGAACCATTTTTTCACATCACCTCCTAGGCTCTAGGAAAATATTCTCATTTTAATCGTATCATCATCTATCTCCATGAAGTCAAAAGAATCTTCCATCCCGTCTACATGGTGGCCGAGTCACAGCTTCCTCGCGTTGAAATGTGGGATATTTCCAGATTGATAATCATTGGGTAAAGGTACTAGAGGCTGGGGTAAAAAACCAGGTGCATACCGTGCTGCCATAATGATGTTCTTCGGAGGTAAGGGGTTGGTCGGTAGCCGAAAGTATGGATGACAGGGATACTAGGACCAAGAAGTCCGTTGTGCACATCTAGGGTGGCAGAGCTCCAAGTTTTGAATGAAGTGAATATCAGAGGTGTATATGGAAGGGTCTCTCTGGGTCTTAATGTGTTGACCACTATGAGGTGGCGAAATCAGCCAAAGCTCAAGGTCCTGGCCGGTCTAGAACACCGAATGACCTAGTCCTTAGTAATCAGCTTGGGTAGGTCTAGGTCGAAAGGTGGGACTAATAGAGCCGTAAGGTCTTCCGGTGCGTAGTTAGCTCTATGGATGTGGCTGGAAATAGTTCGTTCCTTAGGCGTAGGAGACCTCTTGAGGATGCTCTCGTGGTTATCAAATATTCTAGGTGGATTTGGGTTGGGGTAAGCTCTTGTGTGAATGGTTCTTGGAAGCCGACTGCCGTTTTCCGGTTGTGCTAGCCTTAACCCTACTTGTTATTTCTATCGTGGTTGATGTTATTATGGAGGTTGGTCTCCCGCGGGAGTCTTATGTGAACCAAGATAATCATTTGGCCTTACCGATCACCAAGGAGTCTTTTAATCATTTAGGAGCTATGGAGTCGCCAGTGGACGGTTTAGATGTTTCAAAAAGGGTGTACTATCCACCGCAGTTGTTTTTGTAATGACCTTTTTAGGGGAATCCTTAAACACAACAAACTCTGAAATCCGCAGATGGAATGGAGGAATTTACTGTATATTTCACCTCCGAAAGAGGATGAGATCCGGAGGTCGTTTGGCCCTTTCCGTACCATGTCTAAGAGTGTGGGAGAAACACAACAAATGGTGTAGAAAATGAATTGCAAATGGAAGTGTTTCACTACCAACCTAACGAGAGTTTCTAGGTTTTCCGAGGCTCTTGTGATGTAGTAGGAAGAAAAACACTTTAATTCCCTCAAAGGAGTCGCCATTATGTTGGGGTTCCCATGTTTTGGCCGTACTGGCAAGACCAAAAGATGAGAAAACATCATAACCACTTTCGTACCTCAAGATCTAGCTCTCCTAGGTCCAGAGAGGGATCTCTCTATATGAGCAAAGGTTTTTGTCTTTGAAGCTCAAAGTTAAGATATTAGGCTAGTTATGGGCACACAGGGTTTGTTTGTTTGGTTGTTGGGAATCAGGAAAGAAGGGTTCAATATAAGATAAGGATGAGAAAAGAGGATTTTAGGAAAAGGAAGGATGATTTCGTGAACATTCAAGACCATCATAAATGGAGCGTGAAAGGGTTTACTTGCTATTCAATATGTTTTCATTGGGCTAGTCATCTAAAGCATTGGATCTTAAAGATGATAGTGTGGCATGAAATGGTAAGAGAGAGAAGGTGAAAGCAAGGAAACCTCCAAGGTGACCTTTCGCAGACCATCCGTGGACAGGACATGCCATCAACAACCTATGATCCGAAACCTAAAGGCTAACTCTTTAGACAAGGAAACATCCAAGATTTGGACACAAAGGTGAAAACTCGAGATCAGAGAGAGACTTTGAACTATCAATGCTTCTGGCCCAATCAAGGGGATCTTAGGAAGGTTCAATTAATTGAAAAGGATCCTAGTGAGACAGACAAAGTTCTAAACTCCTGTAAGATCCCAATTCATTCAATTAAACAGTCGCCAAGAACATCTAAGAACGTATTCATTAATTCATACATCAGCTAGTAGCATATGGAACCACTACACCGGTTAAATTTGTTTGAAATCGATCCTCGATAACACATACAAATAAAAATTGAGGGTAGGGAGAGCAAACATAGGGTACCTAACAAGGGTAAATCCTATGCCGCATTTCGATGCGTGGCGTAAGAAATGAAATGTAATGAACTAAAAAGGAAAACATAGACAAAGACAAAAACATCACCGTCGCTTTAAATCAGATCCAAAGAAATGTTCTTGTCATATTAAAGAGAAACACCGCCGAGTAAAATTGCCACCACTTTCGAATATTCCGCTTTGAATACATCTTCTCATCCTATCTTTACAACTTTACACAAAAACTATGTCTCAAAGGAAACATCTTGCGATTCTCGATATCCGATCCACAACCTTTACAATGAGTTTCTTCATGAATTTTATAGCCGAAAGACGAGCAGAGGAGGTAGGTGAAAAACTAAATGTAGCATTAAAGCTCTCGTAAGAGGAAGAGGGCCGAGGCCCATTCTGCTTTTAAATTCTCGTGTATTTATCTCTCTCGTACTCTTTCGGGATGAAAGAGTGGTCTTCGCCGACTTCCATTTACTCCGTGCATGTCCTCGATGTACTTTGGCTGCGTACCGTGACCGAAAAAAAGTAGATAAATGATTTTTAGGGCTGCCGTGCCGTGTAACAAATGCTCGCTAGCACCAGAATTGTTGCTTCGGGGAGGAGATTTTCTCAGAACATGATATAGAATGTCGCATGGGTCCTTCATCCTTTTGGCAGAAAGAACATTCGCCGATGGTGACACTAATGTATTGTTTTCTCGCGCTTGGGCCTTCGTGTGATTTATGAGGTCTTCAATCCGGCACCGGCCTTTTATGGTCCGAATTAAGGGTTATATTTTCAATGATTACGCATTAAACTTCTTAACTCGTATTGATACTCTTCACGTTTATGACTATCTCGTCGGAAAGTGAGCTTTGATGGCGCCGGAAAGGTTTCGTACAAACTTTGAACTCTCGCACCTTACCGAGAACTTCTGGGCAGACACCTTCCCAAACACTTCCTTTTGCAATACCGTGCTCGAAAATATCTCTCCCCGTGCTCGTGTCACCGTAATAGTGACTCGCGAGCGATGTATGTTTACGTTCGTAACCTCGCAAAACCCACAAATTAGTTAAGAAAATCCATGCATGGGGAAGATGTATCAGGATGTAATGCTTGTGATGGTGTTGGCATGATCGAGCGAATGCTATGGATGCATTGAAAAGCGGTGGGAATATGCAAAGAAAAAAACAAAGGAAAAATGTATGGAAGTGGGGCGAAATGAAAAATTTAATGTAAAACATTAAAATTTAGACGTTTGCGTAGATGAAAATTATGTTAATGCAAAACAAAAGGCTTGGACCTTTGAACCGAAATCCAAAGGAAATGCACGTAAAAAATTTGAAATGAGTTTGAGCAGGGACCCGGCCATGGGTGGGGGTGATTCATTTAGAATCGTCGCATCTCGGTGAGGATCGCATGTACCACGATCCGATCAGTGAGGGGGAAATGGGAGGGTCGACACTCTTGTTACACTAAAAAATGTCACCTTGACATTCGCTAACCGTATGAGCTCATTAACACTCATACATGCCTCCTTCCGCAAGTCTTACAACCTTTACTCCTCATGCCAAGCCTCGGTAATCGGAAGAAAAACCCTAAAAAATCTCTAAAACTCAGGGTACGCAGTAATATGAGACTTACCGTTGTTTTTGGCTAAGGCACGCAGTAATGAGAGGAGGAACGCGTTCTAGAATGCATTTTTCCAAAGGTAATGCCCGGCGTACCCCCGTAACTAAAAAGCGCGAAATTAACCGAAAGTTGAATTTTGGTCAATTCTAGAAGGTTCGGGATGAGATTGTTTGGGGATGAGTACGCTTTAGTAAGGTGCATGTATCCCACACCTTAAGGAACTAATCCTTTGATGTGAGGAGCCTATCCCCGTGAAGGAGGGTTCTATCCCTTTAAAGGTGGAATCCTCAACCTCATCTGCCGATAAAAGGAGGCATCGGGTAGCCCTGGCGTTAAGTTCAAAAGGTTAAGTTTTTTGGAGATTGAGATTCGGAGATGGAGAATTAGGAATGATTGAGTTGAAGTGCTGTTGAGATTTAGAGTGCAAGACTTATCAAAGTAGAGGAGACTCGCTTTCCAGACTCGGGAAGGCGTTTCGAACATCAAGGCAAAGGTTGTAAGGTTCTTCCGTATATTTTAAGATTAATACAATCAAGTTTTGTTTTTCTCAATAAATTTTCGTTCGATTGTTTAATTCAATGTTTCGTCGTTTGATTATTTATTTCATATATTCCTTGATCACTATGATAGGTATGTTTTATGATTATTTGTTATACAGTGCTATTTAATATTTTCTCGTTTGTGATTTCAGGTTGACACTTTCTTGTGATCGCGAAGATCTCTCAAGCTGCTACTATATGATTTTGATGCGATGGAAGCACTACGATCGCAAATAAGCATTTGGATCTAAGGTAGGATCGACACCTCATAGCATTTATTTGTAAAACGAATGTATTTAGAGAAAGAAAACTTAGTTGCTCGTTTGTTGCTAGATTGTCTTCTCGACACTAGGGAGATTGGTCGTGTCCGCAAGAACGATTTATCCGGCCAACAAATTGGCGACCTTAATCGGGGAAAGAAACTTGGTGTTTTTGGTTCTCTTTTATTTTGATTTGAGGAAACATTTTTCCCGGTTTTTGATTGATTGATATCTCATTCGGGTAGCTTAGGTTTTCCCCCGTTTTGAAAATTTTGAAATCTTTTATGTTTTTCTTGAAGCTAGGACCGCACTTTGTCTTCACACACAAAGGCGTGCATCTCCGCACTTTCCTTAAGCAACTGCGGGACCGCACCCGTTACTTTTGGGACGTGCGGACCTTGTTAAAAGTCTTGAAAAAAACTTAGATTTCTTCTTTCAAATAGTTTGGGATTTAATTTAGGATTCTTAGCATCTACCCGTATCCGTATTTTTCTATCAAAAATCTCTTGTTTCGAATTTCTTTCAACAATTCTTCATCATCAATCTCCATTAAGTTAATTGGGTGTTTTGAGTCTCTTTTTTTGAGAAATTCTTAATTTGATTTCCTTTGTTCATTACTTGGAGGTTTGTCTCGCCTTTTCACAATTTTTCATCTTTTTGCTTTTCTTTTACAAATTGTGTATGAGTGTTAATCGCTTTGAGTGTTTTTTGATCTTTGAACTCTCACCCAATTTTCTTGACTCGCACTCGATTGGTTCTTAGATTACATTAGAATCATTTCGTGTTTGAGAATTCTCTCGCATAGATCACATTTGCATAATTAGAATTCTCATTCTCGTAATATGAATGAAAAAATGTGCATAGATTACATTTGCATACTTTTCATGTGAATTGTGTATAGATTACAATCGCATAGTTTACATTCGAAAAATCAATCGTAGATTTAGATCATTTTCTTTGATTTGAATTTAGGGGATGTTTTTATGCTTGTTTTAAAAAACACAAAAATAAAAAATTGTTTTCTGGAATTGATTTGCATTAGTTTTTTCGATAAAATTAGTGCATTAGAGAATTTGTTATATTTTCTCTTAGTTATCAATCTTTGCATTGTTGGAAGCAAATGGAAATCCTCTCCTTACTTTAGTTAGGATTCATCGTAACTGGAAAGGTTACATTATCATATTCGATTGCATTCGGTTTTTGCGTCCGGTCATAACACCATTGGTTTCATATCCATTTACCCTTTTGAGTAATAACAACCTAAATAAAACAACGCTTAATAAAATTCATCTAGTAATTTTTACATTTGTAGGGCTCTATCCACCAATCTAGCTTAGGCTAGTGTCTTGGAATAGGTTTTAGTTAACTCTCCAAGACAAGAAACAAACAAGTAGTCGATCTTGCGGTAGGAAAATTCCAATTGTTACATGTATGCTCGGGGAAGCTCCTCCTAAAGGAGTCAAGCACGAGATCATATCCGAACCAGTTGAGGTAATCAATCCTTCCTCATTGGGAACGATAGAAGAAATACACGTATTAACAATGGTAAACCTCGGATAGACCATTGTCGAGGAGCTCCTCGGGGTCACTTGTCGGTAAACCTTGGATTATGTCAAGGGAGCCTTCAAGGGGATTGAGCTTTGTTACTCGCCCTTGCATGTGTATCGGATCGTAGATCGTTCCCCGTATATTTGTTTCTATTGGTAACCTTAGTGGCCATAATCTATAGGATTCTTTCCTAGTGACGGTGGAGGAAGATCCCACCGCACTGAGCAGACGTCGACTAGACTCACTTTGGACTCGGGGGGTTCTCTTCACACGAGATGGTTTTGTGAAGAAAATTGTTACCTCTGCCTTCATTAAGCAAAGTTGTCGGGGTAAATGTTCCAACCGCCTTTCGTATTAAATTCTACGATGTTGGATTTCATCACCAACTAGTGTTTTTGTAACAGAAGCACGTTTTGTGTGTGTCGACCTAGATTTGATAAAGGCGCGTGTTAATTTGTTTGTTTTTACTTTTAGAGACCATAGGTGTGAATTGGTAAATTTTAATTGTTAGTGGTGAATTGTTAATTGTTAATTTTAGTTTTAAATTATTAATAAAATTCACTAAAGTTGAATATAATGGCAACCTGCTCCCTTTAATTTACCAACCAAGGAACCCTCTTAACGAGAATCCTAGTAATTTTCCTTCCTTTGGAAATGTTGGTCCTCCAGGGTGGCTACTTTTTCATTACCTGGATTTACAATAGGTTTACCTACATATATTTTCAACTTCGTTGGCCCCTGAATATTCCAATTGTTCATTCAACCTAGATGCTTCACTTCAATTGTAGTTCACCATCTCAACATCACCAACCTTCGTCGACCCTTTACCTTCTTCGCCATATTTCTTCCTCCATTTATTCTCGCTCGGTGGAAGCCTTGACGCTAGTAACCACATAGCTAAGAAGAAGAAGAAAGGGAAGAAGAAGAAGAAGAAGAAGCAAGATAAGAAAAGAAGTCAACCAACCAACCATGGTCGTAAGTGTTAGTTGTGTTGAGGAAACCTCCAACATGCATCGTAAACCCAAATAACCTTGGCAGCTTAGTAAGGGTGACCACTTCCTTATCAATTGTCCTGCATTCCAAAGGTCTTGGAAGTATGGTCGTAAAAATATCATCTACTTTCCGTTGATCCATCAACCATGATAGTCGTTCCCGGGAAAAAGTTAGGTTTCCTTGTAAGTTATGCAAAGGGAGTCATCAAACTCATATTTTCCCTCACATGGATGAAGCTCAAAATTATTGGAAACTTACCTGCTCCACAGAAGAATTTCCAATTGGTTACCGTAAAATTTCTCCCAACCTACCGTCAACCCATTGCAGTGATTGATCTAGTTTCAAGTAATAGCCGATCCCACTTTTCCATTGGAGAGTGAAACTCATATCACTCAAAGTTGATGATCCATTAGTTGGGATCGGGTGGTCGATTCAATTTCACATTCGGCCGATCCCATTCTCCCCGTAGAGAGTGGGGACCATACCGCCTCGTGTTCTTCTTTGTTACATCGCATTCTTCTACGCCGGGGGCATTTCACCCGTTTCACAGAACCCCTCCAAGAATTGTGGTTCTTCGATTGGAATAGATCGAGAGAACCTAATCTTCATTCCTCCATCCCTTTCCAAATCATTGTGAATTTTGGTGGTAGGGACATACACCGCACAACGAGATGAAGGTGCTTCGTTAGTATTTTATGCTCAATCGCTTGGAAAGCTTTGGGTTCCCACTGCCTTGTGCCTATTACGTTGCATCCGAAAGCTTTTACCGTAACCATTAGTGAACCTTTAGGATCCTTCCAAGTTTTCTATTAATTTGAAGGTAAACTCCGTCGTATTGATCTTATGGTAGTTCGAGGTCCCTGATTTCAATTTACTCCTTGGGCGAGACTATGTTTATGCAATGAAAGTCAGCCGTCGTATCGACACTCTTCGGTGTGATGTCTTTCCTCACAATGGTAATATTGTGACTGTAGACCAACTTTGATTCCCTAGTCTTGTTTCTCCTACCAATAATATGACACCCCTAAATGTTCCTATTTCTAAAGTGGTATCTACCGCCAACAAGTTAATAATGTGGCAAACTAGTCCCATGTTTTCGCTACCGATGGAAGCGAGCCTTCACCGTTGGCTCGTCTTCCTATGACTTAGATCCGGTAATTGACATGGAAAAATCAGGATTATTTCCGAACGTGATGTTCTTATCCCTTTTGAGTCCCTCGACATGTGTTCCTTTCATAATCGTTCTTCCATCCGATGAAGACC
Source organism: Pinus albicaulis (assembly GCA_034641835.2). Taxonomy (NCBI): domain Eukaryota; kingdom Viridiplantae; phylum Streptophyta; class Pinopsida; order Pinales; family Pinaceae; genus Pinus; species Pinus albicaulis. The sequence goes on from CM076571.1 coordinate 475,956,857, forward strand.
TCTTGGAAGCCATGATCAAGGTGTGTCCATTGACATATGTTTCTTCCATTGGAAGCCATGACGTTGAGTGAGGATAGTTATTTTTACCGTGTCAACCTCGTTAAAAATGAACGCCGCTTAGTCGAGAGCATAGTTCTTTTCTTGTGTCAAGCTCGTTTTAAAATCGAAACAAGCTTTTATGAGGAGCGCTCTTTTCCCCGTGTCAACCTCGTTAAAAAATGAACCGCCTGGTCGTAGGATAATTCCTTCTACCGAGTCAACCTCGTTAAAAAATGAATCGTGTATGAGGACGCTTCTTTTTTCAACCTCATTAAATGAATCAATAGGTTATGTAGGTAGATTAGAAATAAGTAGTGCTTCGAGGATAGTTCCTTTTACTGTGTCAACCTCGTTAAAAAATGAAACACGTTGCCATGAGCATAGTTCTTTTCCTGTGTCAAGCTCGTTAAAAAATGAAACAAATCCTCCCCTAATTGAGTCGAGTCTTTGACTAGATCTTGTAGATGTTAAGTCGCATATTTAGGTTAGTTTTGCATAATTTTCTTATAGTTTTAGGTCGGGTCTTTCATATGATCTCGTAAATGAACCTTCATTCCATCCAGCTATTAATTACTAGCAGTGTATCTAGTTGAATGAAATGAAGTCAGCAAGGCAACAGGCGTCACGCTAGGGGGGCATCAAGCACAATTTTCTCTCTGTTTCAAGCTTGTGTAAAAATGAAACCACTCTAAAGCATAGTTTTTCTCTGTTTCAAGCTTTAGTAAAAATGAAACATATCTTGAGTCAGTTTCGGTTATTTTCAAGACTCGTTAAACTCATGAAAATCCCGAGATTATTTTTCTATCTTTCATTCTCGTAAAAAACATGAAAATGTCGAGTTCTTTCCGTCTTTTCCTGCTCGTAAATTAAATTGAAAGTCGGCCACAGAGTATATTTTCCTCCCTTTTTCGAACTCGTTAAAATTTATAGGAAAAAGCGAAACCACCGAGTATACTTTTATCACTTTTTCGGACTCTTAAAAATTACGAAAAAGCGAAACCCCGGAGTTCTCTTTTAAGCCCTTTTCGTAATTTCTAAACATGAAAAGATTGTCGAGTACTTGATTATTCGAACTCGTTAAAGTAAATGAATGATCGTCCCTTCAAAGATAAGTTTACCTTTACACTCGAATGGACTATTTACGAAAAGGTATACGTTGACTAATTACGGTCAATAGAGTTCTCTCCCGCATTATTTTATCCTTTTTTGGGCTCGAGAGACTAAATTTACGAAAAAGTACACCCACGTAGTTTTCTTAAGTTTTTCTTCTGACTCCCTAAAACTGAAAAACACCGAGTTTCTCCTATACTGGACTCGTTAAAATTTAACAGTAAAGGACCTGTTTAATTTTCAACAAGAACGAACCACTCCTTCTTAGGGTTCGAATGTTAAACTAAGTTGGACTCATCCGAAGGATGAGTTTATAAAAAAGCAAATGTTATCCTCCTCAAGCTTGTCAAAAATAAAGAGGTACTTGCCAGAAATGGTGGGGGAAAAGAGAGAAAAACGAACCTGTTTGTTACATTTTAACTATTCGGAAAACCGTTAACCACTCTTGAACACGACACTTTTTGTTCACTCAAGTTGGGAAATCCTTTGCTCATCAGCTTAATCGAACCATATTGAAAGTCTTCACTCGGTTTTTGGGTATTATCTTTGGGTCAATTGTCACCAAACCATCTGCAGTGTCGTTATGTGTTCAAGAGGATAGTTCAAACAAACCATTCATCTGCAAAATATCTGTCATCCATTTTGACCATCCCTAAGTCAGTCCTTGCCAATATATTTCTTCAAAACTTGATCTATGATTTCGTGTTGTGGGCTTGCCTACGGAGATCACTTCCTATTAACGACAGCTCATTATATAGGAAGTGTAGAAATTTGTTGAATAATGATTAATTATCCACCGAGACTATCCCGATCACATACAATTTGAATTTATATGCAACACATAATCTCTTCCACTCAACCTCGATCATCAAACATGCGGAATTAAAATCAAGCGATCACACATCAAATCAATCACACATTAACTCAGTATGTATGGGGAAAGCCTATAGCTGAAAACCCCGCAGCTATTGTGTATATTGTAATGGAGAAATCATGTAACAATCATAGTACAAAAACTCTTCACAAGCTCTCATGCACTACCTCCCATGCTACACACTATCAAGCTAGATCTAGCAAATCACTTGCTCCAATCCTTAGCCACTTGATAGCCAACCTTGATTGCGTGTTTCAAAGCTATGGGATGGCCTCTTTATATAGATAAACCACCAGCTTAAACTTTGCAATACTCATAGCTTACTCCACCTATCTATGTGTTGCAAATAGCAACAGTATAGTTACAACTGATAGCTAACTCTACCCTTTCATCTATCTCTTTCACTGGTCTTCACTGAACTGATCATGCACCGTAGTGAACTGAAGTGTTCTTGAGTTGACTAATGAGTTAATATTTAGTAAATTAAATATTATTTAATTTACTCCACTCATATCTAATTGATTAGCTAATTAAACTAATCTCAACTAGTTCAACTAAAATAAACAAGTAACACAACTCCACTAGCTATCTCATTAACTCCACCAAACTTCTTCCACCGAAGTCCTAACTGAAGTCAACCATGCACAATGCCATCAAACCCTTGGGAACCACGTGATTCCTCTGTCAGATGCATGAGCCACTTCTGTAGCTCGAACTGAAGTGCTCCAAGAGAGTAAACTACTGTTTATAGTCTAAATATTATTAAGGGTAAATAATATTTGACTTCCCTGTTTTAAGGAGATTCAGTCTAAAAATAGACTTCGACCTCTTTGACCTCAAAAATAGAGTCTCATATATTTTTACCAACATGACACATACTTAAAGAATCTCAAACTGGAATCCCCGAACCATGCTCCATATGTCTAAAAATAGACAATGTCTAAAAATAGATTTTGCACCAGAATTTGCCTGCGGGCCCACTTAGTGAAGGCGACTTCATTTCACTAAGCTCCATCATCTTTCTGCATTCTCAACACTCCCTCTCAGCAAGATATGGATTATCTGCAACCCCTATCCTGCCTCTGTGGAATTTGAACTTGCTCCTGGTGAGCGCCTTCGTCAGGATGTCGGCATCCCGATCCTCCGTGGGAACATATGAAAGCGTCATGATTATCTGCTGAACACAATCTCTGATATGATGATACCAATCTGTGAAGCCATGCTGCCTCAACTGATCCTCCTGTCTCTACCATGAACCATATCCCGATGTGCCTCTAATATAGTGCAATACGTGCTTGCCTGCCTTCCAAAAGAGCTTGGTTGGCTTAACCATAGCTTGCAAAAGCTGGTTAACTGCATAGCATATATCGGGTCGTGTATTGACCAGATACATAAGCGACCCCACCAATTGTCGATAGACAGTGGCATCCACTACCTCCGCTGAAGTAGCATCCTCCTTCCTCCAACCACGAGGAAGAGGAGTACAATGTGTTTGCGTGCCCCCTTGCATGTTGAACCTCTCTGTAACTTCCCGGGGCATACCCCCCCCGAGAAACAATAGTCCTTTAACAAGGGGCCGTCAAATCTCCAATCCTCAGAAATAAATTTAAAGGATGCCCAAGTCCTTCATCTCAAAATCTCGCAAGATCCTCCTTGCATGAAAGTATCAATCAAGCCATCGCTGGCCAAAATCAGATCATCTACATACGCACGATGATCAACAAACCTTCCCTCCACCACAACTGCACAGTTTGGATCCAACTCACTCTTGGAGAATCCAACCCGGTGAAGTAGTCGTCTATCCGAGTGTACCAAGCACAAGGTGTTTCGCTTTCCAGCTCGTACGCGTTCTTTGAGTCAAGACACATGCGACTCACTGCCGAAGATCTCTAAACTCGTGTCGCTCTATGTACACCTCCTCCTCAATAACTCCATTGGAGGAACGCAGTCTTCACATCCATCTGATGGATGTGCCACCCCATCTGCGCTGAGAGAGCTAGGATCGTCCGTATGGAAGTGTACCTTGCGACAGGTGCAAAGGTCTCCTCATAATCGATCCCCTCTATCTGTGAGAAGCCTCGGGCAACAAATCTTTCCTTGTACTTCTCCACACTCCTGTCAGCCACCTGCTTCACTTTGTAGATCCATCACGAACCCACCACCGATTTCCCTTCCGGTCTTGGGACAATATCCTATGCACTGTTTCTGACAATCGAATCATACTCTTCCACCATGGCATCTACCCATGCGGGGTCCTCCACAGCTTCCTCGAAAGAGGATGGCTCTGTCATGACACATTCTCTCACAAGAGCCATGTATCCAGTGTACCGATCCGGTGATTGTCTCTGTCTGCACTGTGTTGTAGGTGGTCCTACAATCTTCTCTCGCATCCCAAGCGTCGCTCGCCTTCTGTAGTGCGCATGCGTCCTCCGATGGTTGGCGCTGCATGGGTGGTTTCTTCCACCTCCTGAACTTCCTCTTGTGGCTGATCCACATCCAGAAGCTCCTCCTTAGGAACTAACAGCTCCTCATCTGCATGCAAGTGTAGCTCCCTCTCAAGCGAACACTGCATGGCTTTCTCCTCCTGAAATTTTATATTCCGTCGCACAACAGTCTTTCGAATAACTGACAAATACACCCGATAGTTGTGAGGTGCATCAGTGTACCCCACAAATATTCCAACTTCAGCAGTTGGATCCAGCTTCCTTCTCACATCCTTCGTCACATGCATGTAGACAGGAGAACCAAAAATCCGCAAAATGGGAAATATCGTGCCTCTTAGTTTAGATTAGTTTCTAGTTATCGAACAACATTTAGATTAGTTTCTAGTTAGTTTTGATCCGAGTATGGGAATGCCTACCCTCAACATGATATGATTACATATATATATTTTGCATTGAATTTTTATTGTGTTCGACCGGGGTGTCCACAGGATGATCCTTGAAATGATAAAGTACTTCACTCTTCATATATGACAGACTTCATCTTCATCTATTTTAGACTTCGCACTTTAGGGGGAAATCTGTTACACTAAAAAATGTCACCTTGACATTCTGCTGACTATATGAGCTCGTTAAACACTCATACATGCCTCCTTTGCAAGTCTTACAACATTTCTTCCTCATTCCAAGCCCTAAAAATAAAGGAAAAACCCTTAAAAATAAAAAAGCCTTGGGTACGCAGTTAATATGAGACTTACCTGCGTTCTAAGCTAGGGTACGCAGGTAATGTGAAGAGAAACTACGTTCTAGAACGCATTTTTCCAGTGCAATGCCTGCAGTACCCCTGTAAAGTCAAAAAAGCGCGAAAGAAAACTGAAAAAGTTGAATTTTGGTCAATTCTAGAAGGTTTTCGATGAGATTTTTTGGGGATGAGTACGCTTTAGTAAGGTGCATGTATCCCACACCTTAAGTAACTAATCCCTTGATGTAAGGAGCCTATCCCTTTGAAGGAGGATTCTATCCCTTAAAAAGTGGAATCCTAACCTCCTCATCTGCTCTATAAAAGGAGGCATTGGGTAGCCTCAAGGGGTTAAGTTCAAAAGGTTAAGTTTTTTGAGATTGGAGATTTCGGAGATGGAGAATTAGAATGATTGAGTTGAAGTGCCGTTGAGATTTAGAGTGCAAGAATTATCAAAGTAGAGGATACTCTTGCTTCGGACCCCTGGAAGGCCTTTCAAACATCAAGGCTAAGGTTGTAAGGTTCTTCTGTTATTTTAAGATTAATACAATCAAGTTTTGTTTTTCTCAATAAATTGTCGTTCGATTGTTTAATTCAATAAGCTGTCGTTTGATCATTTATTTCATAGATTCCTTGATCACTATGATAGGTATGTTTTATAATTATTTGTTATACAGGTGCTATTTAATATTTTCTTGTTTGTGATTGCAGGTCGACATTTTCACACGGAAGATCTCTTCGTTGTGACTAAGATTTTTATGATGAATGCACTACGACCGCAAATAAGCATATGGATCCAAGGTAGGATCGACACCTTTATAACATTTATTTGTAAAACGTATATATTTAGAGAAATACAAACTTAGTTGTTCGTGTTTGTTGCTTAGATTGGTCACACCTTAGGGAGATTGGTCTTGTCCGCAAGAACGATTTATCCTAGCCAACAACTCGATGAACGATGGCACGATTGGTTTATGACTCGTCGTATCTTGGATTAAACGATGGTCGAGATTGGACCTGGGAATCACAATTACAAAGGGTGGAAGGTGGCATCGTTTGGAAATTGCGATTGCGATCGGGAGCGAGTTGCAGAAAGCGAGGGCCATCGAATCAATAGGGGAATCGACGCGTGGAGACTATCATCTAGTGGATCGCAATTAGAAACGCGTATGGAGGTGATGCGATGCGACCGGCACGATGTGATGGAGTGCTAGCCGTCCGATCCGGATCGAGATCTACGCGGAGATTGTAATCGGGAGGTCACAACGCAAAGGGCGAGAGGTGGCATCATTTGGAAATTGCGATTAGCGCCCAGGCTTCAGCGCTTGGTCTTCGCTTTAGGGGCATATGGGGAAGTGGTTTGCGGGGCTAGGCCGAAAGGGGCTGGGCCTTATCATAAGGTGGAAAGTGGGTTTTTTCGGCTCGTTTTCAACGAAAATTAGGACCAAAAGGGAAAACGATAGAGGGATAAAGGAGTTATTTGGCCGAACAAGGGGTATGTGTAGGATTTAAAGGGGATTTTGGGAGGATTTAGAAGGTAAAAAGGGGAACTTTAACAAAGGGGAAAAAGGGTTGAAAAGGGACATTTTGCAGGGATACAAGGGATAAATGTAGGCCTTTTGGAGCACAATTTTTTGCAATCAGAGAGGCTTTATAATGGGAATCAGCAGAGGGGATTTTATCAAAGGACAAAAGGCACAAGGAGGCTTCAAGGATGATGTGTTTTAAGAGGAAATGCATTCCTTGAAGGCTCAAAAACAATTTAGCCACTTGTTTTCTTGAAAAAGATTTCGTAGGTGGCTAACAGATCCTCCACTGGATTTTCAAGGGAGGAGAGGATTTGAGCTGCATTTCCTCATTCTAGAATTTGGCCAAGCTCACTCCTTCATTTGCAGTGTTATTTCTGTAGCAGAATAGTGCTGTGTTGCAGGGGCAGTAGTAGAGGAACTCTTAGAGCCTTTCTTGGCTTGCTTTTCAGTGGAGGATGATATTTCCTTTGGAGGAGCAGAAGAGAAGACTCTTGGGCTGAATTTCAGATCAGTGGCATTAGGCCACACTTTCACCCTCTCTCACAGTGCAGTCCATGAGAGAAACTACATTATTTCATGGGGGCAGTGTTGAGGGAGATTCTTGTGCTCATCAGGAGGAGTGATTTTGAGTAAAGGGGATCAACCCCTTTTCCCTTGAGGGAATTATCAGAGGAGGGCATCATCATTTCAGATAAGCCATAGCCTCATATTCATTTGGTTTCAGTTGCAGTGACAATTTGTTTTTCACTATTGTATTTTATCCGACATTTCTAGCAATCTCTCTGAGATTGGCTAGAAATCCCATATTGAGCCCATTTTCCTCTCTTGGGCCATTTTCTTGTATCTTTTAGCTACATTATAATTTTTTTTTATTCAGCGGCTGCATCTCTCATAGAGACTGTGCAGTCACTTCTCTCCGAAATTTTGTGCAGAAGCAACATCTCATGTATTACATTGCTTATTCATTGGAGGTTGGTTCTAAAAGCTTGAGGGCCTTGTTCCTCATGATATTTCTGTATAATCTTGCTGATATATTAATATAATGATGGCTGTAGTATTTAATTTCTCATGATACATTCATATTTTCAGAGTTTCAGATTGATTTTTTTCATATTGCTGTAGCTCACTCTTTGAGCTGATCTATGAGGTACCTAGGTTGGGGAGATTTGTTTAACCCACCTAGATTTATTTGTTTCAGCTCTATTTTCTTCGTAGGGAAGTTGTATTAGATGTTTTCTAGGGAATCCGTTGTTTGTTAGCCTTATTAATGCAGGCCTTTCCTTATATAGTGTCCTCATAAATTCCCGAGGTGGAATACTGCATATCCATAGACAGAGTTTGTGAAGGGCCAACTAGCCTCAAGATCTCTCCCTTCTTTGAAGGAGACATATCCTGTAAATTCCCCAACATTCAATCTCTGAAATGGACTTGTAGTGTCTCACTGAAGAAGGAAAAATGGAATATCGTAAGATATTCCCGATGGAGCAGAAAATCCCTCATTTGGGATATTACAAAATATCAAAATAAAATATAATGAAGCCTTCACAATTAAAAAAATATGCGGAAATTAAATGTAAGGAAAAATGATAACACAAGTACAATCACAATGACACAGTTGTTTTTGGACAATCGTCCTCGAAAAAAACCAATGTGGGAAAACCGGTGCAGCAGATGAGGGTTTCTTTATTATTCTTCATAAAAATCTCTTGTACAAAATACAACCAGCAGAATAGAAGAGGAATTTTTGGGAGAAATTATACAACAATTTTTCTCACGCTTCACAGTGAAATTCTGACCCTAGAGAGGCCCTACAGCCTCACTGCGTCTCACTGTGTCAGTCTCTGCGCAGTCCTAGTGTCACAGCCTTTGCGCTCTCCTTGTCCTTGCGTCACAACCTCTGCGTTGGTTCCTCCGGTTTGATCCTGCACTCTCGACTCTCGTTGATGCCCTCTCTCTTCAACCTGCAACTCTCCCTCTGATTTGATTTTCTCTTGCCGAACTTCGGCCAGTGAGAATATTGATCTTCTTGGGCAACTGAGTATCTGCCTCGTCTGTTTCCAAATGCCCATCGAAGTCCTTATAATCTTCTCATTGAAAAATCAACGACTCGGATTATAACATAATCAAGGGCTAAGATTAACTTGAATTGATCTTTGTCTTTTTCTAGAAGATTCACACCTAGTTCTATTAATACACTTTAATTATTTTAATTCCCTAAGTTTAGACTTAGGCTGCCATTAAAAATAATTAATTATTTTAATAAAACCTCATCCAGGTGGAATTTCCCAAAATGCTTTCTGGGTATTTTGGAATACATATGCCTAAGCCTCCCTGTAAGATTTGCGACATAGAGCACATCAAATGCTACAAAAAACCAACACTTGGACCTTGCAATAAAGGCTTGAGACTTTTCATTTGATTTGATGACATCCTTTGCCTTGATCTTGGATTCTTCGAAGACACATTGAGCCCATAACTCAGCGAACAATGTAGTTCCCATCTTAGAGTAGATACTATTTGCAAAACTGCTCCAATCAAGTGGAAAATAATTTAATACACAAATGGTCATTTCAGAGTCAGAAATAGTTTCCACAAGCCCTTGCAATTGATCCCTTATTTGTGAGATTTTCATGAGCTAAGTGGTCGTGTCTTCATCCTTTGACTTCCTTATTCTATATAGTTGATTCCTTAAGGAAATATGTTGACCTGATGTACTTATAGAGTATAACTTTACCAACTTATCATACAGTCTTAGATGTCTTCAAATCAACAACAAAGGGAACAATATAATATTTTATAGATTCAACAATGATTCTTTGTGCCCTTACTTCTCCCTTATTGTATTTTTTTAACTCAAGTCTTATTTTTGTCTAACACATCTACTTCATTGAGGACATATTCCATGACTTCATTTTTTGTGAGTGTTAATTCAATCCTCTTCTTCCATGCAAGGAAATTTGTTGATCCAACAAGCTTCTTGTTTTTTTTGCAAAATGTAGCCATAGAATATGATACTTGTCAACTAAAAGTCATTTTTCTTGATGGTGTCTCCAAATATCTTGATGCTTTCAAGACTTTTAAGGAGACTTCAACGAACCCCTAGAATAATGACTTCTAGGATTCCTTCAATAATGATGATTTCAAACAGCTTCAAAGAGTTGATGATGATCCCAAGATTCTTTGATGCTTCCTCTTCTTCAACATGATGGAGTGCACTAGAGAGCCTTTAACAAAAATTGATCCTTCCTTCAATGAGAGCTTCATCCTTCTTGAGATGGTGAAATCCTTGATGTAGTAACCTTCCTTCTTGGTTAATGAGTCTTCTTCTTCTTTCTTGTGCCCCTTTTGAAATCAAACCCTTCAAGATGATCCTCCACTTGCATTTTCATGTCCATCTTAGCTCTGAAACAATGTTGGAGAATATAGTAGGGAAGTTATTAATTCAATTTTTTCTTAACCTTAATAATTTCTTGTGAAATTTTTTAATCTTCTTGTGTTACATTATTAAATGTTTTCATCAAACAATTATCAAGAGCAAAAACAGTAAAGATAATGGACACAAAATATAAACTCCAAGCCAAGGCCAAACCCCTCCAAGGGGAAACCCAAAAAGAATCGCTTCTCTTCTTATAGAATCTACTTCATATGAGAAAACCAAGATGCAAACCTCAAGACCAAGGCGTCTTAGCACCAAGTCATCCCTCCAATAAAACCCTTCCAAGATGATGAAAGTCAACTCTACTCAACAAGACTCAACCCTCTTCAAACTTGCTCCAATCTCGAATTTCGCCTCTCTATCTCAGAAATTCGAACCTGCGGTAACTTCAAAATTTCAGCTTACATTTCTCAGCCCTCCTACAACAGAACAAAAACCCTAATTTGCATGTGTGGGAGAGATAGTCAAAGATTAAGGTCTTCTTCACTTTGTTTTTCTCCTTCTTTCCTTATCTCTTCACTCTTATTACGTCTTCCTTTTACTACACATAAAACTTGATGTGTGAGTGTCAAATGAGGTCGAAATTCCTTCTATATATAGGCTTCTTATGAGTTCGAAATACCTCTATCTAAGCGGACTTGTCTCTGGCAGGGCCGCCTTGTGCTAGGAGGCTTATTTTGGCTTTCTTGACTCAAAATAAATTCTTTTACATGGTCCATCTTTCCCAAATGGATCTTATATACATGACATTGACTTTCTTGACTCATGGAAATAAATCTTATAACATGAAAAACCTTAGAAGCATGAAGAACACGCTTTACCTAGAAGACTAATCAAAAGAAACATGAAACCCATGCTTTAAAATAATATTTTTTCTTTATTTTTTTGGCTTGTTACATAAGATATACATATTGACATGAGTACAATAAAAATTATGAAGGCCAAAAATAGTTACATTTTCCAACAATTTGCTTTCTAGGAAGGTTATGATTGTTGATAAAATTCTAGCAACTAGTTGCATTTATTACTTCACTTGTTTGTTCCCTTCTCAAGTAACATATAAAAATATTGGAGAAGGTGCTCAATACTTGTGTTTGGGGAAAGCAATGTAGAATGAAAGGGATTATTTTAGTGGCTTTGGATTTTTTTACTTTACCAAGGGGTCAAGTCTTAATTAGGAATCTTAGACATCAAGTCTCAAGGTGTTGCTCTTATTGGTAAATTGTGGTGAAGGGTTTGACTTTTGAAGTTGGGATGATGGATATTGATCTCAATCTAGTTGATTATAGTGGGGAAATTACTCAAGTCTTCAATTTATATTTTAACCAAGGGCTGAATTATTAGAATTATGGAGGAGCAAGGACTTTTAATTTTTGAAGAGAGAAGTTTTTAGGCTTCATTGTAAACCCCCGAATCTCACCAGACAAGTGATATAGAAAAACTAGGCCCAAATATTTTATGTCTGAGTTTATAGTGATGATTATTTAGAACAAGGAAAATAAATTAATTGATATGTATAGAATTAAAGAGAATACATAAATGAAATTTATACCAGATTTACAGTAAGTGAATTCATATGCAAGTGAACAATATATAACAATATATAAAATTATGAACAATTTGAAACTGAATAACTACAAACATCGCAAAATCTTCCTCCAACCTGGAGGAAAACTTATCTATCTCCACGAATGCTATTTCTTGGTCCTGATTTTCCTGCTTGTCCTTCTTCCTGAGAGGAAATTGTGTACTATAGTGGCCAAGCTCACCACACTTGAAGCACTTGACCTTACATATGTAGTTATTCTTCTTTTTCTTCGGGCCCCTGTCATTGCTTGGGACCCTTTGATACATTCTCCTCTTCCTTCTCACTCTTCATAGCCTCGTTGTTGCTTATGTTGATGGAACTCTTTAATAGAGCTCACCTCAACTCCTCCTATTGTAGGTCAAACCACATCCTGTCCCATCCAAGCAATGTGTCTCTTCCCAATATACTTTGGATGAAGACCTGCCAATCCTCTGAGACATTATTCAGTGCCAAACATACAAGCTTTGTGGGTTTGGGTGCCACCCCAATGAATGGTTGCAAGTTTATATTTGACCTCCTGGATCTTGGTGAGGAATAGATCTATGCATTTTCCCTTATCCATTTTGATGCTTCTCAGCTTCTCATGGAGAATCGTCTTCTATCTCTTGGAAGAAATATGATATAGTGTGGAGAGAGCCTCCCACATCTCCTTGGCATTATTATTTCCAGTTACATGTGAGACTATATGATTTCGAACTCCACCTAATATCATCTCTTTCACCTTCACCATTTTCTTTTTGTACTCCTTCTGCTGATCTGAATCCTGGGGTATTGCCACGATGTTCTCTGCATAGGTATTCAGAAAATGCTCGTCAAGGAGAAAGGACATTCTATCCTTCCAAATGACATATTTGGAGGCACCATCCAATCTATCTTGATCTCTGAGCTCAATGTGGCCATCTCGAATCTGTTGAAAATTCCCTCTAATTCACTCTACTTGGTTGTTGAATCTTCTGCTCTCACTCCCTTTTGGAGTGAGAAGATCTTCCACATCTACTTCCAATCTGCAACTGGAGAAATATATCTCTAAAAATTGAGATCCCTTGATAGAAATTTTCCCTTTAATGTGTGTGTTTTTATCTTCCACCCGATGTTGACTCTGCTACTAAAAACTACTGCAAAACCCTCTGCGCCCAACCAAGGAATCTGCTCAGCAAAAATCTGAGCTGTTGCTACTCCCTCTACCTGCTGGAATCACTATTCTAGGAAAATCAGATTTTCTGCCAGCTTGCAACTAAAGATTGAACTCTTGCCCAACAATTCGTACTGCCTAGATAGGCACTGCACAACACCAAATTTTTTTGGTTTGATGTTCCCTTTGAACAACACAATTTTCTTCTTCCACTTCTGAGCTTCTCGACTGATCAATCACGCTGTGATACCACATGAAAATTTCAAGTCTAAAATCCTATTGCAACAACCATAATTAACTATTCTAATTATTAATTAATTAAAAAATTATTTGCTACGACAAATATTGAATAAATCACACTACAACCTTCACAAAAATAGTGCGTAAAATAATAGTGCTGGAAACTAATAAATATCCTAGCACACACACAAAAAAAATGACAAAATTATTTTTTTACTAAAGTCCCTGGACAAATGCATCTTGGGAAAACTCATGCAACAATTGAGGGTTTTATATTATCGAGCAAAAGTGAAATTATTCAAGTACAATTTGGATACCAAAAACTGGAAATCCTGCAGAGAAAATACTCAATTTTTTTTTTTGAGGGAAATTACCCTCACTCCAAGCAATCTCAGCACTCGACTGCCACTGAAAATCAAGTCGTCCACCAAGCTTTGCATCACCCTACCACAATCTACTACTCGCTCATCCCAAAACCACTAAAAATCAATACGTCCTTCCTACTAATAACTGGAAACTGATTATCTAGATCTCTAGAACCTCTATCTAGCCTTTGGAATTGAAAACATCTTCCTTCCTCACAAATCAAACTACCTAATGAAGCCTTTGCGCTGCCTCTATGCAACTTCCTAGAGAAATTTCGGCCTCTTTGTAAATGCACTCACTAGATTTGGAAATATACCTTCGGCTTCAGTTTCTATGCCCCTCTCTATCTCTACTTCATTCTAAAGCTCAAACTCTTTCGGCTACTTCCTCTAGAAAATTAAACTCTCAAAGGAAATCGAACTCCTCAAGTGTGTTCTCCATTTACCCATCAACTGCTTATAATCTTCTGTTGGAATTCCAATGACCAATATTAAAACTTCATCAAGGGACAATATAATATTGAAGTTTATCTGTGTGAGTTTCTATATGATTCTCACCTTATATCAATTAATTATGATTAATTAACCAGATTTCCTAAGTTTAGACTTACAAAATATTAAAAAATAGGTTAATAATCTAATTGAGACACTTCTAGGTGGAAATTCCATAAAGGATTTATGGGTTATGGAGAGCTCATGTGTTTTAGCCTCTCCACAAAGTTTCGAGACTAGAAGACCTCTGATGATACAAAAACTAACAACTACAGTGAGCACTAGCCTAGGTCTGAGAATGAACTATCATTGTCCTTTGAGCTTCTCTAATATGTTAAGGTTCAAACATCCTTGCATGGTTGTTGTAGTGAAACAATGGTCTAAAAGACAAAGATCATTGACAATGAAATACTATAGTAATTGATGATGATGATAGTGAGTGATGTTGTATCCCTTTGAAAAAAATTATTGAGCATATGAAAATATTGATGACAATGTATAATGAGAGTGAATTCTAAATAAATAATTCCCTTGATGCAATTGGCAGTGACCTTGATAGGTCAAATACCCTTGTTGAATGTTAGAGAAATGACATGGAAACAATCTTGTGTGAATATGACATTGATAATAAATTATAGCAGCAGCGACAGTGACTATGGTAGCGATAGTAATAATAGGCAGTGATGCCATTTCTCCTATGACAATGATAGCAGTACTTCTATTACTGATGTGACAATGTCTCTATGGCTTATGTGATATTTGATAGTAATGTGGTGCAAGTATAGAAGTAGTATAGTGTGAGAATGGTTGTAGAAATGGGTAGATGTGTGACAGTGATTAAGTGACAAAAGAGTAGTAGAATAAGTGATAACAATGGCATTAGGAGTTACAATCACATGTTGTCAGCAACAATGAGATAGTGCGGTGAAAGTAGTGGTAAGAGTGGATAGCAGTGGCATTGAAGTGCAACAATCAAGGCTGAAATTTGATTGTAGTTGGGCCATAATCCCTAGTACGGGAGCCCAAAACCATTCAGGGAGTATTTTCTTCCTTCCACCTTGCTGGAAAAACCTTAGGGAGCCTTGTACTTCCTTCCAGGTTTACCTGGAAAATTTTTGTTTGTACATTCATAGATAACAGAGCTTTTGTTAAAGCCAAATATTTATGTACCATCCATTTATGTGATGTTTATGTTGGTTTATGTTATTTTCTAATGCTTTTAATGTCTTAAGTAAGAAAATAATTGATTGTAAGTGAAATATTAATCCACCCCCCTCTCAGTATTTCCAACAGAATTGACATGTCTATTGAGA
The DNA here is from genome assembly GCA_034641835.2 of Pinus albicaulis. Taxonomy (NCBI): domain Eukaryota; kingdom Viridiplantae; phylum Streptophyta; class Pinopsida; order Pinales; family Pinaceae; genus Pinus; species Pinus albicaulis. Next base: position 475,972,155 of record CM076571.1, read on the forward strand.
GTGTTGGGGTTCCTGTGTTTTGGTAGATTGGCTAACCAAAAGACAAGACAACATCAAAACCGCTTTGGGATCTTAGGATCTAGCCCTCCTGGATCTAGAGAGGGATCTCTCTATGTTGTTATAATGATATGTCTTGAAAGCTTTGGTAGTTGATTTTAGGCTAGTTATGATGTGCAGGGTTGTTTTCTTTGTTTGTTTGGTTGGACAAATGTGTTTCATGTGTTATAGATAGAACATGGGAATCTACAAGCCATTGGGAAATGGAGTCATGTGAAAGTCCCAAAAGTTATGACTGAGAAGGAAGGGAAACCAAAGGGAAAATCTAACTTGGTCAAAGATTTGTTGAATAATATAGGTGAAATGGGATGAACATTAAGGACTAAGAGTGAAAAACAAGCTAAACCCTTTCACAATGGCTTAAAAGATTCGGGGAATGCCCTATTTCCTCCAGTAAGCTCATTTCTTTGGACTTAATCAATATAAACACTCAAAGGAAAGAGAAATGCAGACTAAAACTTTGTTAATAAATCATAGGATTCGGGGAATGCACTATTTCCTCCTACAAGTTTACTGCTGAAGGCTCAATAAAAAAAAACATACAATTGCATTCCAAGAAGAGGGAATGCCTTAGACATCTAGGAATGCAATTATAGGGACCTTTAACACAATAATTACAATAGGAAATAGAGGGTATGATTGGAACAAGCCTCTCTGTCAAACTGCAAGTATTAATAATCAAAGGGAGATTTCAGATATAACATTCAGTGGCAAAGAAAGAGGGAACGTCTAAACAGTGTTTAGCACAACTGAATTAACCATTTATGAAATGAAACAAACTGAATATTCAAGAGAGGTATTAGACTAGATTGTCATGTTCAGTAGCAGAAAACATATAAATAGTGAAGGATAAACATGTCAGAGGTGCTTCTAAGATACATTTCTCTGCTTAAACTTTTTATCCTACTGTAAGTCAAAGCATAATGGAACAGAGTGATAAACGGGAAATAACATTAACAATAGCGATTACTTCACCATAACCAGGCTCAGGGATCTAATGGTCCAACCTCCTTCATAAAAAAAAAACACAGAGATTCCACACTCTTTCAGAACACCAATGCTTCTTCAAAGCAGAAATATGTATTACTTTAGAATTCACAAAATGCCAACCTTTTACAATGAGACTTCGAAGAGTCTTTATAGGAAAAATGAGGAAAGTAGGTGAGGAAAGTTTTAAATGATCATTCAGAGATAGGAGAGGGCATTTGAATGCTCCACGCTGTGTCATAAACATAAGATTAAATTTAGACAGGATCAATAACTTTGTAGCTTATTGAGACCATTTTGATATGATAGAAATCACCCTCAGGGTGTCCTTGAGAGAAAAAACCATCTGGAGTGGTACTGTTATCTTCTTGGTGTGAGTTAAGTGAAGAATGGGCTATGAGGACTCCCATACTTCTAAATAAATGCTTCTGACAGTTTTTAGTAGCTTCCCTGGTGAAATAACTGTTTGGCAGGCCTTTGAGCGTGGAGATGGGCTACGTCTGTGTCAGTCAACATTCTGCACTAATAACTGCTCGGTCTCTTTGTACTTCAACCTGTTTTAACTTTGTTTATGTTTTAACTTTTATTGATTGCTCGATTTGCTTCTGTACTGATACCCTTTGTCGTTGTTTTGTGGCCCTGAGATTGCCATCTGAACCTTTGTGTTTCCTTTGTGACTGTAAAACTTTAATTCCTTCACTGGCCATTAAAAAACCTGCAAACATACGATAAACATGTGAAGAAATCCATGCTGGCTTGGTTAGATTTCTTGCAGAGGCTTTGGGGTGGCGAAGGAGCAGTGAGGAAGAATGTGATTGCAGCGGAAAATGGATGAAAAACTTGGCAGAGCAGCTAACCAGGTGCTTTGGAGTTTTGGGTGCGAGAATGAACGTGGACCGTTAGATCAAGATGATCAACGGTGGAGAATTGTTAATGAAGTAATTTGGGAAATCGGTGAAATGGTAGGTGAATGAAGTTGCGATATAACATGAATTTTTAGATCAGGATGATCTACGGCTGTGATTTAAAGTGAAAATGATGTTGCGGGGAAGGGTAAGTGGTATGGTGGAAAAACGGCAGTGGTTTTCGCAAAATGAAATGGGGGGGAAGCGGTTTTAACTTTTGGAACGTGATATAGGTAAGCATTCAACACGTGGATTTCTGAAACCACTTTTATCGTGTAAACGTTGTGCACTGTAGGAAGGGCTCAAAAATTATGCGAAATTGATCGTCGATCGTTGGATTGGAGGCTCCAAATCCAATGGTGTGGGTTGAACGTGATGGATAAAGAGCTGCGGGGTAAAGTGTATGCGGGGCCCATGGTGGAGAAAGGTTTCAATACCACGAAAACCAAGGTTTGAACGGAATAGGCGGAGAAAATGACCTTTAGTGTTAAAGTGCAAAAACTTATGGATGGGAAAATACAAAGGAAAAAGGTGAAAATGAGAGGAAGCGGGGGCATTGGTGGTGGGACCGGGAGTACGGAGGAAGAGATCGGCGGGTTAAATGAGGGCCGTCAGATCATGATAGAGATCAATGGTGGAGATTTGAAGATGGGTTGATAATGAAGGGCTTATGAATGGAGCGCGACATGATCTCAACCGTCGGTTCTTATGGATTCGACAGCTGAGATTAAATCGGGAATCGGCATCGGAGGAGACAGAGAAAAGGGACTAAGCCTTTGCATTTTGCCGATGCGATGGAACGATGCGACGTGGGCCGTCTGATCTGAAGAGAGATCAATGGTGTAGTTTAAATTGGAGCTCGAGACGAAGGAGGCTTATGTGATAGAAGGGCACAATGCGATGAAATGATGGCCGTTGGATCTGGCAGAATGAACGGCTAGGATTTAATCGGGGATCACACATCAGAGGTGAAAAAGCGAACGAGACTTTGGATTTGCGATGTGCGATTAAGAACTGGCCGTCGGATCAGACGAGAGATCAATGGTCAGGATTGAATCGGAGGGTGTAATGACGGAGGACTATGGGCAGAGCGCGATTGAATCCTGGCAGTTGGTTCTTGTGGATTCAACGATCCAGATCAAATCGCGGGCGCGAGTGATGAGTGAAGTGGAGAACCAATGGAGCGACGCGATGGAGCACTGGATGTTGGATCTGAAAATATCGACGGTGGAGATTTTATCGGCGACTAGCAGAAAAGTGAAAAAGGGAAAGGAACATGTGAAGCATGATTGAATCCTGGCCATTTGTTCTTGTGGATTCAACGGTCAGGATTAAATCAGCGATTGGGGGAGAAGGGGTCATCGCATCAGAAGAATTTGGAAGAAATGAGGAAAATTTGGGAAAAGGAGGCTCCGATTGTGAGTAGCGATAAGGGCCAGCACCTGGTTATGGCTTCGAGTTACATGCGGAAAAAGGGGCTAGGGCCAAGGCCGAAAGGGGCTTAAGGCCTTAGTGTAAAAATGAAGATTTTCAAGGATTTCAAAGGGTTTTTTGAGGAAAATGGAGGTTCCGATAGGGGTAAAGATAGGGTTTTAAACCTCATAAAGGGATTTCACAAGGATTGAATGGGATTTGAAGCCTTTGGAGGCTAAATGGAGGGCTAAAAGATGGAAGAAAGGCTTTATGAAAATGAAGGGAAATAAGTGGACATGGGCAGTTTTAGTGGCCTTTGGAACAAATTTCTTTGGTGAATCAGCATGGCTTTAAGATGGAAACAACAGTGAAGATGAACCTCCAGGATAGGACAAACATAAGACTTCAAGGATGATAGATTTTCAAAGGAAATAAATCTCTTAAAGGCTTCAACACAAATTTAGCCACGCTTTAGCATATCAGAATTTATAGGTGGCTAACAGAGAGGAGTTGACCTATGCATTTGTTTGGAGCCAAACCATGTGATTGAAATTTTAATATTTTTTTTTAAGGGTCAAATAATTTCCTTGGTTCTCCAATAGATTTTCACCCTTTTAAGAATAAATTAATGTCCTTTCCCAAACCTCATCTCCCTTTCTTTGAGTTTGCAGAAGCTAGGAGTATGTATAATGCTCTAAGATAATTATATAACCTCTGTATTTGGAGTATTCTAGTCTGAAAAAAACGGAATTAAAATATTTACATTTTCTCCAACCAAAGATATTAACTTTCATACCCTATTGTGTGATTTATTTACCTTCCATTCTATTTGTTTGAAAGGCATCAATTATAGGCTTCTTTAGTCAACATAGTGTTGAATGAGATAGCATTATTTAATTTAGTGGCATGTCATGGGAGTTATGGTTCCATGCATAATGTTGGCTCTAGGTGGAAACTTCACTTGAGGTAAGCTCAAGAAGCCAAATTTAATTGGGCCATCAATGGAAACAATGACGACATCTCAATAATCTCCCCCTTTGTCATTGATGGAAATACTCTTTCCATTTATCCCATTTTCAATTTTCTCTCCCCCTTCGATATCAATGGAAAATGTGGTGCTCTCTCTGCTCCCTCAGTCATATTCTCTCTTTTTTCTCCCTCTCTATTTTGGAGTCCAAAACAATTGTCTAGAGTATTTGTATGGATAAGCATCTCAACAATTGTTTAGTTCAATAGTTTCTGTAAGTATTTTATCTTTCACTTTTGTCTTTATCTATGTGACCATTATCAACAAGTTCCTTGGCTTTTTTTGATACAAAGCATGCATAATATTCACTTTTATCTTGGTTTTCCATTTTCCTTATCACATATGGAAGCATGGCTCTGCTCCTTTCAACATTACAATTACTTTAATTGCAAGTCTAGCTATTTTCACCAGAGGCTTATACCAAGGAAAATATTTCTCAGAGGGTTTCCCAAGTCTATATGATTCTACTCACAAGATCTGCACACTTCTCCTATACCTTCCATTGAAGTTTCAATTTTGAAAAAAAGTTATATTCTTGATTTGGATTAGATCAACCAAAAGGTGCTACAATGCCTTCACTTCCAAATATGAAGATAAAGTTTTATTTTCTAATGAAGTTTTTTCATAGATGAAAGATTGCGTATTGGTGTTCACCGATCATGATTCTCTGCAGGCTTAATCCAAGGCTGCCACATGAAATATGATGCACCCTTCATACAAATGAAACCAATATCAATTTGGAAGGAAAGTCCTTTAATATCTACTACAAATAGTCCTCCATATTTGATATTGTCATCAATTTTTTGTTCATAAGTACCTCAGACTAATCTATCCATGATTTCATTAGTGCTACCACATGTGTTATTTTAAAATAGATAGGCCTGGGAACTTGCACAAATCTCGAAAAATATTACTGCAAAATCTTTAGAATGTTAGACCATTTAGGCTTCAACATCTTCTGAGGGATTCCCATGCTCCAATTACGGTTTTGATATTCTCCCTATAAGAAGACGTTGAGGTCCACATTATGCATCATTATGCATCACTCGCTTCTTAAACCACTTCTCACCCTCAATAGAGAACCCAATGGCTTTTTCTATTGAATCTTCAGTGAATGAAAACTTCATTCCTCTTATATAAGCATTGTTTCCATCAAAAGAGTGAATAAAATCATAACACTAACTCAGATTGTAGCCATAAAACTAGTAGAAAATCAACTCCCATCCCACATTTCCAAATAAAGGTGAAACTTTCTCACAAACCTCGTACCATACTCCATATTGTTCAAATCATCTCACATGTCTTGACTTTCTCATTTCTTAATTGAGAAAAACTGAGCACTCTGCCACTGCCTATCAAAAATTGGTAAAAAATTCACTTTCTGCTACTAGCCAATCACTTGCTTTTGACGAAAATAACTAATTTACATAGAAATTTGGTTTTAACCCTCCTCTCCAAGAATTATTTAACATCTTGAAACCACCTCAAGCCATTACATCAAGTCACATCACATATTAGTTACATCAAATAGCTTTAAAGATTTTAAAATAACCCAAATGATAGCTTAAAACTTTAATTTTTTTTCAAAATTCTATAGACACTACGAAAATACTTCATAGCACAACTTGTATGTGCTACGAAATAATATTTCATAGCACCACCTTATTTTTGGCTTCGATTGATGCAAGACTTGGGTAAAAAATTTGGCAGGACAAAAACAACTTTTTAAACCTGCTTCTTAATCCTTATGCCACCTTTTCACACCAAACTTTAACTTAATCCTACACTTAAGCCCACCTTGTTTGTAAAACTCCTCTTGAAAGTACAAATTTGGTGCTATATATATATATAAAATCCATATTAAACCTTTTTAACTAATAAAAACAAATGAATTATAAATCTCCATATTAAAACTTATTAATAGAATAGTAATTCTCTCATTATATATTTAAAATCCATATTAAACTTTTTAAACTAAAATAATATATATATATATATATATATATATATGACATTGAAACATTTTCTTTATGATTCACACCCTACACATTAAAATGTTAATACACGCCTGTTGTACTATACAACAACCCTCCCTTTTTCTAAATTTTAGAAATAAAATTTAGAAATAGGGTCCCTTTCTTTTTAGAAATAAAACACTTAGACAGAGATTTTCTAGGCTTCAACAACGCCCCAATCATATTTAGAAGTAGAAAACATATATTCACAAGACTCTATATATAATTATTTATTTATTTAATGTTTTTTATTTTTTATTTTATTTTTTCAGTGAATTAAAGTTTTATATTAATAAAAAAAGAGAGATATATTTCTTCCAAATTTCTCTCTGAGGAATATGATCCTCTTCAACACTCTACGACTTGAAAAAATAGGACTAAAAAATCCCAATACAAGACCAAATACAAAGGTACCCATACCCATCTTTGTGCCAAGGCCGGTGCTGATTCCATCAACTCCCATCACAATACAAATCCGACAAATATATCATCAAAATAGACCATACATAATCACCACAACCAACTCAAACAAAAAAATACCCATAAAATATATCATCAAGCTAGACCATACATAATTGCCACAACCAACTCATAAAAAACAAAACTAAGACTAGAATGCTGAAACTGACAATTAAATAGACAACAAGTAAGACCAACAAAAAATACAAGAACCCCTATTGACCGAGCTGAAGAGAACCACATGCCAACCAACTACAATGCTGCCCCATTGAATCACTGGTCATTTCCTGAAGAGGATATTGTTATAGGAGACCTGACACTTGAGTCTAGAGGATCCATCAAGTCACCACTATCTGATTCAAAAGTAATATAACCTTCCACATGCACCAAATGAGAGTCAATCCTGTTCAAGTAGAAGGATTGGTTTCTAAGCATCCTCTTAATGTCTTCCAGGGTGGCAAAGATATTATACCTCTCCACTTGCTTATCTTTTAAGACTAGACCCAAAAAGGTCTTGATTTTCAAGTGCAAAGCCACATAATTCAAATATTACTTCATCCTACCCCTAATGTGCCCAGGATTACAAACCCATGCCAACATGTCCTCCATGATTTCAAAGTTTGAATAATATTGTCTTTCAACCCTTGCTTGAGTCTCAAGCTTGCAAATTTCCTTGTATATAACGAAACAACATTGAAGTAAGTGGCAACCAAGTCGTGAGAGAAGAGTCTCGATCCTCTCTAACCCTACGGAGCATTGTCACCTCCCCCTCGTCTACACTACATTCTTTGTCTTGGCAGCATAGCTAAGACCCAAGGGGCACATTTAGAGAAATTGTTGTGAATACCTCTTCCTACAAAGAAACAAGAGATAAAACTAGACCCACCTTTTAAAGGACCAGGGTGCCAACCCACAATATCCTCATCGAAACTCCAAACACAAACCTCAAACTCGACAGAAGCCCTGACATGAGAGACAAAGGGGACGCCAACCTCAACTAAGGACTCACACCCTGATACCATTAAGCAGAAGAGAAGACAACTCCATATTAAAGACACCCCGAAGCAAGGGTTGGCATTGGTGGTAACACACTTTATTCTCTCGTTTTTTCTTACTTACAACTCCTTATGGTGATCACAAGATATATGCTCGATATTTGAGTGACATGGTTGAATCTGAAGGGTACATTCAATGTACAAAAATGGCTATAGAAGCTCCTCCATGGAATCTCCCATTTCACTATGTTAAATTCTATGCATTTCTATAATACATTCATTATACAGAAATGGGCATGTAAAAGTTTCTTTGGTCATTAACAATTAGCTCGAGGAGGAATCACCATTAAGAGTTGCTCGAATAAGACTATTTTATGTGATTCTAAAGATTTAATAATAGTATTTTTATGCTTGCGATATTTTTATTCATGTTATTATATATTATCCGCATCTATTACCTCTTATGGAATTGGAAAAGATGATGGCGAGGACGTGAAAAGGAACCAAAAATCGAGTTTGGAACCACCTCCAGATATTTTAAGAGGCCGTGCATTGTAAATTATTTTCCCAACACCCAAAGAGAACATATAATTCTGAGTGGACTTGTCCTTTTGAGATTTTGGTGGCAACTTTATAAAGGATAAGATGAAATTTAGGGAGTATTTTTCAGAACATTTCGAAAGGATTTTATTTTGAAAGGCTTTGTTCCTCGATGTTACCACTTTATTGAGCTTGTTAAACAAGTTGTTCCCAAGATTTATATTTTTAGGGAGCTAGTTCCCCAAGCTGGAGGAATTAAAGGAGGTTACAAAAGAGTTGAAGAATTAAAAGTTTTATGGTCTCGATGATTTCTTAGTAAAATTTTTACAAGGTGTACCTTGTGCTTAATCCCATAAGCTTTTTATTGCGGTGCTTATCAAGCTTTTTATTAACGGTGTTAATATGGATTTTCAAATTACTGTTCCTTGAATAATCTAAAAGGAAAAGGCTGAATTTGTGAAGGGAAAGTTTGAATATGATTGCATGGGATTTGATGCCTTTTTATTACAGATCAATCAGGAAACACTCTTTTTTCATGGGCGACAAATTTTCGTGTCAACAATAGACTTGTCCCTAAATTGAATTAAGGGACAAGTTTGAATGGAATGGACTTTCAAAAATTTATTTTGACCAACATTATGACAAGTTTGAATGGAATTACACTTTTATTATATTGGATTGGTTAGAGTTTGATGTCTTTTCTTGGGCTTTGATGATGGTTATTGTGTGTACTTTCAATATTATTCTTCTATGATGATATATTTGGCAAGTATTCCCTTTAGAGTTATCTTTAATGTAATTGTAGTTGATACTCTAAGTTACTTGTTGGAGGAAATGAGAATGCAAGGCTAAGTAAAGGAATTGTTTTTTTTTTAACAAATTTGGATACGATATATTAATATCAGAAAAGGGGGGAGGAGAACTTCCCAGTTACAAGATCACTCCTTATGAGTTTACAAAAATAGGTGCAAGGAGTGATAAAATCCTTTTACAATGCCAATTCTGATTCTACTTGCCTTACTTTTTTCTATAGTGACTATTGAATTTAAACTGTAATTTTTTACAAATTTTTGTAACAAAAATATATACTTCACATTCATGAAAGAAAAACAAGAGCTAGAAGGACTAAAAGTTGGTTTAAACTGAGATCATTCCAAAAATGAAAAAAATTAGCTAGAGAAAGAGCTACTTATTGACTATGTTCTCACTATCTCTGTGAACACTTCCTTGGTCAAGAGAATTGGAGCCACTTTCAGATTTTTTTTTCAATTGATCATGAAGGACATTAATAGTTCTCTCCATATGTGTGCATCTATTTTGAACTTCCATTAAATCCTTTGTGTTGGTGGCCCATTCCTGACGGAGAAGGGTTATTTCCTCTCTAGTGTGATTCTTGTTTTGAGCCATCTGATCCTTCATCTGGTCAATCACCACTCTATGGGCTCTCTAGTAGGCACAAGATTGTGGCTTGGCCCCACTGCTATCCATACTCCTTTGCGTGCTGAAGACCTTTGATCGTTGAATGATTTTCTCTTTAAACTGGTGATGGAACTCTAGAGCGATGAATGATTTTTTGTAAGGAGTGCAAGCTTGTTTAATAATGTGAGAGATATAGCTCCAAAAGAAATCAAAGAGGAACTAAGGAGAAGTAAGGGAACGAGGAAGACAAAGGCACTTGATATAGAGGAGTATAGTACTATAAGGGTCGACACAGGCTTGGTTTAAGGCTGTGGAACATAGAATGAATCATAGGGACAGAGGATTAGGGGATGAATAGAGTGGAAGGAGCGAAGGAATACTCAAAGATAAAAGCCAAGCTCAAGAACAGATAAGGGCGTGACCTCTGATGGTGATGAGGGGATGGAAGGCGGAGGAAGGAGTGTTGCTCAAAATAAAGACTCGACTTCGAAAAAATTAACAGGGACTCGAGATTATGATCGCGAAGAGCGCAGAGACAACAATAAAAGATGGCTGAGATGAGAAGGAGAGCGCGATGGAGGATATATAATAAGGAGAGACGTTGTGTCTGGAAAGTCACGAGCGCTGAGTGAGAAGGATAGGAGATCCGAGGAGGATTCGGATTTGAGAAAATCTGTTGTCTATGGTTATGAACTTTGTACATGAGGATGCTTTGATCATTTCTTTGACAGAGGCATCTAATCCCATAAAATTCTGAACGAAATTTTATTCGATTTTTGAAAGGATTAGGAATTTAAGGGATTGGTATTATGATAGGATCATCAACAATATTGGCTTGCCCCTCTAGATTATCAATAACCTTATTGGCTTGTATGTATGTTTTATTATTATTTTCTCTTAGAATGTGGTAGCAGTTGATTTTACCCAGCCGAAAGGAGTATTTCTTGACTCTTTCCAGAATATTCCTGAGAATTGCATTTTTAAGCTTATTACCTCTTATCATTTCTTGAATAATGATGGAATAATCCCCAAATATAATTGGATTTTCTATTCTCTTGTCTTTTAAAATTTTCATTCCAAGGAGGAGGCCATAAGCCTTGGCTCTGTTATTTGTCATCATTCCCATACCCCAATTGAATTTGATTTCACTTGTCTTATCCCTATTTATAATGATTCCTCCAACATTGGCTTTGTACGGATTTATTTTCAAGGACTTGTCAAAGAAGAGGCAAGGTATTGTGAGAGAATTAATCCAAGTCTAGAATGTTGAGATTCAACAAGAAGATCCTAGTGAAAATTATGCACCTACACTAGGATGGAGCCTCATGCTATTTTTAGGTGGATGTATATTTATAGATGCATGAGAAAATTCTATTTATAGATGCATGAGAAAATTATATTTATAGATGAAGTCAATTTATAGGTATGTGAAAGTTCTATTTATATATTGCATGTCTATTTATAGATGCATGTCAGCTATTATCATCCCTTAATAATAGTTTGACAATAAACAATAATCTATTCTCAATGAGCACTTGGAAATAGTTAACTGAAGTGGAAAATCAGTTAGCTATAGGAAATTCAAGTTCAAAGGTTGGTTGGTGGGACATGCAAGTGGACTTAGTTGTAATTGAGTGATTTGAAGTTGTAACAAAGTTGGAAGTGTAGTTATGAGAGTTGTAAAGTAGTTTAACTCAGTTAATTGAGTTAAAATCAGTTGTGCTAGTTGTAACTGAAGATACACTAGTGAGAGATCAGTGAATTAATTATTAATTAATTCACAATCAGTGATCTCACATGCAACTGAAGATTTACTACTGTTAACTACATGCATGTCAGATACAGTGGAGACCCAGTTGAAATGTAGGTGAAAGGGACAGTTTGACTATCAGTTGTGACATTAGTGGATGCTCACATGCAACCACACACACATTGGATGTGCCCATAAGGATTGCACAGTCAAGGCAAGCAGGAATCCATTCATTCAGGGATTGCTATCAGTTTGGATTGCGCAGTGGAGGCAGGTTGTCTGGAGGTAGTAAATTGGCACATGAATTTGCCAATTTTTGTATGACAGTGTGAGACGATTGTATATTGTACTGAGCACTCTTGGATTAGAGTTTTGTATGAGATTGTTTCATGATCCATGATATATACATAATATATGATAGCGGGGTTTTTAGCTTTATTCTTTCCCAGTAAAAACATCTATGTTATGTGTGATTGATCTTTCTTCATGCTATTGCAATTAGTGATTGTGTTTTAAATTCCGAAAAGATTTTTGTAGAAGAGATTCTGTATTTAATAGTGGCATATGATTGTTAGATCAGGATCATCCAGGCAATACATAATTTTTATTAAAATTTCTACATGGTATCAGAGCACAGGAGATTGCAATTTTGAAGCAGGAGCTCAGTTTTTTGGTGGAAAGAATTCAAATTTGCAGAAAGACTTTCTTGGTGCTACAGTTGAGTTAACATCGAAATGGCTTTCAGTGGCTTGCAGCTAGAGTATGCACTCGAGGGAAGCTCGAACTACATTTATTGGAAGTACAGGATGGAGGCGGTGCTCGAAGATAATGGCTTGAAGGAATTCATTGACAATGACGTTCCTAAGCCCACTTTGACAGATGATGCATTGCTTGATGCATGGCAAAAGAAAGTGGAAAAGGCGAGGAGGATTCTGTTGGAAGGTGTACGGGACCACATTGTCTCAAGCCTTCATGGGAAATCCACACCATATGTGATGTGGAAGGCTTTGACAGATCTTTTCCAAAGAAAAAACGACCATAGGAAATTGGTGCTCAAAGATAAACTCAGGAAGATCAAGATGGAAAAGGGCGACAACATTCCAAAGTATCTCATAAAGTTTGTCAAATGTCGGGATGAACTGGGGAGTGTGGGAATAACTATTGCTAATGATGATTTGGTGAGCTTGGCTCTCTTGCGACTTCCTAAGAGTTGGCACAGTTATGAAGACTCTGTTAATGGATGGGAAAAATTGCTGGATTGGGAATGACTGTGGTCGGATTTGGTGCAGGAGGAGTTTAGGCGGAACACGAGAGATGGCTCTTCATCAAAGCATGATGATGAAGAAGATTTTGCTTTGGTTTCCAAGAAAAATAAGGGGAAGGGGAATAAATTCCATTCCAAATTTGAGTCTAAAGGAAAGAAGTTGGATATTTCCAAGGTGAAGTGTTTTCAATGTCACAAACATGGGCATCTTGCTACTAACTGTCCGCAGAAGAAGAAGAACAAGAAGGCTGCTAGAGCTGCAGCTGGTGAGGACCTTGCCTCATAATTTGAACTTGACTTCTCTTTGATCACATGCATTGTGTCAAGTGCATTGGAATCAATGTGTTATTTGGATAGTGGCACTTCCTTCCACATGATGAGAGATAAGGAGCTTTTCAGTGACTTGGAGGTGAGAGATCTCCAAATGCATATAGAGATGGGCGACAATGGAAGATACAGTGCGACTGGCCGCTTGGTACCATTAACTTTCAGAGGGAGTCAGGTAAACCATTTCAATTGAAATATGTTATGCATGTTCTAGGTCTGAAGAAAAAATTGGTCTCAGTCACAATGTTGGTGTAATATTCCCAATCAACTTTTAGCTAGTTGGAATATTATATGTTGCTTCTATTCATATTCTATGTGAATAAGTGGGGTAGGGAGAACCTTAAATCTCTTTAGTAGGAATAAATCACTTCCAGTATGGATGTAGATCAGTTTAGATAGTCAAAATAAAGCCACCTTGGGTGTGAAAGGGAGAACTGCATGTAGACTAGATCAAGGTTGACCAAATCAACAGCACTGCCAAAGAAGAGAGTGGAGCTAGTGGGGACAATGCAATTTTGGAGGAGGAGTCTTTACATGGAAGTAACCTCATAAATGATGTAGAAATTTGAACAATTTTCTTAATTATTCACCGATATTATCCTGATTACACACTGGCCCAAGCTTCATGCATAATACATAACCTCTTCTACAATTGATCATCACATGCGGAAATAGAAACAGTCGCATGTGCACATTGAAACATTAATCAATCACACATATTAGCACAGTATGTAATGGGGAAAGCTTACAGCTTAAAACCCCCAACTATCTGTATATTATAATGATAGAGAACATGTCACAATACATAGCACAAAGCTCCTCACAAGCTCTCGGCACTATCTCACATGCTACACACTACACAAGCTCAGATATGAACCAGTCACAAGTTCAAATATCCTCCACCTGTTAGCCTGCCTCTACTGCGCAATCCAAGATGAATAATGATCAGATCCAAGTTTGAATCCCACTGGCTTGTACTGTGAAATCCTCATTGGCAATCTCCATCCATGTGTGTGCAAATCTCATGCACAGCCAATAGTCACAACTGATAGCAAACTCACCCTTTCACCCACCTCTAACACTGGTCTTCACTGAACTGTCCATGCACTGGGGTTAACTGATGTGTTCTTTAGTTGAATAATGAGTTAATAATTAGTGAATTAATTAATAATTAATTCACACCACTCATCTCTAGTGTATTAGCCAGTTAAACTAAATACAACTAGTTCAACTAAGTTAAACCGAACACAACTCCACCAACTGTCTCATCAACTCCGCGAAACTCTGCCACATGAGTTCTAACTGAAGTCAACCATGCAATAGCTCAAATAACCCATAGGAAATTCGAATTTCCTTCTACCAGCTGCATGTGCCACATCTGTAGCTCGAACTGAAGTGCTCCAAGAGGATAAGATAAAGTTTATAGTCCAAATATTATTAAGGGCTAATAATATTTGACTGTTCTATTTTTAGCTCGGCGAGTCTAAAGTAGAAACCGCCCAATGTCTAAAAATAGAAGTCCATCTATTTTTTCCGACTTGACCAACCATCCACAAATAGTATCCTACAACTCATAGAACATGATCCATATGTCTAAAAATAGACATAGTCTAAAAATAGACTTTGCGCCAAAAATAACGTGCGGGCCAACTTAGTGAAGGCGACTCCTTTCCACTAAGATCATCATCTTGTTGCAATCTCAACACTCCCTCTCAAAAAGATATGGATTATCTGCAACCCCTATCCTACCTCTATGGTATTCGAATTTTCTCCTGGTGAGCGCCTTCGTCAAGATGTCAGCATCTTGATCCTCCGTGGGAATATATGAAAGTAACATGATTCTCCGCTACACACAATCTCTGATATGGTGGTATCTGATGTTGATGTGTTTGGATCTATCATAAAATACTGGATTAGCCAAGAGTTTAATACAACTCTGGCTATCACAATAAATCACAGTAGGCTCCAAGTGCGACCCGAACAACCCGACGAGGATCTTCCTCATCCAAATAGCCTTGCATGCAGCCAAGCTTGCTGCCATGTACTCGGCCTCCGTGGAACTGAGTGCCACAAATATTTGCTTCCTGTTGTACCAGGAAACTACTGTCGACCCGATACTGAAGATCCCTCCAGATGTGCTCTTTCGGTCCATTGGGCTCGCTGCCCAATCTGCATCCGTGAAGCCGCAAAGCTTCACCCCATCCTCTTGTCTGTACCACAAGCCATATCCCGATGTGCCTCTAAGATATCGAAATACATGCTTGCCTGCATTCCAGAAGAGCTTGGTAGGCTTAACCATAGCTTGCAAAATCTGGTTAACAGCATAGCATATATCGGGTCGTGTATTGACCAGATACATAAGCGACCCCACCAATTGTTGAAAGACAGTGGCATCCATTACCTCCGCTGAAGTAGCATCCTCCTTCCTCCAACCACCAGGAAGAGGAGTATCAACAGGCTTGCAGCCATGCATGTTGAACTTCTCCAGTATCTCCCGGGCATACTTACCCTGAGAAACAAACGGTCCACCCCTGCACTGCCAAATTTCCAATCCCAGAAAATAATGAAGGAGGCCCAAGTCCTCATCTCAAACTCTCTAGCAAGATCCTCCTTGCATGAAAGTATTAACAACTTATCACCCATCAAAATCAGATCATCTACATACAGTACAATGATCAGCAACTTCCCCTCCACCACAATCTGGTACAGGTTAGGATCCGCCTCACTCTTGGAGAATCCAAGTCCGGTGAAATAACTGTCTATCCATGTGTACCAAGCATGAGGTGCTTGCTTCAGCCCGTACAGTGCTCTCTTGAGTCGACACACATGCGACTCACTGCTGAAGATCTCGAAACCTTCAGGCTGCTCTATGTACACCTCCTCCTCAATGACTCCGTTGAGGAACGCAGTCTTCACATCCATCTGATGGATGTGCCACCCCATATGCGCTGAGAGAGCAAGGATCGTCCGTATGGAAGAGTACCTTGCGACAGGTGCAAAAGTCTCCTCATAATCGATCCCCTCGATCTGTGAGAAGCCACGGGCGACAAATCTCGCCTTGTACTTCTCCACACTCCCGTTAGCCGCCTGCTTCACTTTGTAGATCCATCGCGAACCCACCACTGATTTCCCCTCCAGTCTTGGGACAATCTCCCATGCACTGTTTCTGACAATCGAATCATACTCTTCCACCATGGCATCTACCCATGCGGGGTCCTCCACAGCTTCCTCGAAAGAGGATGGCTCTGTCATGACACATTTGCTCACAAGAGCCATGTATCCAGTGTACCGGTCCGGTGACTGTCTCTGTTTGCGCTGTGCTGTAGGTGGTCCTACAACCTTCTCTGCATCTCGAGCCAGTCGCTCAGCTTCTGTAGTGCGCTTGCGCCCTCTGATGGTTGGCGCTGCATGAGTGGTATCTTCCACTCCATGAACTTCCTCATGTGGTTGATCAACACCATGAAGCTCATCCTTAGGAACTAAAAGCTCCTCATCTGCATGCAAGTGTGGCTCCCTCTCAAGCGAACACTGCATGGCTTTCTCCTCCTGAAATTTAATATCCCGTCGCACAACAGTCTTGCGACTATCTGGAAAATACACACGATAGTTGTGGGGCATATCAGTGTACCCCACAAATATCCCAACCTCTGCGGTCGGATCCAGCTTCTTTCTGGCATCCTTTGTCACATGCATGTAGACAGGTGAACCAAAAATCCTCAAATGGGAAATGTCAGGTCTCTTACCAGAAAACGCCTCCTCCGGTGTACTCATGCCAAGTATCTTGTGAGGACAACGGTTCTGCACATATACTGCAGTATTGCATGCCTCTGCCCACAAGTGAAGGGGTAGGCCCTGATCATGCAACATCGCCCGTGCAGCACCCACTATTGTTCTGTTCTTCCGCTCAGCAACCCCGTTCTGCTATGGGTTATGGGGTGCGATGAGCTCTCTCTGAATCCCTTCTGCGCTGCAAAAGTCCTTGAATTCAGCAAAGATGAATTCACCACCATTGTCGCTCCTAAGAGCCTTCACATGCTTCCCCGATTCCTTCTCAACCAGCGCCTTGAACTCACAGAACTTTGAGTATGTCTCGCTCTTCTTCTGCATGAAGAAGATCCGGCACTTCCGAGAAAAATCATCAACAAAGATCACATAGTACTTGTGCTTTGCTGTCGAAGCTACTGAGAAAGGTCCACACACGTCTGTGTGAATTCTCTCAAGGATCGTCGTGGCGCGACTATCCTTCTCGTGAAAGGTGGATTTCACAAATTTTCCCAAGGTACACCCCTTGCACTGATCTGACTGCGCAAGAGTGCCTTTAGGAAGCCCAGTAGAAATCTGCTGCAGTATCTTCAAATCTCCATGGTGAAGGTGGCCCAATCTCCGGTGCCACAACTCACCATCATCCCGGCTCACCACTCCTTCCGCCTTGCATGCCATTGCTGCGCAGCCATCTACTTGCAACTGATAAAGGTTCTTGATTCGAACCCCTATCTTCCGGGTTTCTCCAGTTGTCTTACTGCGCAGGAAAGCCTTTCCCTCGCTGAAGACAACATCATACCCCTTGTCTTCTAACATCGCCACAGAGATAAGATTCTTCTTCAATCCTGGAACATGCATCACATCCTTCAATACGAAGGGTTTACCAGACTCCCTCTCAAAGGAAATGGTACCGATACCGGTCGCACTGTATCTACCATCATCGCCCATCTCGATGTGCACTCCAAGATCTTTCTCCTCCAGATCTGAAAACAAATCCCGATCTCCAGTCATGTGAAATGACGCACCACTATCCAAGAACCATACTGATCCCATCACACTTGAGACCAAGCATGCGATCAGTGAAAAATCCAGTTCGAACTGGGAGGCCAATGCCTCTCCCGCTGCAGATCCAGCAGCCTTCTTATTTTTCTTCTTTTGCGGACAATTTGTGGCATAGTGTCCGTGCTGGTGACAGTGAAAACACTTCACCTTGGACATGTCTTGCTTCTTGCCTTTCGCACCTAACTGAGAAGCTTTCTTTCTCTTCCCCTTCTTTGCTTTGGCAGCCAAAGCACAATTTTCTTCATCAGATGCCTTTGATAAAGATCCATCCCTGGTAGTCCGCCTTATCTCCTCTTGCATGAGATCCGACCAAAGTCGCTCCCATCCTGGAAACTTCTCCCGACCATTGACAGAGTCCTGATAGGAATGCCAACTCTTCGGAAGACCAAGGAGAGCCAGGTCCACCAAGTCCTCATCATCGACAGTCACCCCCACACTTCCCAGCTCATCTCTGCATTGAGTGAACTTCGTGAGGTACTTGACGATATTGTCGCCTTTCTCCATCTTAATGTTTCTGAGTTTATCCTTGAGCGCCAAATTCCTCTGGTTGCTCTTGCTCTGGAATAGATCTGTCAATGCTTTCCACATCAAATATGGAGAAGCTTTTCCATGCAGGCTGGATACAATGTGATCCTTCACGCCCTCCAACAAAATCCTTCGACATTTCGCCATCTTCTTTTGCCAAGCCTCAACTTCAGCAGCATCAGTAGGCTTTTGGACATCCACATATATGAACTCCTTCAGCCTGTTATCATCTAATACCGCCTCCATCCGGTATTTCCATGCAACATAATTCGAACTGCCCTCAAGGGCATATTCCAGTCGCAATCCGTTGAAAGACATTTCAACTCCAGCACCAAGAAAACAAACTGCTGCAAAATTCGAATTCCAAGCTCAAAACTCAACTGCTTCTGGATCTGTGAGAAAAAATTATTTCTAGCACAGAGATTGACTGTAGGGGCATTTACTGGATATATCACCTTTCAAAGAAAGAATGGATCCATAGGCTACCTGGCTCGATACAGACTCTGTCTACCGAAATAAATTGTAATCACTGTAATAGATCCCGATGATCAATTTCGCTCTAATACCATGTAGAAATTTGAACAATTTGCTGAATTATTCACCGAGATTATCCTGATTACACACTATTTAAGCTTCATGCACAATACATAACCTCTTCTACAATTGATCATCACATGCGGAAATAGAAACAGTCGCATGCGCACATAAACACAATAATTCAAGCACACAATTAACACAATATGTACTGGGGAAAGCAATAGCTGAAAACCCCCAACTATCTGTTTATTATAATGGTAGAGAACATGTAACAATACATAGCACAAATCTCTCACAGCTCTCAGCACTATCTCACATGCTACACACAAACTAGCACGGAAGCTGAACAAGTCTCAGGTTCAAATCTCCTCCACAAGTCTGCCTGCCTCTACTGCGCAATCCAAGATGAATAATTGTCAGATCCAAGTTCGAATCCACCTGGCTTCAACTGCGCAATCCTCATTGGAAATCTCAATCCATGTGTGTGCAAATCTCATGCACAACCATAGTCACAACTGATAGTAGACTCACCCTTTCACCCACCTCTAACACTGGTCTCCACTGAACTGTCCATGCATTGCAGTTAACTGATGTGTTCTTTAGTTGATTTATGAGTTAATAATTAGTGAATTAATTAATAATTAATTCACACCACTCATCACTAGTGTATTTTCCAGTTAGACTAAATACAACTAGTTCAACTAAGTTAAACCGAACACAACTCCATCAACTGTCTCATCAACTCCACCAAACTCTGCCACATGAGTTCTAACTGAAGTCAACCATGCAATAGCTCAACTAACCCATAGGAAAAACGTATTTCCTTCTGTCAGCTGCATGTGCCACATCCAAGCATCAAACTGAAGTGCTCCAAGAGGATAAGATAATGTTTATAGTCTAAATATTATTAAGGGTTAATAATATTTGACTGTTCTATTTTTAGCTCGGGAGTCTAAAAATAGAAACTGCCCAATGTCTAAAAATAGAGGTCCATCTATTTTTACCAACTCGACCAATCATCCATAAATAGCATCCTACAACTCATAGACCATGATCCATATGTCTAAAAATAGACTTTGCGCCAAAAATAGCCTGCGGGCCCACTTAGTGAAGGCGACTTCATTTCACTAAGCTCCATCATCTTGTTGCATTTTCAACACTCCCTCTCAACAAGATATGGATTATCTGCAACCCCTATCCTAGGAATCCAGAAGCACATTTTGTGGGGCTAAACAAGCTCAATAAAATAGGAGATCTAGAGACTTCTATCTTTGAGTTTCTAAAGCTTTCAGTCATGGTATTTGACCTCACTATGACTCAGAGAGTATGCATGTTCATTGATGGAATGGTTGAACCATTGCATGGGTTGGTGAAATATACTAGACCAACTATGCTCCAAGAAGCTATGGAGAGGGCTAGAGACCTACAACATGCTTTGCCCAAGGCAAAAGCCCCTTTTAAGCAAAAAATCTCCTCTCAAACAAAGGAGGATCACGAGAAGAAATCTCTTGATGATAATTCCCTGAGAGATCTAAGGAAGAATAAACTTTGTTTCACCTGTCGAGAGCCATGGGTACCAAACCACCAATGTGTTGCAAGGAAGGCACCTTTTATTGAGATATTTTCTGATGAGGAGAAGGAAACAAGAGCTGTAGCAATAGGAGGAGGTGCACCACCCACAGGAGAGGTAGTGGGAGCATTTGCTCCAATGGGAGGAAATCTTGCAGCCTTGCGGGGAATTCTCAAGTATCTAACATTAAGGGTTAGAGGCACTATTTTGGGACAAAGAGTATCAGTATTGGTAGACAGTGGAGCTACCCATAACTTTATTGACACTCAGTTGGTGCAGAGGAGGGGCATTCACATAGAAGATTTTGAGGGTTTCTCGGTTTTGGTTCCAGGAGCTAGAACCATGCAGTGTGCCAAATATGTTCCAGCATTAACCATCACTATGGGAACCTACACATTGACAGGCCACTTCTTTGTGGTTGATATTCTAGAGACCAATGTGATATTGGGTGTCCAGTGGTTAATCACCTTAGGGAAGGTTACCACAGACTGGGAAACATTAGAGATGGAATGGATAGAAAAAGGGAGTGGTAAACATCAGAAAATCAAAGGTATACACACGTATCCAACCCAGATTGTCTCAACACACAGGATGGAGGTTGACTTGCGTAGAGGGGACATAGAGTAGGCAGTAGAACTACATATGTCAGAAGCAGGGGGCAAGGATTCACCAATACATCTGGATGTACAATCTATTTTTGACTGATATTCCACAGTATCTGGAGATATCCCACCCGGGAGACCTCCCGACTGAGGATTTGAGCACACTATTGAGTTGGAGTAGGGGATCCAAGCAGTGATCACCACACCCTATAGGCATCCCAAAACCTACAGGGATGAGATTTAAAAGGCCATTCAGGAGCTTTTGACCTTAGGACACATTCGGCCTAGCACCAGTCCTTTTTCTTCTTCAGTGGTCTTGGTGAAGAAGAAGGATGGCACATTGAGAATGTGCATTTATTATATGGCCTTGAACAAAAATACTATGAAGAACAGATACCCAATTCCCAGGATTGATGAGTTGATGGATTAAATAAGAGGATCCAAGTATTTTTCCAAGATTGATTTGAGATCGGGGTATCATCAAATTAGAGTGAGGAATCAAGACATCCCCAAGACAACATTTCGATGCCACTATGACCATTTTGAGTTCTTAGTGATTCCTTTTGGGCTAACCAATGCTCTGGCAACACTCCAATCTTGCATGAACCACATTTTCCGTGGTCACATGAGGAAGTTTGTATTGGTCTTATTTGATGACATTCTTATTTACAGCCGCACATGAAAGGAACATCTACAACATATAGAGGCAGTATTGCGCATTCTTGAAGAGCAAAAATTCTATGATAAGCTCTCCAAGTGTGATTTTGGGCTCACAGAGATGCTCTATTTAGGCCACATCATTGGAGTAGATGGGGTGAGAGTTCATGAAGAGAAGATCTGTGCTATCAGAGATTGGCCTGAGCCAAAGAAGGTCACAAAACTTCAGGCGTTTGTAGGCATCTGTACCTATTACCAGAAGTTTGTTAAAGGGTTCTCTCAACTAGCAGCACGACTTACAGATCTAACTAAGAAGGGAGCTTTCAGTTAGACAGCTACAACGTAGAGCATTTTTGATAAAATCAAGGAGGTGATGAGTAGCTTCCCGGTATTAGTTCTACTAGATTTTACCCAACCCTTTGTGTTGGAATGTGATGCTTCGAGAGAAGGAATTGGAGCAATGTTGATGCAAGGGGGACACCCCATAGATTTTGAGAGTCGAAAGTTGCTGCTAGATGAGAAATTGTATCCCATATATGATAAGGATATGTTGGCTATTATGCATGCCTTAGCTAAGTTCTAGCAATATTTGGTGGGTAACAGATTCTGAGTGAAGACTGAACACAAAAGACTTCGGTTATTTCTCGAGCAGAAGCAGCTTCAAGAGAGGCATTAGAAATGGGTGAGTAAGATCCAAGCATATGAATTTGACGTAGAATATGTCAAGGGGAAGAGAAATGTAGTGGCATATGCTCACAAAAACACTATCCTTAATGAGCATGGATACATATTGGAAGGCTAAGTTGCTAGTGGAATATTCCAAAGATCGCTTTGCATGTGAGATCCTAGATGGATAGGTGATTGATGAGAGGTATAGAGTGATGGATGAGGACATATATTACTGAGATTGGGTCTTGTTGGATATAGATTCTAAGCCCAAGGAATTTTGTAGGCATCACAGGAGTCACCACTTTCGGGGCATTAAGGATTCACCAAGACATACCGGGCTATTCAGGAGAGATTTTCATGGAAGGGTCTCAAGGAGGATGTGCTCCAACACATCAAGGAGTGCATAGTTTTCCAGAAGAACAAAGGGGAGCACAACCATCGGATAGGATTATTGCAGCCATTCCCTATTCCGAATAGAAAATGGGAAAGCATTTTCATGGACTTCATCACCGGTCTACCTACGGTTCAAGGTAAGGATTGTATCTTTGTAGTTGTTGATCGAATAACAAAGTATTCACATTTATTTGCTATTTTTGCATGATATACTGCTTCACAGGTAGCCTAGATTTTCTTTAGAGATGTGTTTAGACTCCATGGTCTCCCAAAGACCATAGTCAGTGATCGGGATAGCCGCTTCATGGGTGAATTTTGGCAGGAGTTTTTTCTGTTAGTGGGTACTGAGTTGACACCAAGTACCAACTATCACCCAAAAATCGATGGACAAACATAAAAAGTAAACAATTGGTTGGAAGGCTACTTGCAGAACTATGTTTTAGGGTAGCAAAGAGCATGGCTGCGCTGGCTCCATTTGGGGGAGTATCGCTACAACACAACCTTTCATATGACCATTGGCATGACCCCTTTTCGAGCTCTTTATGGGTATGATGCTCTATCATTTTCTGATGTGATTTTTAGAGCAAGTAAGGCTCATAGAGAAAAGTATTGGATCCATGAGAGTCAGGATATAATCCGAGCCCTCACGGACAACATTGATACAATGTCAAAAAACCAACATAAGATATATGTAGACCGTGGTTGGATAGAGAGGCAGTTTGAGGTAGATGATTTGGTCTATCGTCATCTTCAGCCATATAGACAGTATACACTTAAGGAGAAGGGGGCTGAGAAGCTTAAACCTCAGTTCTATGGGCCATACAGGGTGATCCGTCGTGTTGGAGAACTAGCATATGAGTTGTAGCTTCCTATTGGGAGTAAGATCCATAAAATTTTTCATGTCTCATGCCTCAAGAATTCCATTGGATAGCATGTGGTTGCTACCATGGACCTCCCACCTATTGATGATGAGGGCCATTTGGTTTTGCAACTGTAGGCTATCTTGGATACTCGAGAGAGGTAGCTAAGGAGCAGGGTGATTAAAGAATATTTGATTCGATGGAGGAATCTTCCAAATGAGGATGCCACTTGGGAAGGAGAGAATATTTTGTAGGATCCTTCTTTATTGTTACTTGAGGACAAGAAACATTTGGGAGGGGAGGACTGTAATATTCCCAAATATCTTTTAGCTAGTTGGAATATTATATGTTGCTTCTATTCATAGTCTAGATGAATAAGTGGGGTAGCGAGACGTGTGTGGACCATTCTCGGTTGTTTCAATAGAAAAACATAAGTATTATGTTATTTTTGTTAATGAATTTTCTCATAAATGCTAGATCTTCTTCATGCAGAAGAAGGATCAAATATTCTCAAAGTTCTATGAGTTTAAGGCATTAGTGGAGAAAGAGTTGGGGAAGCAAGTGAAGGCTCTGAGGAGCGATAATGGTGGAGAATAAATCTCTAACGAATTCAAATACTTCTGCAGAAAAGAAGGAATTCAAAGAGAACTCATAACGCCTTATAACCCATAGCAAAATGGGGTCGCGGAGAGGAAGAATAGAATGATCGTGGGTGCAACACGAGCGATGTTGCATGATCAGGGCCTACGAATGCACTTGTGGGAGGAAGCATGCAACATTGTGGTTTATGTGCAAAACTGTTGTCCTTATAGAGTACTTGCCATGAGTACACCTGAAGAAGCTTTCACTGGTAAGAAGCCAGATGTTTCACACTTTAAGATTTTTGGCTCATCTATTTATGTGCATGTGACCAAGAACGCCATGAAGAAGTTGGAGCTGACTACTGAAGTTGGGATATTTGTGGGGTACAAAGAAACACCTCATAATTATCATGTGTATTTTCCTAATAGGAAGAAGACTATTATGCGTCGAGATATAAAATTCGATGAGGGGAAATCCATGCGGTTGCCGCTTGAGAGGGAGCTAGACTTGCATGTGGAGGAGGAACTGTTGGTTCCCAAAGATGAGTCTCTAGATGTGGATCAGCCACAAGAGGAGGTTCATGGAGTGGAGGAGTCCACTCACGCAGAGCCAAACATCATAATTGGCAGAAGGCATACCACAAAAGCTAATAGGTTGAGACTTGATGCGGTGCAGAATGTAGGAGCCCCTAGTTCACATCGCAGATAAAGATAGTCTCCTGACTGATTTACTAGATACATGGCTCTCATGAGAAAATGTATTGTGACTGAGCCATCTTCCTTTCAGGAAGCAGTGCAGGAGCTCACATGGGTAAATGTAATGGTGGAGGAGTATGACTCAATTGTCAAAAACAATGTTTGGGAAATTGTTCCAAGGACGGTTGATAATTAGTGGTAGGTTCGAGATGGATCTACAAGGTAAAACAAGCTTATGATGGGAGTGTTGAGAAATAAAAAGCCAAATTTTTGGCTCGAGCTTCTCACAGATCGAGGGGATTGATTATGAAGAAACCTTTTCACCTATCCCAAGGTATTCTTCCATAAGGACCATCCTTGATCTCTCAACGTAGATGAGCCGGCGCATTCATCAGATGGATGTGAAGACCGTGTTTCTCAATGGGATCATTGAGGAAGAGGTGTACATAGAGAAGCCTGAAGGATTATAGATCTTCAGTAGCGAGTCACATGTATGTTGACTCAAAAGAGCATTGTATGGGCTGAAGCAAGCACCCCGTGCTTGGTACACTCGGATAGACAGCTATTTCACCGAACTAGGCTTTACCAAAAGTGAGGCGGATGCAAAACTATACCAAATTGTGGTGGAGGGTAAGCTTTTAATCATTGTTCTTTATGTTGATGATTTAATATTGACTGGTGATGAGTAGTTGATACACTCATGCAAGGAGGGCCTTGCAAAGGAGTTCAAGATAAAGGATATGGGCCTCCTTCATTATTTCCTTGGATTGGAAATATGGCAGCAATATGGTGAAATTATTGTGTCTCAAGGAAATTATGCAAGGGAGATACTGGGTAAGTTTCACATGAAGGGCTACAAACCCATGGATACTCCTCTTCCAGGAAACTGGAGGAAAGAGGATTCTACATCTGGAGAGGTAGTGGATACTACTATCTATCGACAGTTAGTGGGTTCGCTAATGTATCTGGTGAACATGAGACCGAACATTTTCTATGCGGTTAACCAACTAAGTCAAGCAATGGTGAAGCCTACCAAGCTCTTTTATAAGGCGGACAAGCATGTCCTAGGATATCCGAGGAGAAAATATGAGTATGGCTTATGGTACAAACAGATGAATGAGGTGAAGTTTCATGGCTTCACGGATGCACATTGGGCAGGTAGCCCAACGGACAGAAAGAGCACATCATGGGGGATCTTTAGTATCAAATATACAAATTTTTCTTGGTACAGTAGGAAGCAGAGATCCGTGGCACTCAGTTCAACGGAAGTGGAATGCGTGGTAGCGAGTCAAGCTGCATGTGAGGCTATCTGGATGAGAAAGATATTGGTTGGTTTGTTTAGTTCACATTTAGATCTGGCAGTGATTCATTGTGATAATCAGAGTTTCATTAAACTCTCGATTAATCATGTGTTTCATGAAAAATATAAGAACATAGATATCTGGTATCATCATATCAGAGATTGTGTGCAGAGGAATATCATGTTGCTTCACTACATTCCTATGGAAGATCAGGATGCAAAAATTATGACGAAGGTGCTCACCAGGAGCAAATTCAAATACCATAGAGATAGGATTAGGGTGAAGGATAATCCCTTTCCTATTGAGAGGGAGTGTTGAGATTCAACAAGAAGATCCTAGTGAAAATTATGCACCTACACTAGGATGGAGCCTGAGGCTATTTTTAGGTGGACGTCTATTTATAGAGGCATGAGAAAATTCTATTTAGAGATGATGTCTATTTATAGATGCATGAGAAAATTATATTTATAGATGAAGTCTATTTATAGATGTATGTGCAATTTCTATTTATATATTGCATGTCTATTTATAGATTCATGGCGGTTATTATTATCCCTTAATATTAGTTGGACAATAAACAATATTCTATTCTCAATGAGAACTTGGAAATAGTTAACTGAAGTGGAAAATTAGTTAGCTATAGGAAATTCGAGTTCAAAGGTTGGTTGGTGGGACATGCAAGTGGACTTAGTTGTAACTGAGTGATTCAAAGTTGTAACATAGTTAGAAGTGTAGTTATGAGAGTTGTAAAGTACTTTAACTTAGTTAAGTGAGTTAAACTAAGTTGTGCTAGTTGTAACTAAAGATACACTAGTGAGAGATCAATGAATTAATTATTAATTAATTCAAAATCAGTGGTCTCACATGCAAATAAAGATTTACCACTTTAACTACATGCATGTCAGGTCCAGTGGAGACCTAGTTGAGATGTAGGTGAAAGGGACAATTTGACTATTAGTTGTGACATTAGTGGGTGCACTCATGAAACCACACACTCATTGGATGTTCCCATGAGGATTGAGCAGTTAAGGAAAGCAGGATTTCATTCATTCAGGGATTGCTATCAGCTTGGATTACGTAGTGGAGGTAGGCTGTCTGGAGGTAGTAAATTGGAACATGAATTTGCCAATTTTTGTATGACAGTGTGAGACGATTGTATATTGTACTGAGAACTCTTGGATTAGAGCTTTGTATGAGATTGTTTCATGATCTATGATATATACATAATATATGAAGTGAGGTTTTTAGCTTTATTCTTTCCCGGTAAAAAAATTTGTGTTATCTTTCTTCATGATATTGCAATTGGCGATTGTGTTTTAAATTACGCAAATTCTTTTTGTAAAAGAGATTCTGTATTTAACAGTGGCATATAATTGTTAGATCAGGAGAATCCAGGCAATACATAATTTGTATTAAAATTTCTACATATAATTCTTCTTTAGTCTGCCTTATTTTCCAATTTGATTGGTCCTTTCTGAGCTTGGACACCCCCCTGTGGATAGACCTATTTATAACAAATTCCCAAACTATTTCTTCATCTTGGAGCTAGGTTGGATCTATTTCTTTGTATCCTTTGGCCGAGTAATATTCAGAAATTTGACCCCAAGTTTTAGAGAGGATTTTGTCTACCAAAGGTTTCTTATTTTTAAATATATTACTATTCCTGGGAAGCCATATTTTCCAACAGAGAAAAGAAGGTAAGCTAAGCCAGAGTCTTTGCAAGGTGTTTTTGTTCTTGAGAGAGTAGGGGTAATTTCTCTGCCATTTGGTTAAAATTTCATTGAGAGGAAATTTGAAGTTTAGATTAACTTCAATTGGTCAAACAATTCCTTTCCAACACTCCTTGTTAAAAGAGAAATCGATAAACATGTGTTGGATGTTTTTTTCTTCTTGAAGACACACAGGACATTGGGATGGACCCATATACCTCTTTCTTTAAAGTTTTCTGCTGTGAGAATATTTTTTTTGAGAAGAGTCCATATGAAGATTTTGATTTTTGGCAGACTTTCCACCTTCTAGGCCATTTTCCAGAATTTCCAGACTTGTTGGTTTTGTTGATTTTAAATTGTTGAATAGCCTGATTTTACAGTAAATTCTCCTCCCATGGGGATCCAGATCTAATCATCCTGTTTGTTCTGCTCTAGAGGAGATTCCCCTTTTAATAAAGAAATTAAAACATACCACTACTCCTTTAAATCTTGTGGCAGATTAAAATTTTCCATTTTCTCCATGATCAATCAGGGTTCCATTTTGATATTTTCCCCAGGTTGGAGTGACCCTTTGAGATCATCCAATCCCTTATTCCTCGTATTTATAGGTTTCTGATTAAGGGGATGGCTCCCATTATGATGTTTGTCCATAGGTTGATGCTTTTCCCATTTCCAGGTATTAAAGTAATATGGTTTTTGATCAAGGGTATTACCTTGATTATGAGTTTCCATATTTGTGTGCAAGACCTTAGAGGAGGGCTTTTATTGAGGATTGAAGTCCTAGGAGCATTTATATATTTTGATTCGAGAGTGTTCTTCCACTAGCTTCTTTCCCCGATGACGAACCTCCATGCTATCTTGGAACCCAGAGTGAGGTTCATCATACTAGGAATTCTGATTGAGAGTCCTCCATTCTCCACTTGGCTCCACTTGACAAGAATGATTTTTTTTGTTTCAGTTTTGCCTCCTTTTCATAGAGAGCCTCTAATGATGATCTCAATTTTTTTGTGTATACTGGTTGGGGCAGAAATCAGAGTGAACTGTTAGAGGGGAAGGGATGAGAGAATGGATTTAATGAGAATAAATATTCCTACTTGATTTAGCCATATCATGCCCCATGGTTGAATTTTGCTTTTCATTTTTTCTGTATACTTTTTCCATATCTCAACCTTCATATTTTTTTTTTATAGGGAGGCCGAGATATTGGAAGTGGCTCCAATTAGATTGGAAAGGGATCTCCAATATTTGGGAAATTATTTGAAGGGTTCTATGGGGAGTGTTCCATCCGTAGATGCAACTCTTGTCATTATTAACCAGGCCTCTAGAAACTTCCACAAAGTTATCCAAAACATATTTGAATCTTCTGGAAACCATACATGAAGCACCTCCCACAAGGATAGTGTCATCCACGAACGAAGAATGACTAAAACTTTTTACTCCTTTGCTGATTGACACCCTGTCAAAGTAAGATTTTTGCGGCAATGCTCCAGCTTCCTACTCATTGAATCTGCCATTAGGATGTATAAAAAATGGGACAAGGGACATCCCTGCCTGAGTCCTCTTGAGCTCTGGAAAAAATTTCAAGGCCTACCATTAACCAAAGGGCAATCCATGGACCATTGGTGCATGCTTTGATAATATCTATGAAATCATCTAAGAAACCAATTTTTTTTAGGACAACTGTTAAAAATTTCAGATTGACCCTATCAAAAGCGTTAGCCATATCCATTTTTAGGATAAATCCCTATTCTTTTCTAGCCATGCTTGAATGGAGAGTTTCTTGGGAAAGAATTATGTTGTCCACTATTTTTCTGTTAGGGACAAAGCCTCCTTGATTTTAAAAGATAAGTAGGTGAAGGAAGGGTTTGATTCTTCCAGCTAGAATTCTGGTAATGATATTGTAGAATGCGTTACAAAGGGATATGGATGGAATCTGTTGAGGGAAGAAGGTCGACAGTATTTGGGGATGAGAGTGAGGTAGGTGGAGTTTGTGAAACCACCCATATTTTTTTTTTTGAGGATGTTGTTTATCATCTTCAGCAAATAATTTTTATGAGAGGCTAGAAGGTGCGATAAAATGAGATTGGAAATCCATCTAGACTCAGGGCCTTATCTGGATGAAGGCACCAAACAACCACCATTAATTTTTCCTATGATACCTCTTTGGTTATCTCTGCATTTTTCTCTTCATCAATGATATGAGGAATATGATTAGTGAATTCTTCCATGTCAACATTGCCCTTTTAGTCATTAAAAAGGTTTCGAAGTGGTTGAAAACCTCTCTCTTTATTTCTTCTTTTCCTTTGATCTCTTCCCCACCAACTCTTGTTATATTTTCTATGTTATTTTTTATTAGTCCAATCTTTACTGAATTTTGGAAAAAGGAAGTATTTTTGTCCCCTGCTTGAATCCAAAGCTGCCTTGATTTTATTCTCCATGTCTCGTCTTCCTGCCTATTATTTCTATAAATATTCCAATGCATTTATTTCTCCTTCAACTGGTTGTCTTTGATATTCTCCAAATTTTCCAATCTTTCTTAGATTTTTGCCAATTCTTTTTGCATATCTTCTTTCTCCTTCTGGGGTTCACTGTAATTATTTTTTTCCCATTCCTTGAGGCTAGGTTTCACCATTTTTAGTTTGGATTCCCATATGAAGTTGGGGGATCTATTTGTTTTCTGTTTCCATGCTTTTATTATAGCTTGATTTTCCTCTTCATTGCTGCTCCAAAGTTGGTTGTACCTGAAGGGAAGAGGCCCATATTTTTCTAGAGAGCCAAGCTCAATGGCTATTGGTTTATCATCTGAGGCGATGGAGGGAATTATCTTGGAGGATGTTTTTCTGTAGCTAGCCACAATGCTGTCATTAATTAATATTCTATCTAACCTTTCCTTGATATTGTCCTTTCCTACTCTCTTATTATCCCAGGTGTACTTCTCATTTTTTGGAGGAATGTCCATCAAATTGCAGCTCTCCATAATCTCTTCAAGGGAATCTCGTGATGGGTCTGGATGGAAAATTCCGCCTCTTTTCTCCTCTACTTGATCTCCTCCTAGGATCAATTTTTTCTCCTTTTCAATTATGAACATTTCTTTCAACATTCTCCAACATGTCTCCTTTTCTTTGTAATGGTTTGGAGAATAAAAATTGTAGAGGCTTATTTATTTTCCGGTGCTTTTATTTTTAACTTTGGTTTTATCCAATGTGCTGCCATATTTTGGTTCTATATCTCCCATTTTCCTTTATGCCAAACTGTGTTGATTCCTCCTAATGCTCCCAAGGCGGAAAAATTGTAATATTCCTAAAATTTAGCTTTTAACTAAATGGATATTATAGATTATTTTGTCACTAGGTAGGTGAATAAGTGGGTAGGGAGGCCCATAAATATCCTTAGAAACAATAAAAACACTTCAAGTGTGAAAGGATACCCTCTAAGCAACTAAATGAAGCACCTTTGAGTGTGAACAGGGGTTGGAACATGTTGAATAGGCCAACTTTGACCAAATCAACAACATTGTTATGGAGGAGTGGACATTTAATGAGGAATAACGTAGTTTTGGAGGGATATTGATTACATGGAGGAAGTGACCTAATTAAGTGGGGCCAAGAGTAAGGAAGCTCATAAATTATATAAGGAAGAGGATGGCAGCCATATGGGGTATGTTTTGGATTATTATTTTGTATGTGGTCTGTTTAGACTTCTTGCATTCTTCAACTGTTTAGTTGAGATTGTTGTGTTGTTTAGCACCAGGTGTTCCCGAGCGGGAACCCCATCTCTTTCCTTGAGAGGCCTCTTGGAGGAGTATTGCACTTCATTTCCACATTCAAGCTTAGGGCCAAGCTTTAGCTTTCTTCATCAACGCAGTTTCTGTAGAATATTGTGTTGTATTGCAGAGTGCAGCAGTGGAGAATTATATTGGGTGGCTTCAAAGCTAGTTTTGCAGTGGAGGACGGTTTAAATCCATTGGAAGGCCTGTAAAGAAGCCCTTTGGGCTTATTTGGCACATTTGGCATCAGGCCAAGGAGAATCTATCCCCTAACGCAGTTAATGTCCAGATTTGCATTATTTTAGGGAGGAGTTGCAGGGGAATTTGTAGTGGTTGTTTTGGGAGGTGATTTCTTCAGTGGAGGAGCCATTCTTTCATCCGAAGGATCTATTGGAGAAGGGTTGTAGGTTTCTACATCAGCTTCAGCCATATCTTCTCATTTCTGTTGTTGCAACATATCTTTAGCCCTAGGGCTGCAACCTACATTGGCACATTGTGTGCATTTTCTGGAAACCCTTTTGGGTTGTCTTGCGAAGCTGATCTAGTGCCCAAATTTGTATGTCTAGAATCTATTGGAGCCTATATCAATATTTTTATATCATTGTACCATCTCCAACTGTAGTTATGCTTAATATGACTGTGCTGTAGTTTCTCTCCAGCATTTTGTATTGCAACAACAAATCATATTTTGGAGTGATTGCTTATGGGAGGCTTGTTTCCTCATTGCATATGATTTATGACTCACTATTTTGTATTGATTTGCTGTTCTTATACATAATTTTATGATCCATATTAGTCTCCAATGTGGATGTGTTGATTTACACTGCTATTTCCAGATTTGTGTTCATATATTGCTGCTTCCCCATTTGGGAATATTACAAAAATCTATTCCATCATAATTTTTCATTTTTTGAATAAGATTGCCCATTTATCAACTGTTGATTTTGGTCTCTTGGAGTAAGAGAATATCTGGGTTTTCCCCTTTGATAATTTCTTTTATGATGTTATATTTGAAAGAGTGCCCAAGACCTCTGCTATTCCAAGAGACCAAATTCATTATTTACATTGGGTTGCTATCGAGGGTCCTTTCCCTCGAAGTGTTTGGTGAGTTTTCTCTTTGCTCTTTGTTCCTATCTCAAGATAAATTTCCATTGGCGGCTGTGTTCCTATGGTAAGCTCCTTTGCGGTTGCCTCATATTTGATTTCCTTGTTGGATTTTCTTCTGGCTTTCTTGTTTGTATCAACTGAGAGCAGTGATTCTTTCGACTGATTTCTTGTTAAGATTCTAACAAAGAAGGAAGGGGGAGGGTTGGGCATGGAATGGGGGGCATCTAGGAGAGGGATAGATGGGGCAGAGCATATCGAGGAAGAGGAATGAGGGGGGGAGGGACAGGGTCTAGGGGCAATGGGAGAAGTGAAGGGGGGTACGAAAGATGAGAGGGGGGGATTAGAGGGAAAAATGAGAGGTTCGAAGGGGTTCGAACCTAGGAGGGTGGAGGAGTCCATAATTGAGGGGAGGGGGTGGATGGAAGTTCTGTGTGGAGGAGAGGAGGGGTTTGCTGATGGAATAGTGTTGGTTGTGTGTGGGGTTTTGTTTGTAGTCTTATTTTTTTTTACTTGTTCCCATTTCTGCTCTTGGTTTTCATCAGTATTATTTTCTTGAGTCTCATTTTTGCTACATCTATTAGCAAGGTGTCCATATCCATGACATACCTTGAATTTGAGGGGTATTTTCTCGTATTCCAGATGTTGTATGTGTGTTCAGTTATCAAATTTTAGTTTGACGACTTCCGGGAGCCCTTTCCAAAGATCAACTTCCACGCATATACTCGCGCATGTTTGCATGTTATCTTTTGGCTCGCTCTTGTCGATGTATTTTCCGACTGCGTTGGCAATTTCTCTCACTGAATCATCTCCCCAAAAGTGGAGAGGAAGGTGCGGGAGCCCCACCCAGGATGGAACAACACTTGGAACGACCAACTCATAAAAATATGGAGTTCATCTATTCAGATAAAGGCCTCTAGTATCCATGAAGTATGGGCCACTTTGAAATATGAGATCCCTATTTTCCTTGGATTCAAAGTCGAAGGTGAAGTAGTCTCTTCCACAAAAACTTATGGCAATATTTCCTTAGATGACCTGGTACCAGTTATGCTCCACCCATTACTGAACTGTTTTGGGGGATGGCCATAGGCCTGTGAACTGTCTGACTAAACCTTTTTCAGAAAGTGAAGGAGCTGCTCTGCAGGGAAGGCTAGGAGGTAGATTGATATCTAGAATTTCATCAAGTTTTTTAAAAAACTCACAGACAATAGGTCGAGTTCTATGATGTCCTATTGAGGAGATCAACAAATCAAATGCGATTTCTGCAGCATCCGGAGGTGGCATACTGTTGCTATCAGGGGGAAGCTCCCCATCTGGAGAAACCTCCATGGGAGCCATGGAAGCAAAGACGAGAGTAGAGTGTGGGTGTTAGCAGCAATAGGCGAATAGGGCAAGCAACACATATAATTGTGAATTAAGTAAAGAAATTGTTATTTCTTTAATTTACCAACAATATTTTGCGGGTACTATTATATTCCGTAAATATGTATCTTTCTTATTAGCTAAGATGTCCCTTGTATGTGGTTGAAGCATAGAAAACCATGGGAGATCATGCATCAGTTGGGCATTACATTCAGTATGCAAACTCTTTGTTTTTAATCGTTGTTGATTAGTGGAAGTAGATAATGATCAAGCTTGAAAAACAACTCAAGCCTGCAAGACACTCAATATTTTTCTTGCAAGGAAGCTTATGATTGTTGATAAAATGCTAACAAATAGGTGGATTTATTACTTTTATTTTATGTTCCCTTCTCAAATAACATAAAAACACAATAAGGTTCTAAATAACTGTGTTTAGGGAAAGCACCATGGGATGAAAGGGATTCCTTACGTTGCACTTTATCTAGGGATCATCGCTTAATTAGACATCCATAACATAAGATCTCAAGGTGTTTCTTTTACTAGTAAATGGTCGTGAAGGGTGATGCTCCATAGCTACATATACCATTTGCATGTTCAAGTCACTTATTTTTTAAATTCCCCTTTCAAATATGTGACATATCAA
Source organism: Pinus albicaulis (assembly GCA_034641835.2). NCBI lineage: Eukaryota > Viridiplantae > Streptophyta > Pinopsida > Pinales > Pinaceae > Pinus > Pinus albicaulis. Next base: position 476,007,112 of record CM076571.1, read on the forward strand.
TAATGGTAAGGCCTTCACACTTTCTGGGGCATCTACACTTGCATGTTGCATGGAAAATAGTATTAACCTTCTCAAATGGAACGTTGAGGGACAATGTGATGCATGGTATATGGTGTCAAAGATATATTTGGATGTTTACATATCTAACATGCTAGTATTGTTTGCCAATTATTTATAATTTTTTTAAACTATGCCTCTAGAAAATATTTAAAAAGTGTAGCTAGAAAATTATTATTGTGTTGTCACTTCTAACATCAATTCCCCGAACTAGGCCTCACTCATTTAATTTATTTTCAAATACTAAGTGTAGATATAAAATGGATATGCATGCACCATAGAAAATAAACAACACATGATTTACATTGGAAAAAACCTTAATGAAGGAAAAACTCTAATGCTAACATGCAATGTCTTATTACTTAGATATTACAACATTTTTAAACATTACCAACCTAGAGATATTGTGTGTTCTAAATGGACACACGATTTACATTGGAAAATACCTTAATGGAGGAAAAAATATTGTGTTAACATTCAATGTCTTATTACTCAGATATTACAATATTTTCAAACTTATTAACAACCTAGAGATATCGTATGCTCTAAATGGACTAAACATATTTCATTACATTCATTATCCATAATAGATTTATGGTCATGTATCGTGTAGTTCTCTGCTCTCCTACTATATTGTTGAGAAACACAATAAGGCATATCCTTATATGTCTTTCTTTGCTCGGATTTAGGTTGGGTGTTTAACTTCATTCATAGCATCGACAACACTTTTATCTATTTGGTTTTCTTTTAGGCATCCTTTATTTCTCAAATTTCCAATGAACAATATTCATATACACCACCTTATATTTTGTCTCTCTACGCCTTTGTGGCATTACCTAAAGATTTAGCTAAATATGATATGTAATGTCCTTTCCCTCCAGTCGAGCAACACTACTTCATCACAACCTAAAAATTTTCAATAATTTATCATCATTCCTATGTAAACACATTTAATAAAAACTGAAATTCTTCAATTAAATTGACCAATATCTCTACAAAAGTGCATAAGCTATAGTTTTTCCCTAATTAAACTCTAGCATTGAATGTATTAACAATGAATACATATAAGGAAACACATAATTATAAGATTAGGGTTCTTCAATACATAAATTCGAATTCACATGCAATGCAATAATTATACATGCCCCCCGCCGGATGCGGCTGACACACAGAGTTAAAGGGCCATCGGCATCAACGCAAGCCCCAATGCTGCTTGCATGCCACGCCCACATGGCTTCACGCGCTCACAGCAAAGGCGATATTAATATGCCTTGGGCCGTTCACTGCACAATTAAATGCACCTCCATTCTGTGCTATATGGCGTCGATTGTGTTTTTTGCCTCCACCATGGATGAAGATCAGAGTGCTAGGCGTCATGGGGAAATTCTGATTCCTCTCAGAAGTGCTTGCCCACCTGGTTCCGCAATTTATAGCTGCAAGACTCAAACTGGTCGGCGCTGTAATCTTTTAGCTTGCTTGGAAACTCTTCCAGGCGTTCACTTCTCCAAAGGCCCCTGTTGCAGAGCGCTCGCCTCCTCAGGCAATCTGGACTCTCTCTTCACAGGTAATTCGCCTCCTTTTGGTCTCAGTTTGAATTCTCAGATTTTCTGCCCCTCTATTAGTCGGACCTACGATTCTACTGCTCCTTTGTATAATCGCAATCGTCCTGGTGGCCTCATAATTTCCTCCCCTTCTCCCAGCGCCTTCCCAAGTCGGCCTTGTTTGCACTCCCAGCTGCTAATCATGCCCCGCCTCCGTCAAAGAATGCGGGCTCGACGTGGTGTCAGTCGTGGCTCCCGCTCTGGTATCCCTCCATCGCCCCATTCTGAACTCAGCTCTTCCTCTGAAGGAGACGACCTCACTCCTCCACCACCCTCACGAGGTGGCAGACGTAGGGGCAGAGGCAGAGCTTCTCTTGCTGGCAGAGGACGTGGGCAAACACGTGACACTCCTCTTGCGCCTCCCTGTCATCCCCCTCCCCCTGAAAATCCCGCTCCTCCCTGTCAGCCCCTCTCCCCAAATGACCTCGCCCCTCCTCATCATCTCAACACTCCTGGCAGCAGGTTGCGAGGGTCCACTATCCGTCAGACTACCCAGAACGCAGAACTACGCTTCCATTGCACTTCTGTTGATTCCATCATTACTGCCCTTATCACTGTATCCCTTCGTGAAGAGATTCCCCTCTCGGTTCCGCCCTCCATCCCTCCCGACCCTTGCCCCATCCCCTCTCTTCACGTAGGAGCTTGCACTGAAGCAGAGCACCGGAAAGAGAAATTGGACAGTCTAGCCGAAAAGGAGGATGGCAGCACTGGAGATGAATATGCTTGCAGAATTGAAGAAGAACCAATGTCCTCTGAGCAAGAGGGCTGATTCCCTGGGCTCGATTACTGAGGTTTTTTTTGTTTTCTACTGTTTTAGATACCCACTTGTTGGGCAGGAGCTGTTTCCAGTTTTTTTCTTTTTCAGATACTATATGTCATGTATAAGTTTCTGGCCGGTTTCCCAACTATGGGCGGTCCAACTACTCACAGTCCCTGGGTCGGTTTCCCATCATGGGCGACCCAGGTCACTCAAGAACAGTACAGATAATCAACCCAGGCTGGCTGGCTTACACAGCAGCAGTCTTGGCAGTTTTGTATCAGTATCTTCATAATCAATAGAATTAGTTCAATTTAGAAAAAAAAAAAAAAAAAAAAAAATTATACATGCCCAATAAAAAACATATCATGGAAATACAACAAAGAATTAGAATGCAGACCACCAAGAAAACATAACACTTCAATATTGAACGATACATTTGGCACAACATAAATAAAAATAATTATCAACAATTAATTACGTAACCCTGAATCTAGGGTTCATAACATAATTTCCTATAACTATTAAACATGGCACATTAATATACGAGTCATAATAATAAGTTAGCACAACAAAAATATAAGAGTACTTATCTGAGTAAAATGTTTGACTGGGAATTTTTCACTTTACCAAGGGGTCACATCTTAATTAGACATCCTGGACATCAAATCTCAAGGTGTTTCTCTTGTTTGTATTCCTTTAGTGGCTCGGGAATTTTGTACTTACCAAGGGATCACATCTTAATCACGCATCATGGGCATAAAATATGAAGGTGTTGGTCTTGTTGGTAAATGGTAGTGAAGGGTTTGATCTTTGAAGTGGGGATAATGGATCTCAATCTCAATCTAGTTGATTATTGGGGGATATTGCCCTAGTATTCTATTCACATTTCAACGAAGGGATGAATTATTGGAATGATGGAGGAATGTGAGGACTTATAATGTGGAACTTGCACTAGGATAAGGTTTCATTTTTTTTATGCTTAATCCATAAACCATCATGATTAGGTGGAGAAGGAAGGGATTTTAAAAATTCATTAGAAGAGTTTTAATGAAAAAAGGAAAGGATGATTGATCCACTAAAGAAGTTTGGACAAGTGCTCAAGTTTGATGGCGATGGGGATCTAGGGTTATGTTTGAAGTAAGTTTTGGTGTATACATGTTGGAGATCTCTTGTTGCAATGGAAAGCGCTAGATTTTAAATCTTATCCTCTTGGTGGAACTATAGGCATAGATTGAGACATTGAAAAAATACTGGATGGTAATGATTTATGTCTCCTATGTGATAAACCATTAAGAAAAGGTGGTGTAACACATCCTCCCAACCCCTTGGCATATTCTCGTGCAGTGTAAGGTGTTTCATCAAAATTAACTTGACCTCCATGGTCTCATTATGAAAACGGGGTTATAAAAATCCTCATTTCCAAAATTTCTTAGAATTATATTATGATACCGCCGTTGGATTAGGCTCGTCGAGAGTTTTTGGATGATATAATTTATATCTCAATTTGATGCCCGGATAAAAAGTTACAACCATTTAAATATCAACCTTTTAACTCCCTTACCACGTCAGTAAGACCTCCGTGTGGATCACCAAGTAGCATACATGACGCTACCATGTCGCACACCACATTAGCGCACACCTTCCCTCATTAGCGCGCCAACGCCATTGTGCCAAGGCCGAAGGTGAACACATCTCCAAATTGGCGCGACACGACATATGTCAGTTGACAAACATTCTTCCATTGTACTTTTTGTGAGTTGTGCCTAAACCTGGGAAGGGTGCAATAGAACCTGCACTGGACGAAAGGTGTGGATCTTGTCAACTAATGGCCAAACCTCCATCACCCTGACACATAGAACATGTCTACTGATGCCATACTAACATTGTGATGATTTCATCTTGCCACATGGCAGACATTGAAGATGCCATGTGTCATCCATAACCAACCACCTTGGCCACCTAAAATTCCCTTTAGTGCATGCCACGTGTCACACAAGTAGTGTGCCACATCAACACTTTTTCCACATCATAAATCCATGTCTTTGAGAGTCGCTTGTGGAATACACATGACCATACCCTAGCCTACATAGTGCTTGCCACCTAAACTGAAGCTAGGGTTCCACTAGATCCCCGTCCTCTATGTAAATCTATAATATTCCCTTTTTTGGTATCACCTATGACAGGGCTAGGATGGACTTCCAGAGTTAGGAGCAGACTAGTCATAGGTACAGGTTGGTGTCATCAGTGGGCCCAAGGGATTTTTGGAGGAGTTTTGAGGAGTTTATATGTGGTCGTGGGCATTCACTTAATATATTCCATCATCCGAGAAATTTGGCTTTTGTTCCAGTGCATTCTGAAAACTTTCAGAAATTTGAGTTATTTATGGGCTTAACTCAGCTAATTACGCTCACGGTGGCATTCTGGGAGGAATACATGACAAAACCCCTTAGTGTAATAGCTCATTGGAACCGGGATGAGGATACCTCCATGACGGGACAGTTGGACATGAGTTTCAATGACCAGGGGAGACATGGTAGCCGATTTACTCTTTTATGCATTAAAAAGGAATATTTTAATAAGAGGGAAAAGTGCACCATGAATAAAATAATAATAAAATAATGCTCTAAAAGGATCCAAGAGATCTATAAAATAAAGCGAGGAGGCCATTGAGGGATATATTTGGATCATATCATTTTCTTGTTTATGAGAGGTTTGAGGACGTGGTTCTCTACTTCAGCTGTAGCCTCAGGACGAAAACCCTCGGGTGAGTTGTGAGTGTTGGACAGAAACCCAACTCTCTTTGAGGAGACTTCATTCAGAAGTTTCGCAGAGCTTCAGAGATATTGGAGTGAGGATCATTCAGATATTCAACAGTTTCTTCAATGGATTCAGTGGTAGCTTTTGCCAGAGGGAGAGTGCGGCAGTTCAGTTTTGGAGGCCATTGCAGCGTAGCAGCGCAACAGATTATATTGTTGGCTAGTTCTCCATCTCAGCTCTTTTTGGGTAAGATATATATGTAATCCTGATTATTATTTATAATAAAAGCTGAGATTCTTCCTGTTCTATATGGTATTGGATTGCAGTATTTTATGTGTTTTTATTTTACATGGAAATCTTCTGTTAAATGCATGTTGATTTTACGACATAATTTCAGGTTTAAGTAACTTCATGCAAATTTAGTAAAATATCCCATTTGGGATATTACAGTGGTATCAAAGCTTCAATATTGGATCAGCCTATGGGTTTCCAGTTTTCAGCTGCAGCTATTTTGGTTAGAAGGGCCTACACAGTCATTGGAGGAGGCTCATTTGTGGGAGCTGCATTGGTGGGATTTTAGAGCTAGGGTGTTGGGAAATTGATAGGATTGCATATAAGGAGGTTGGCTGGGATTTTGGAGAGAAATGATTGAAAGTAGCAGCTGTAATGCCAGAAAATGAAATTGGAAGAGGGCCAAACTACAAAGGGTCAGATTTTGAAGGTTGGAATTAGAAGAAACCCTTTCTGGGTTTTGGGCAAGGATCACCTTCTCAAATTCCTAGAATTTTATGAGCAGTTTTTAGTGGGTAAATTAGAGGCTGAAGTTAGGAAGCACTGTAGTCTTGGAGCAGTAGTACAGTTTCTGGAGGAGCTTTCTAGAGCGATTTCTAGGTTTTATTCAATATATTCTAAGTATACATTTTTTTTTTTATATCAGTGAGGGATGTCGCTATGTCTTTTCTAAAATATCTCTGTTATGAAGTTTTGTCAATGGTTGTAATAATTTTCTGAGCTTAAAATATAGATATCAGTTGTGGGGTTGAGACTGATTCTTTTGTAAAGTCCCCACCACACACCTGTATTTGACACTAGCAAATACGTGTCACCTTCAACAATATGTATTTGAACTGGTTGACAAAAACTACACCTACAGCACTATAAAAACTTAGAAAAACAATGATCATATCGTTGGTTGAACCATGGAGGATTTCCTAAGTAGCTTGAGAAGAATAAAGGTTGGTTCCTTGAACCATCATACATCAGAAGACTAGAAAACAAAACCAAACAACAGACCCTTTTCAAGAGGAATTTATGCCATCCTTCAAAAAGAGCAGCCAAAATATTTGCAGGGAGAATTGGGGATTGGTCACAAAATCCTTGCACTTGGGACAGATTTGAAACACATGAAGATGACATGGAGAGTTCTGTCCAAACTTGATGAGCTTAATGAAATTATTTCCAAAATAAGCCAAGAAGAAGGGAAGAAACTGATTTGGGCTCTAAAACCAGCTATGCTTGCTCTTATACAGCCCAAATTCTTGGAGGAACCTTGTGAAGGGGTCACACTTCTAGTTTCAGCTTGTCTTAGTAACATCATGAAGTTGGCCGCACCTATATCTCCATACAATGATGATGTTATGAGGAGGATTATGATATTTATTGTAGAGGCTTTTCAGGATTGGACAACAGCGCAGGCTCTACCTTTGGGAAGAAGCTTGAGATTTTATGGAGTATGGCCACATTCGAGACTTATGTCATCATATTTGACCTTAAGTGTGATGACTTGATCCTGCAGATGTTCCAATGCTTCTTCAGCATTAGGAGACATCATCCTGATACTGTCATATCACACATGCAGTCCATCTTGTCATCATGTATGAGAGACCATGAGACCATTGGCCGAGAGTTGCAGACCCGGTTGTTGAGCATTTGGAGGAGAGAGCAGTTGGTATCACCTGCTGCTTATGATCTAGCCTAAGGGCTAGTTGAGTAGAATATTAGGCTATTCAGGAGACAGTTGACCAGGGAGGAGCTGCTTCAGTTTGGTGGATATGGTAGCAAAAATGAGCTAAGGAGGAAGGGACTTTACTTCATCTGCAAAGTACCTTGGGGACCTGATCACTCATGCTTGAGTGATGCAAATGATGTGGCGGAGGTAGAACAGGAGGGAATTCCTTCTGTATTCCAGGGTGAGGAATCTTCTTCATATGAGTCCATGGGATCAGTTGAGGATGCTTCTGGGGAGCGAGAGCAGTCATGCGGAGTTGATGACAGTAGGCTAGAGCTGCATTCCAGTATGCAGGGTGAGTGGTCAAGGGACTCTACGGGAGATACTCGGGGTGATGAGTCACTTATGACAGTTCAGCCAGAGCAGCATATGATGGATCCTAAGTCAGCATAGGAGGATACTATGCACATCATGCATGAAAGTCCCTTAGGGGAGAGCTAGATGGAGGCTCCCATTGAGTCTATGATGGATATACGGCTAACCTTAGGGTCAGCCACTGAGGAGGAGAAATCAGATACACAGACATCGAGTACGGTGACAGCAGTTACAGATCCATACCCTCTGGAGATGTTGGGGGTAGATGGGATAGTACTGCAGGGGGCTAGCAGACAACAAGAGAATTACATTCCCGATCAGGAGAGAGATGAGCTATTGGAGATGGTGGAGCATCCATCGTTGGACCAACACACTGATGAGGTACAAACAGATGCACATGCAGTCAGCAGAGTTGCCGTACTTTCAGGGAGTAGCACTCTTCAGGAGTACATATATGGACCTTTCAACATATCTTTCCCACTTTGGCCCATTATAGAGAGAGGGGATTTATTCTATAGGTAGATTTCATTGGTCGACATGGTAGAGCGGTGTGATTGGATTACGGGCTGGCGGCAACACTCCAGGCGTGTTCCCTATACAGTTTTTGCTACATTGGATTCTTCTTTCAGGATGGATTGGTGGAAGATCATGAGTTGGTATCTTCTTTATGGTACGATATTCTTCGTAGGGAGCACAACAAAGCAAGGGCCCTTAGACATGATAGATGATACAAATTCTAGTTGGCATTAGGGAAAATTATTCAGCATCCCATCCCGATTTCAGGACAGTAGGATTAGCATTAGATTTAGTCAGGGGTTGGATTGGAGAGAGGTGATGAGTTGGTACATAGTTGGTGGGGCAGCTTACACCCTCATAGATACAGTGCAGTAGGAGACGTGGTCTTCACCTCTTAGAGCATTAGTCATAGCTAGAGGCAATGCGCAGTCCAAGCCGTGGAACTTGGGCGATGATTGGCCATCGTGGCATGAGGATCCGGGAGGATTGTTTGATGACAGGTACAGTGAGAGATCAGTTTGGGATCCTAGCATTGAGGGATTTATTCCAGGTGACTTGACACAGGCACATAGTAGCACTAGGAGGTTTTTATGGGATCCAGGCATTGGGTCTTAGTTACATCGGGCCAACAGGGTGGCCCACATATTTGGATTTCTTGAGGGCAAGCAATCTTGGGGCGGAAGGTTTGTAATATTCCATTTTTTGGTGTCACCTATGACAGGGCTAGGATGGAATTCCAGAGTTAGGAGCAGACTGGTCACAGGTATAGGTTGGTGTGATCAGCAGGCCAAGGGGCTTTTTGGAGGAATTTTGAGGATTTTCTATGTGGTCGGGTGGCATTCGCTTGATATATTCCATGATCCAAGCAGTTTGGCTTTCATTCTGGTGCATTCCGACAACTTTCAGAAATTTGAGTTATTTATTGGCTTAACTCGGCTAATTACGCTCACGGTGGCATTCTAGGAGGAATACATGACAGAAAACCTTAGTGTAATAGCTCATTGGAACTGGGATGAGGATACCTCCATGATGGGATAGTTGGACATGAGTTTCAGTGACCAGGGGAGACATGGTATCCGATTTACTCTTTTCTGCGTTAAAAAGGAATATTTTAATAAGAGGGAAAAGTGCACCATGAATCAAATAATAATAAAATAATGCTCTAGAAGGCTCCAAGAGATCTATAAAAGAAAGGGAGGAGGCCATTGAGGGATATCTTTGGATCATATCATTTTCTTGTTTATGAGAGGTTTGAGGACGTGGTTCTCTACTTCAGCCGTAGCCCCAAGACGGAAACCCTCGGGTGAGTTGTGAGTGTTGGACAGAAACCCAACTCTCTTTGAGGAATATTCATTCAGAAGTTTCGCAGAGCTTCAGAGATATTGGAATGAGGATCATTCAGATCTTCAATAGGTGCTTCAATGGATTCAGTGGTAGCTGTTGCCGGAGGGAGAGTGCGACAATTCAGTTTGGGAGGCCATTGCAGTGTAGCAGCGAGACAGATTATATTGTTGGCCAGTTCTCCATCTCAGATCTTTTTGGGTTAGATATATATGTAATCCTGAATATTATTTATAATAAAAGTTGAGATTATTCCTATTCTATATGGTATTGGATTGCAATATTTTGTGTTTTTATTTTACATGGCAATATTCTGTTAGATGCATGTTGATTTTACGGCATAATTTCGGGTTTAAGTAACTTCATGCAATTTTAGTAAAATATCCCATTTGGGGATATTACAAAATCAATGAAATCATGTTATAAGAAATTTTTGTGGCCCCGTGCTCAGCTCCTATACCTTGCCTCCATGTCAGTGTACCCAATGTCGATGGAAGCTCATACCCAAACTGGGCATGACATGATGACAAATTCCATGCCAAGAGACAAGAAGGGGCATTCATCACATGATTTATATCATAACACCACTTCTCCAACAAGTTTTGCTTGATGATGAGCATGACACATGATTAATCATTAATCCTTGATTATGATTAATACTCTCCCTCAATGATCTAATTAGGAGGCTTAAATTGTGATTAATATTTCCTCCATTCTTTTGTAAATTTTCCATTTTCCATTATGAATTTAACCAAATCCGCTTGTCAGGTATGCAAGCCCCTTTTTCTTTGCGTTCTATACTTGAAGCCTTAGGAACTTCATTAGATTTCTGAAGCCTTTCATGGTTCCGATCAATTCTCAATTCCATTATTGTGACAAGATGAAAACCTTCATTTAAAAATTCCAACTTTTCAAACATTAGATCAAGTTAGAAATACGTCAAATAAATTCAATAACATGCCTACCATCTGGCATTAGCACTCGAATAAACCATAGCTAGCCATGCTCTGAAATTTTGATATAGTAGCACCATATTCAAATAGAGAGATAAGTCCCAGTAGGGACATCAATTCTAAAGAGAGATCATTGAATGTAATCATGAATGTCTACAAAGTTAAGGATATAACTACTTTGCATCTATTCATCTCAGAGTTCTATACTCTTGCAAGATTCTTATACACAGGGCATATCCATACTGGGCATAAGGAGAGTGCATATTAAGAAAAAAAAGTGAACCTTACAATTTATAAACATGCCAACCTTTAAAACATTTTTATCAATATTTATCTGCATGTCCTCATGCAATCTGGTCAAATTCTCTCTCTCACACACACACACACACACATTCAAGAACTTTTATAACATCCACTTAAAGCCAACATTTCCAACTTAGCCAAAAGAACATCAAGGCCTATTTCCTATCAAGGACATGAAAAAATTTCCAATAACCATCAGAGATAACACAATCATGCATTATTGATTAACATACCAGTCTAGGTAATTAATGGACATGATAACACAATCATGCATTATTGATTAACATACCAGTCTAGGTAATTAATCTATGTCCATTATACACAAGCCATGGAAATTATTTTAATGGCTAGAGATTGCTAGAAAGTAAAGGTGGGACTTCAACTCTCTACCCAACCATAGGTCTGTTGCACCACAATATTTCTTGTAGTTGTCCAACCCCAAGCCAGATCCATGATTCAAGGGATGTAAATCAAAATAAGTTGGAATAATGCTTAGCTCCTAGAGTATGGGATCACCTTTTAGGTGTTTTATAAGATATACCCTCAAGGAAATCACTGCAGGAACCTGTAGCTCATAGTTTAGTTTGTTTATCAACTTCCTTGGAGAGCACTAAGTGGTTTAACATCACTATTGGAAAACACTCAATGGTTTATCAACCTAGATTTTAGCAAGCACCCCATGAATTGCTACCTTTCCTGGTGGCTTATCAGCCGTACAACAAGCACCCATCACCCAACAATCTCTTTTGAGCCTTCCACTAATACTTCCAATATTGGACACATAAATTCCACAACTTCAATACATCAACAAAAGGAATCACATCCCATTATCCTCACTAGTCTTTATCCAACGCTCAACGTTCATGCTCTTGTGTTGCAAAACTTGTTCTCTCTAACATTCCCTCACACTGCGTATGTCTTGTTGGGGTCCTTGTGATTTGGCAGATTGGCATACCAAATGACAAGGCAACATCAGAACCAATCTGTAATCCTAGGATCTAGCCCTCCTGGATTCAAAGAGGGATCTCTCTATATGTGTTTTAAAATGATATACTGTAAGGCTTATGATATGATATTAGGCTAGTTATGAAGTACAGGGGATTTGTTTGTTTGTTTTTTGGTTGGAAATCGTTAAATGAGAAGGTCATGTGAAGTGAAGGAGGAAATAAGTGGAAGGATGTTTCAACATGGGAAGATAGGTGAAAAATAGTGCTAAACCATTGGGCTATGGAGTCGTAAAAGCGTTTACTTGCACTGCAACTATTCAAGGGTTTTCATAGGGAAAGTCATCTATATCAGAAGATCTTTTAAGTTGAGTTTGTGGTATGGAACATTAAGAAATGTGGTGAAAGAAGCAAACATGTAAGAAACAAAGGGCAGCCTAAGATAAGGTAAGGAATTTTAACCTATGCTGATTTTGACATACTCTTAAGAACATAAAACATATAAGAAAACAAAGGGAAATCTAAGATCAGGTAAGGACTTTTAACCTAGCCTGCTTTTGACATGCACTCAAGGGATAACATTTAAGATAAACATAAAAAGTAACCTAAGATCAGGTAAGGACTTTTAACCTAGCCTAATTTTGGCATACTCTTAAGGGAAACATTCAAAACAGTTGTTTAAGACTAAACAAGAGACAGGGCTGAAGGCAACAGATGGAGTTGCGCGGTCGGGTGGGACTGGCGGTGATGTCATTTCTTTTTTCAGGTAGCGAAATGTTGTATGCGCGGGGTGATAATTGGTTGGGTGGAGTAAAATGTGAGGATCAATGGGAATCGTTAGATCTGAGAGATCAATGGTGGAGATTGAACGGAGGCACGATGAAAGGCCCTAGCATGGTCGGGTGGGACCAGTGGGACTATAAGGGAAATTGAAAGAAAAATACATATTGCGGGCGTGCTTGAGGTACGGACAAGTTTACGGGCCGGGTGCCTCTGCAGTGAATCTTCTATGGTCAATTGAGTCAACTGCGGGGGCACTCATATTGTTGACCATTTGTGTTGAAAGCACCCACGGTTGGAAAAAGAGGTGAATCGGTGCGAGCCATTGGATCTGGGAGATGGAAGACGAAGATTTACTTGGAAGATCGGCAATCGGCGGAGAAGAGGGTCCGAGAAGGAAGAATTTGGAAGTTGCGATGGCCGATGGCCAATGGGAAAGGCCAGAGCGATGGGCGAAGGACCGTCAGATCGGGATCGAGATCGACGGTTGGGATCTTATCGGCGGATTGGCCATCGGTGGAAAGAGTTCCGGAAGGGAGGAAATTTGAATCGCCAAAGTGCGATGCTGATGAGTCGAAGCGATGCAATGAGAACCGTCGGATCGGAAATGAGATCAACGGCTAGGATTAAATCGGGAAAGCGCATCAGCGGGGGGAAAAAGGTTTTGAAAGCGGATATGGGACTTGCCGAGGTGCGATGCGCCAATGGAGTGTAGACCATTCGATCTAAAACGAGATCAGCGGTGGAGGTTTACTCGGGGGATTAGCTATCGGTGGAAGAAAATACAAGGGGAAAGAGGAAACGGGGAAATGCAATATGCAATAGCTGGTGGGGTTTAGCACTTGGTCGCAGGACCAGGCTATATGACGAAAAAAAGGCTCAGGCTTAAGCCGAAAAGTGCTTACGGCCCAATGTTTGAAAAGGAGTGGAAAAGGCTGAAAATGAGGTTTTTTAACCTTTTTAAGAGGTTTCGATAAATATAAGAAAGGGGTTTTAAATCTTATAAGAGGGATTTTATAAGGGTTAAAGGGAATTTGGATGAAATAAGGTATTTTTCAAAGGGGAAAAAGATGGAGCATGAGTATGAAAATAGTTTTCTTCATGATAACAACATGGATTTTGTGAAGATGGATCCCCTGGAAAAATGGACATAGCAAGGCTTCAAGAAGTCACAGATTGGCTTGAAATTTGTTTCTTGAAGACTAATAGACCTGTTTTAGCCATCATAGTATATTAAAATCTATATATGGCTAACAGCGGCTCCACTTGGGGATGGCAGCTCCTTGGAGGTGTCAAGAACCTCAGAAATTTTATCTCTGGAATGTAGATCAATGTCTTTGCATTTTGACAACCTTTTCTTCTTTGATCATGCTGCTTGAAAATATGATCAATGTTTATCATAACCAGATGATTTATCCCAAACATTCTACCTACACACCTACTTTCCTAACATTTTTTCTTCATAAGGTGCACTTTGACTTGCAAACCTTTGACATCAACATTTTATTCTTTTGAAAACAGGAAAAACTAATCTAAATCTACCCTTATAACTTCCATGAGTCCAGTTTAGATAGTTGGACTCAAAAATTCTCTACCTAATCTACTATCTGCCAGGATTAAACTGTTTGACAGATCTCATTCTCTATATTCTAAACAAGAAATTGAAAACACATCCAAACTAGGATTAAGCTGTCTAATTTGCTGTAGTGTCCATGGAAAAGGCAACTAGTTGCACAGAGACTTATTTGCAGAAAATTAAAACAAAACTGTGAAGGCTTAAGCTTTGAAAATTACAAGTATCCTTCATTCTTTCTTGTAGCTCTGGTTTTGATCTTTTTTGAGTTGTCTTCTTCTTCTTTACCTGGTTCAAGTTTTCAGCATGTTAAAACTAGTCTTTTTTCTTTCTTTGGCTCAGGTTTTGAGCTATTTTGAGCCGTTCTTCATCAAACTTACAGGTTCAGGATTTAAGCTTGTTTGAACCTTTGTTTTTCTATCCTAATCTAATCTACTGATAAGCCAATATTAAGCAGTTTGGAAAATCTGATTCACTAACCTATCAGCAGTAAATTGAAATCTATCTAGTCATGATTAGGCTATATGACTAAATAGAAGTGCTCTTTCAAGTAGTGGAATTTAAGCTTGCACACTTTCAAAATTTCCTTTATTTTTTGATATGGGGCTCTACCTTTCTCATTTTTCTAATTTTCCCTCTTTTCTCTTTCTATTATTTTTGTATTTTTTTTCCTTTCTATTTTTTTTGTATTTTTCTCTTTTCAAAACAAAACAAAGCAATGATATTTACAATAAAGAATGAAAGCTTTAAATAGAGGTTTCAGCAGAAATAATGTTTGAGCATCCTGCCATTGACAGGACCCCCAAACAGGTCTGTACCATCTATGTCTTGTAGAAAAAATGCATTATGACCAATGGCATATTGAATGATGTAAGGGCCTTGCCATAAATTGTCAAACTTGCCATGTTTTCCCTTATCTTCTCTCCTAGAATCCCATTTGAGTACTTTGTCACCAATATTGAAATCACTGGCCTTTGTCCTCTTATCAAACAAATTTTTGATATTCTCTTGTAGTTTCTGTGCTCTGTTATAAACTTCTTCTGTAATGTTCCTTTTTCAGGAACTTGCTACAACTATGAGAATATCTCAAGATATTCTAGAGTTGGAGCTCCTTTTCCCGAAATATCACAAGTCTATTCCAGAGATATACTGTGGGGGCATTTTCTGGATATGTCACCTTCATAAGGAAGAGTGAGATCCAAAGGCTACCTGGCCCTTCATAAACTTTGTCTATAGATATGTGAAATTCCTTCCTTAGGAATTGCCTAAAGAATAGGGTTGCAGCAACGTAAGCACATGTATGAACATACAATGGGAAGATAGTGTTATTCTATTGAGCCATGGCACATGAAGAATTAAATAGCTGATTAACGAATAATATAGCAGCAAATGTGTACAATTCTTTGAGGATCGAATCACTCAAGCTTGGCAATGAAAGCCTAAAAAAGACAAGTACACGAAATGAGACAAAACACTGCTATGTATCCAGGATTTAGCTATGACTGCACAGTTATAAATGGAGACTACAACATACAATATGTAAATACAATGATATATCAATATCAGCTCAAATAAAGAGGGGGAGCAAGCTCTTAACCCCTGAAAACACTAGTACAACAATCCTTAGAAGGATTGGCTACAATACAAGTATAGAAACAGAAAACACAATAATGCCGGAGTTACTGGGCAGTAGAAACTCATAAACAAAATAGGAGGAAATGGCTGAATGAGATCCTCAATCTAAAATGGCCTCCTCCAATGAGAAATCTAAAGTTAAAGACTGATTCTTTCACCTAAGACTTGCCCCTCCAACTATCTGCAAACCCCTCACAGCAAATGCTCTCCAAGAATAACGTTGTCTAAGAGAGGGACTGCACTGCATATGATGGAAAATGGTTGGCCTGATGCCAAAGATGGTGGAATAAGCTCAGAAACCACCTTTGTTGATCTCCCAAAGAGATGGAATCTCCCTCCTTTGAAAATCAAGCCAAGGATGGTGTTGCAGAAAACCTCCCCAGCAACACCCAGCTACACTGCACAAACTCCACATGGAACTGCGCTGATGAAGATGGATGATACTTGAACTCAATGTCTGAATATTGGGAATAGAGTGCAATCCTCCAAGAGATACTCAAGAAGGAGAGGAAATATTAAAAAGGAATTCCCTTGGAAATTCTTGCTAACCAGCAAGATGTTGCTGCAAGCCCACCAGACCAAAGATGAATAATACTCAACATGATTTGCAATGGTAGCCTTGCCCTCCTTTTAAACAATGTGAGCTCCCTCTCAATGGACCCCACTCATTAGGGTTTCCTTCCTCTAGAAGCTTCCCTCCTTATCCGACTGTGCTGGCCCACAATGTGCTCTCCACCTCATGCTACTGTGCAGTTTGACTTGGTCAAACTTGACCTAGCCTTCTTGCAAAAGCCCCTTTTCACACATGGAGGTGTGAAATCAAGCTCCAAAAGTGATCCTACCTCATGCCAAGAGGATTTTTATTCTCTATCCAAGAAATAAATGGGTCTCCTACCCAATTTATTCATCTCCTATGTAAAAATGGCAAAATTAATGTTCCAATTTTCTCCATGAAAAATTGGGAACATTACAATCCTCCCCTCTCAAAGATTGCTTGTCCTCAAGCAAGTGAAAACATGGACTAAGTTCTTCTCTTCTCCTCTCCCTGTAGCATCCCTGTATGATGATCTCCTCCAAGGAAAGTGATGCCATCTCATCAGTCAAATCCCCACAATGCTCCTCCTCAGCATGTAAGTCAGTTATCAAGCCATCATCATGTAAAGGTGAAATACTCAAGAGGATAGCAAAGTGATTTCTAGAGGTCCCCTTGAAGAATGGAATCTGAAACAAAATGGGAATTATCTTTCCCATATGGATCCTCCATCTCCAAGCTATGAGCCATGCAAAATGAGTCACCTTCCAACTAGGCAACTCCTGAAAGCTGTCATCCACCTTTGGCTCCAGCAAAGTAGGTGGGATGAAAATCTGCTCCTGGTAAGCAATGTAGCCTACCCCACACTGTCCATCTCTCCACTTATGATAAGTGTAGAGTGTCTGCTGATCTTGGGCTGCAATAAGATTTCCCTCAAGTGGCAAGATGAGGACTAGACCTCCAAATATCTCTCCTCCAATGCTGCAAATCATGCTAGCCCACATATCCCCATAGATGATGAGTTGGAAGTCATCAACATATGGAATCTCATCCATCATATGGCTCACCTCATAAAATGACAACTGTGTTGTTAAGGTAACCTTATCATATCTCATGTTCCCCTTAGAACATGTAGTGCAAAAAGTGTGAGGAATTCCTCCCTCAAAGGACACAACCACACCATGTGTTTCTCCCCCAAGCATGATTCTCCTAAAGACAACAAAAATAGAACCATAGGGAGAAAAAATGAGAATCATGCTTGTTGCCATATGAAACAACTGAGAAGGACAATGGTCCCTCAAATGTAACCAATGCATCTTGACCCTCAACTGCCATAGAGACTGATAAAATGAGTGGCTCCTCAACCACTTCCTTGTTGCTCTAGTCTTCTCATAAGTATGGAGGAAGTGAATGATGTAAGGTGTACAAAGAGTGGGTCCTCCATAATATGCCTCTTTCCAAATTCCTCCTAGGGAATGGCCATCCATCATGGTTATGGCCTCAACTAGACCATGAAGCTCAAAAGAAAGGTTGCTCCTCCTTGGAGAAATATCTTGCATATGTATGGTTAAGGGACATATACATAAATCATATGAATGCTCATGTAAAAAACAATGAATTCCCTTACCATACTCCCTGCTCATACAAATGGAGTGGCTCAAGAATGTGTCTCCTCTCATCCTCAAAGTGGAAAGAGGTGGTTGTACTAACTCCTCCGAAGAGTTATGTCTCTCCTCCATCTGCATCTAGTCCATGCATCTGCTCACATGCTGATAGACCTCCTCAAATCCCATACAAAAATACCCCTCCATGATGGTGTGGTATGCTCTCATAGAATGTGTGTGGCTGAAAAGGAAATCCTCATGAGCTGCATGTAACATATTTTCCTTGAGCTTGGAAGCTCTAGGAAAGAAGATCCTGTCATGATAAAAGATGACCCCATCTCTGACTGAATATGCCTCCTCATGCAACTGGCCATTTAAGATCATGCAAGTAAAATGATCCTTGGAATACTCCACTAACAACTGGGAGTTCCAATATGGATCCATCCTCCAAAGCGACAGCGCTGATGATCTCTCATGAAGAGTAGCTGTCACATGGTCATCCTCTTCTTTGACATCTTCTATGCCAAAGATGCAAGCTGGAAGGCTGCTGTCCTTCCCCAAATGCTTATGCCACAACGCAGAATCTGAAATGGAAGTGGGTGTTGAATCTCTAATTAAACTGAGAGGGGGGGGTGAATCAGTTTAATACATTCCTGATCTTTTAAACTTTTCATTAAACTTATTTACACCTTCATTTCAAACTCTATTTGATGTGAGAGTAATTTTAGAATGTAATCAGAAAGTATTAGTTTAATAGAGCAGTAGACTTAATATGAGAGCAACAAGTATTAAGCAAATGATACATATCATATCAATACATAAATATCATGCACAGAGACACCAGATATAAGTGGAAACCCATAAAGGGAGAAAACCACATCTTATTATTGTTGTGATGCAAAGGCAAGCTCCAACTCCCTCTCACCACTGTTTTCTGCAGGCAACAACCTGCAGGAGGCTCCTACCTCAATTCTGCAAGCTACAACTTGCAAGGAAGCACCAACTCCCTTCAGTTTTCTGCAGGCACCAACCTACAGGAGGCTCCAACCTCAGTCAGCTACAACTGAAAGCTATCAAGCCGCAACTTGATAGGGAAGCTCCAACTTCCTCATTTTCTAAAACTGAATGTTTGCTGATTTACCTCAGATATCAGCTCTGTTCTGTAGCTTCTCTTAATCTTCTCTGCCTTCTATATTCTGCATTCTCTCTATATATGCTCTCTCCCTTGCTCTCAAAAACCTCACTCTGCATATCAAGATGATATTATTTATAGATTTCCTCACATGACTGTTTGTATTCTGCTTGGAATTTGAAATGGAAAGTCATGTCTCTTTGCCTTCTGCCTTCTCACTCCTTTTATCAGCTTACTCAGAAATTATAACCGTAGGTGTCAATTTTAACATTACAGTGGGAGTTTGTTTTCTCTCGGAGACTTGCCAATGCATCACAAACAATAAAAATTTAAATAAAACATTTACATTCAAATTTAAATGAGAACTCCAGCTCAACTCATTTAGTCTTTTGAATTGGTACGCATTTGTCTTTTCTTTGGCTGTCTTTGTCTTTTCTGTGACTATGTTTTATCTTCTTTCAGATCTGTTTGCTCTTTTGTCCTCTGCTGTGGTGTAACTGCTGCATATGTGTAAATGTGCCTTTTATATCCGCTGACTGTAAATCTGGAGGAATTCCAATCCCTTTTATGCCATTAGTGTCTTTTTGATGTGGCAGGTTCCGCAGGCCGGAACATACATATATCACAAGCGTTAATAATCGCCCTCCCGTAAAGCTAAGGTCCGTGGGTCTAGAGACCACGCAGCTTATCGCAACCGTGTTATATATATAACTCAATAACCATTATATATCATATGTGTTATGCCCCCGGATCATATTCAAACGTTATTCAACATATATAATATATGCAATTTATTTGCAAATAACCCGACGTCCATAAGGATTGGCTGCCAATACGATTAAACCTTTATTAAACCAAATTCATTATATATGACTCCGCCCCGGGCCCACATATCACGCTTTCCGATGCAATGATTCTCCTCCGATTGTGATTGATCGCTCCTGCTCCGATTGCGATTGATCGCAATCGCAACTTCAAATACTCCGATGCGATTGAGTCACTTTTAAGTTCTTCCGATTGCGATTAATCGCAATCGCAAGCTGCGTTGCTCCGATGCGATCGATTACTGTTCACTATTCTTTGCCGATGCGATTGGGACTCGAATTTTTATTAATCAAAGTTTATAAGTCCATCGGGTCCGGGCTTTAATCGCAATCGCAAGTCATTTCATATATGTTCCGACGCTCTTATAATCTTCGATGCGATTAGCCGGAATTCAAATATATATAAACCATCGTTTATACACCCATCGGGTCCGAACTCTTAATCGCAATCGCAAGTCTTTTAATATGTGTTGCGATTGACCACTGTTCATTGTATTTTTCCGATGCGATTGGGAAAGGACTTCAAACATGTTTGAATTATAATTCATACCTCCATCGGGTCCGGACTTCCAATCGCAATCGCAACTCACATGTTCTCCGATGCGATTGACCAATGCCGATGCGATTGGGAACTCGGATGCGATTAGCAATAAACTGTGGAATATAGCTCAATCGGGTCCGACCTTTAATCGGAGCACATAACAAAACTCCGCCGATTGAACCTTTTCTCCGATTGCGATTGGGGAGGGGTCCCACCTTATAAGCCATTTCGTTTTGATAGAACCTTTGGTTAAAGCGCTCCGCTTGTATATAACTGATATATATGTTTATATATATATATTTTGCTGCTGGAGTGAAGCGATTCCCGGAATAATGTTTGTATATGTTATATGTGCTCCGCCGGTTGGAGAGTGCAATTCCCGGAATATGGTTCTGTATTATATGTGTAACGCTCAGCTGGATTCTGCGATTCCCGGAATAAGATTCATGTTATATTATATGTATAACGCTCGCTGGAGTGTGTGATTCCCAGAATTTTGTAACTGCTCTCTGCCTCTATCTCTGCTTCTGTCACTCTGCCTCTATCTCTATCTTCCGATAACGGTTCTTCACTATGCTTCTATGACTGTTACATTTTGACTTTATTCTTGCTGCCTCTATTGCTTTCGCTGTGCCTCTTTTGCCTTCCTTTGCTTCAGCGCTGCCTCTTTTGCCTGAGTGCTGCCGCCTTTGCCATCAATGACAATATTTCCAACAGTGGGTATTGATGATGTTGAGAGAATGCTCTCTCCCTCCTTGAGTCTACCCCAGACTCCTAGCGCTGTATCAAGCTCTTTCCAGGTTTCCACCCTCTTGAAATCAATGATTGATGCCTCCATATGTTAAGCACCCATCCTCCTCTACTGATCCAGTGGTCTTCCCGACAAAATGTCTCCATGTAATGAGACATCATCATCAAGGGATGAATGAATATATGAATGGATAAAGATCTCCATGCTTCCACTGCGCAATCCAATCACCTCCTCAGGTGCATCAACCTCCATAGATGAATAGGGATGTGTACTCATCATCTCATGATGTGGATCTTCTCCTTACTTCCTCCTTGTGTCTCCATGGTTTCACACCTCCTCGAAAATGGCACAGGTAAAACATGAGTTGTGCCTTGTCCTCTACATATGAGATCTTGGGAACCTTCTTGCAAAGATGCAAGCATCCCTCTATTTGGAGAAAGAGCTCCTCTTTCCTTTGCATGATGTGCTAGATCAAATCCAAATCTAACAACATTGTTGCCCTCAATCTCTGCAACATGAGTGGGAAACTCTCCAATGAATGGATCCCCTTTTGAAAAAGAGATCTCCATGCTCCTTTGCTCAAAGGTGTGAGATGAAAGTTTCTCCTCCGGAAAAGTATGGTGAAATTTTTTAGCCTTCCCCATTGTTTTTTGAAATGGTACTGTGTCCTTGTGCAAGGGTTTTATCTGAGTTTTCTTGTTGAGAACCACCATGTGTGTCTCATGAATCCTTCTATCAAAATTTTCCACTAATGCCTTAGTGAAATTTGCATAAGATGAAATGTTTACATTTCTCAAAGAAAAGGATTCAAAAATCCACCAGCATAAGCCTTACCTCTCAAATGCAGCACTGCAACTTTGATGGCTTCCTCTTCAAGGATTTGGTGCTGCTGCAAAAAGGTCTCTAACTCCTCCACCCAAACTTTGGCTGAATATGTAGGTGAACCCTCAAAGGTAGATAGATGAAATCTATCCTGCTGCTCTTTCCCATTCACCTTCATCTTGCAAAATTCTGAAAAACTGAGATGATCTCGGTATTTATGAGTTTGAGACTCATACTCCTCCAAGAAATCACTAAGGGTTTCCCTAATAGCAACCCTTCTCTTCTCTCCATCTCTCTTCCGGCAATCCTGGGCATGTGATTGCGTTGTACAAGATGGTGTGCAGCTGTATGCTCACACTCCTCCAATCTAGAGTTTGCTTTTGAATCAAACCCTCTAGGAGATTCTCTATACTTTCTCCGGATCTCCTCATACTCTTCATGAATCATATGTACAGATTTAGGAAGAATCTGGGTAATCTTATCCCCTTTTTCTTTTTCTTCTCCAAAAGATGGATTTTTTCTCCTGCTTATTTCTTTGTCTCCTTAATGAGAATAGGAAGTGCAGGGATTTTCCTCTTCTTTCTGCATATCCTGCTTGGGGAGGCTCTTCTCTGTTCTAAAAATAGATGAGATCAAACTCATCTTCTGCATCATCTTCTTCAATCTTCTGATCTTCTTGGCAAAGACTCATAGGCTGAGCCAAGAAAGTTTCTTTGATACCACTGTAATGTTCCTTTTTCAGGAACTTGCTACAACTATGAGAATATCTCAAGATATTCTAGAGTTGGAGCTCCTTTTTCCGAAATATCACAAGTCTATTCCATAGATAGACTGTAGGGGCATTTTCTAGATATGTCACCTTCACAAGGAAGAGTGAGATCTAGAGGCTACCTGGCCCTTCACAGACTCTGTCTATAGATATGTGAAATTTCTTCCTCAGGAATTGCCCAAAGAATAGGGCTGCAACAATGTAAGCGCATGTATGAACATACAATGGGAAGATAGCTTTATTCTATTGAGCCATGGCACATGAAGAAGTAAATAGCTGATCAAAGAATAATATAGCAGCAAATGTATACAATGCTTTGAGGATCCAATCACTCAAGCTTGGCAATGAAAGCCTCAATAAGACAAGTACATGAAATGAGAGAAAACACTGCTATGTATCCGGGCTCTAGCTATGACTGCGCAGTTATAAATGGATACTGCAGCATACAATATGTAAATACAATGATATATCAATATTAGCTCAAATAAAGAGGGGGAGCAAGCTCTCAACCCCTGAAAACACTATTACAACAATCCTTAGAAGGATTGGCTACAATACATGTACAAAAATAGAAAACACAATAATGCCGGAGTTGCTGGGTAGCAACAACTCATAAAAAAATAGGAGGAAATGGTTGAATGAGATCCTCAATCTGAAATGGCCTCCTCCAATGAGAAATTTGAAGTGAAAGACTGATTCTTTCACCTAAGTCTTCCCCCTCCAACTATCTGCAAACCCCTCACAGCAAATGCTCTCCAAGAATAACGTTGTCTAAGAGAGGGACCGCGCTGCATATGATGGAAAGTGGTTGGCCTAATGCCAAATATGGTGGAATAAGCTCAGAAACCACCTTTATTGATATCCCAAAGATATGGAAGCTCCCTCCTTTGAAAATCAAGCCAAAGATGGTGTTGCAGAAAACCTCCCCAGCAACACCCAGCTACACTGCACAAACTCCACCTGGAATTGCGTTGATAAAGATGGATGATACTGGACCTCAATGTATGAATATGGGGAATAGATTGAAATCCTCCAAGAGCTACTCAATAAGGAGAGGAAATCCTAAATAGGAATTCCCTCGGCAATTCTTGCTAACCAGCAAGATGTTGCTGCAAGTCCATCAGACCAAAGATGAATAATACTCAACATGATTTGCAATGGTAGCCTTTCCCTCCTTTTAAACAATGTGAGCTCCCTCTCAATGGACCCCACTCATTAGGGTTTCCTTCCTCTAGAAGCTTCCCTCCTTATCCCACTACACTGGCCCACAATGTGCTCTCCACCTCATGCTACTGCGCAGTTTGACTTGGTCAAACTTGACCTAGCCTTCTTGCAAAAGCCACTTTTCACACATGGAGGTGTGAAATCAAGCTCCAAAAGTGATCCTCCCTCATGCCAAGAGGATTTTTATTTTATATCCAAGAAAGAAATGGGTCTCCTACCCATTTTTCTCATCTCCTATGTAAAAATGGCAAAATTAATGTTCCAATTTTCTCCATGAAAAATTGGGAACATTACATCTTCCCTGGTTTGCCGAAGATGTATGGTCTGATTTATCCTTCTCATCATGATATCTTCTTCTGACTGTATTTCTTGGACCAAATTTATCACTGGCACTCCTAAACTGGTAGGAAAAACTACATCTGCTCCATAAACCAGCTAGTAGGGAGACATTCCAATTGATTTCTTTGTTGTCAATCAATCAGCCCATAAAACATGCACCAGCTTGTTGTGCCATGACCTCTGATTTTCTTCCAAAAGCTTCTTTATTATGTTTATCAAGCTCTTATTGGAAGATTCAACCAACCCATTACCTTGAGGGTAATAAGCTGTGGAATGACCAAGCACAATCTGATATCTGTGACAGAAGTCAACCATGTTTTAGAACCAAATGCAGCAGCATTGTCAGTGATAATTTTCTTAGGACAACCAAATCTAGACAGGATATGATCTACAAGGAATTTTATGATAACTGAGTCTGTGGCATTTCTAGAAGGGATGGCTTCTATCCATTTGGTGAAATAATCAGTGGCTTTAAGTATCCATCTATGTTGGGCCGATGAGGCAGGATGTATTTCCCCAATGAAGTCTAGGCCCCACTGTTGAAATGGAGCTTCAACAGTGATTGGTTGCAAGGGTAAGGGAAGCAGTTTTCTCTTTCCTTCAAAGATTTGGCATTTGTGGCAGGAAAATATCATTTTGTGGACATCTTGAAAGAGGGTGGGCCAGTAATAACTAGCTCTAAGGATTTTATTGGCAATGGTTTTCCAATTGAGGTGGCCTCCACATTCTCCTTCATGAAACTCATGCTTGATCCTATCTGTATCATTCTCAGGCAAACATTTAAGAAATAATCCACTAGCATTTTTCCAATATAAACATTTATCTAAAATGCAGTAGTTAACAGCTTTCAACTTTAAAAATCTTGCCTTTGTTTTAGACATACTAGGAGGGGCATTGAGATTAGTAAGCACATACAAAATATCAGCATACCGAGATGAATTGAGGAAATGATCTTCAATAAGAGGAGTTTCCAACTCTTCCCGATCATCTAATGCATCTATCATGTTTATATCAAGTTCTTGCAAGTTACATTCAACCATTAATTGTGCTAGGCCTTGACCCTTGATGTGTTTAGTGGGTTTAATTTCCAAATCATATTCGAGTATCACAACAATCCACTTCCCTATTTTGCAATAGGGGTCTTGTGACAAAATGTCTTTTACCACTATATGAGGCACAAATGCAATAATGTGAGAGTGTAAAATATTAACTTTGAAATCCTTCAAGGCCTTGACCAAAGCATAGGCATGTTTTTCCATGATATTATATTTCAGAGGTGCATCTCTTAATGCCTTGCTGAAAAATGCAATTGGCTGCTCTTGTCCTTTTGGATTTTTCTGTAATAGGACAACAACCATAGTATGTTCTGATGCAAATGAAAATATGAGGAATTCCTTAGTGAAATCAGGACTGATAAGGATTGGTGCTTGGGTGAGTGCATGTTTGACCATTTCAAAGGACTTTTTTGCTTCTAAGGTCCATTTAACTCCTGTCTCTTTCTTTAACATGTTTGTCATGTTCCTAAGGAGTTCTTCCAGGTTGGGTATGAACCTTTTCAAGAAATTAATCTTTCCAATGAAAGATTGAAGTTCTTTGATGTTTTTGGGGTGACTGATCTGCAATATACCTTCAACCCTTTTTGGGTCTATTTTAATCCCTTTTTCAGATATGATGTGACCGAGAAGCTTACCTTCTTGGAGCCCAAACAATGTCTTCTTAGGATTTAAAGATAGCCCAAATTTTCTACATTTCTCAAAGAGATTTCTTAGGTGTGCTAGGTGTTCCTCATCTGTTTTGGAATAGACTGTAATGTCATCTAAATAAATCACAATGAAGTGGCCTATTTCTTCTAAGAAAGCAATGTCCATGGCCCTTTGAAAGGTAGCACCGTCATTCATTAATCCAAAAGGCATTTTCACATACATGAAAGTGCCCCAAGGGGTAGTGAAGGTTGTTTTTAGTTGGTCTTCAGGGAGTATCAATATCTGATTATATCCTAAAATCCATCTAGCAAATAAATCCTCTTGGAACCAACTACCATTTGTAAGATGTGCTCCATTTTAGGCAAGGGATAGTTGTCCTTTCATGAGGCTCTATTCAAGTTCCTAAAGTCAATACAGAGCTTTATTTCTCCTGTTTTATTTCTTACAGCTACCAGATTAGATACCCACTCTGAGTATCTCACAGGGACAATAATTCCAGCATCATACATTTTCCTAATTTCTTTCTCAACCAGAGGTAACTGCACAGGGTTTATTCTGTGTAATTTCTGCCTAAACGGTTTCTGGTTTTATTTAAGTGGTATCTTGTGCTGAATGGTCTCTGTGTCATATGCCTTTAAATCCTCATAGCTCCAAGAAAATACATTAGAAAACTCTTTAAACAACTCAATATATTTCAGTTTCATGTGAGTTGGAAATGTTTTGGATAAATTGATCATTTTAGGCTTGTCTTTACTGCCTATTTTGCATTCCTCAATATCAGATTCAGTGGGTTCTATTGTTGGTTTCTTGGCAACGTCATTGAAATCAAACAAGTCTTCTAGAGGTGCTAGTCTTTTGGGTAAGCCTTTCTCTTTAGACTGTAGTACCTCTATGTCTTATTTTCCTGAGTTTATGTACTCTTCTGTTTGATTTTCAAACTCTTTGGTTAGCAGATTAATTTCTGCAATCAGAGAAGGTTATTTTTCAACAGGTTGTTCCTCATTAAGACAGTCTTTATCATACTTTGAGTCTGAATTTGGAAATTCAAACTCATTTCTGAACTGTAGAAATTCTTCTATCTGCTTATCTCCCTCAAAGACCTGCCAATACTTTTCAATATCTCAGAAAACTGGTCTATATTTTACTTGGACTGTGAACTGTTTTTTGTCATAGGGTCTTTGGCATGAACTGACAGCACAAGCTAATCCATTAGCAAGAATGTTTTGGTCTCTAGGGACAAAAACAAGTTCATACTCCTCAAAAGTTTTCAAAATGTCCATAGCATCATTTCTATAGGCTTTTAGTCTTGGATGTTTGGCAATGTACTCTCCATTTATTTTCCTAATGATCAGTTCATAATCTCCATGAATAGCTATCCTCTTGGCTCCAAATTTCTTTAGCAACTGTAGTCCTAAGAGGAGTGCTTCATACTCTGCTATGTTATTTGTGCATTAGAAGTTTAACTTGCATGAATGGCTTTCAGCGTAATTATTCTCTGTGTTGTGAAGCCACACACCTACTCCTGCACCAGTTCTGTTACAAGACCCATCAAAACTCGTACTCCAAAGAGGGCTAGTTTAGAAATTGTTGTTGTTTTCATTCCTGTCCCCTTTGTCCTGTGTGTTTTGACTGTCATTATGCAATATTATGGGTTGTTCATACTCTTTGTTTTTTTTGCTGTAATTTTCAGATTTAGAAAATTTTTTGAGATCCTCTCCCTTCCCATCCTCTCCTCCTATGGTCTCTGTTATGTTGGGTGATTTCTCACTTTCCAACTCTAGCTCATCAAAGCTTTCATCATTGTAAAAAATGAATGAGTCTAGGTCTGTATGGACAGAGTAAAGAGGGGAATTTTCTGATTTTTCTTGACTACTCACCATAAATTTCATGAGTGATTCCCTATAAAGTCTTCTAGGCTGACTGAAGACGGGAATGGTGGCATATGTCATGTCCATTTGCATAGTTCCTTGAAGCTTAGCACCCCATGATCTTGAAAGAAGCATGCCATATTTTGGGGGCACATCAGCCACCACCACATCCATCACTATGCATTTGGCTAGGATTTGGGTCAAGTTTACACAAAGATCTTTGATCAGCCCTAAGAATTTTACTCTACTAGAGTCAAAAGAATACAAATATTTATATGGTCTAGTTATCTCAAGGCCTAATCTCTCCATGATTACTTTTGGCATGAGGTTATGAGAAGCCCCTAAATCATGCATAGCATTGTGTAAAATCTTATCGTGGATATTCAAACTAACATAGTGTTAGTCATCAGTATTTTTCACCTGTTGATGATGACTAGTTTTTAAAGCCAAGTTTTCTAGTAGTTGATCTCCAATTTGTCAAATTTGTCAGCTAGAAAACACCCATAAACATTTTTCCCTCCTACCTTTTCAATCAGCCTATGATGCGAAAAAACCTAATTGTCAAGCCCTATCTAGTCTCAGTCATACAAACTTGTCCATCAGCTGTCATAAGCTAAAGTCATCTATTGTCATTCACCTTCATCCCCAGCTCATTCATTAACCAAATGATTGATAAGAATGTCAGCGACCCTACCTCTGGTCATATCTCATCTTGGGATCCGATCATACAAAGAGAATACTCCAAATCTATCAAAAATCTCCCCTAAGTTAGGTAGTGGTGCTTTAGGCAATCCTCCCTTGGCAAACTATCCTAAGCCAAAAGAACCTCTGTCTAAAAACAACCAGTCATAGATGGCCCTCCTATTCTGCAAATAAAGCTCGATACACCCTTAGGTCGCACCACTAACAAGTCTTGGTGTCTTAGCAGTGCATGTTTCAAAAGCCAAACTCATATTGTGTTGCTCTATATTGTTTCAATGTCTTTTTCAAAGCAGAAAGGTACTAGTGTTCCAGAAGACATTATTAAACTAAACATGAGAAGACAACTGCTTCTCATGTTGTTTTGAGCCTGGGATGCAAGTGCTAGTCAGAGAGGTAATTCAATGAACTCCTGCAAACACAGTCAAAAGGTTAGTGACTTATGACTAGCAAGTAATACTCTGCAGACACAGGTCAGAATTGCTTCTGGTTTCTAAAGATGCATAAGAATATTTTAACAACAAAATACATATCTCATAGAATGCCTCTCATATAATATTGTCAAATTTTCACTTTTATTACTTACTATGATATACCAAGTAGAGATAGGCAGTGAAAGGAAAGATGTCACAGTTTGAAAAGAGATGAAATAACATCACTGTGTAAAACCTCCTCCAAACATGAGCAGAGGGTTGGGTCACTTGTTGCAAACCTCCTCCAAACATGAGCAGATGGTTGGGAATATTATGCTGGCCTCCTTCATTTAACAAGCAAAGGGTCAGGAAAAGAGGTGTAGCTTCATTCAAAAAGCACAAAGCTAACAATGCTGCAACTGACCTTAAAAACTTGTTTACACCTTTTTCTCCAATGGATGAAACCACTAACACACAAGTGGTGTTTCAAGGATTGCTTATATGGTTTCACTATTTGGAAGACAGATTTGAAATACAGTGGGAAACAATTGGATGATTATGAGTAGAAAATGTTGTTAAGCAGATGGCCAAGTGGTGGTACTATAATAATCAATGAGGTTTTGTTTTTCTTCTATCAAAGATCTCCTTCAAAGGAAATCTGAAGCTAAAGTGAATAAAACTTGGACAGGCTCATCAATGTGAGGAAGGGATATGAATCAAGCCATGGGTGAATGCAAATAAGGTTCTTCATCCACAATCAAAGGAAAATATCCAAGGTCACCTGGCAGTTTTGATCAACTTCACAATGGGCATAATCATCATCAAACACCAATAGAGTTGAAAATGTCAAATTAAGTTTTAGAGTGGTGAATCATCTCCTTCCAAGATATGGCAAAGGATGCCTCAAAAATCTTGGATATGACTCTTAAGCAGTGTTCCTCTAAAGGTCAGAAATAAACAAAGGTGACAGGGTTATTTTCTAAATGAAGAAACAGTGAAAAGGCAATGAAAGGGGTTTTTGTTTCTTGAAGAAGCCTTTTTACTTCAACGAAAGCCATAACTTTGGTGTCATTCAAAAGTAGCATCCACAACATTTAAAATCAAAATATGGGTCTTTGGAATGTTTTAAAAGGTGATTTGTGTTTCGTTATGACCAAAAATCCTTTTCAAAAGGCGTCCAAACCTTTACAAGTAAACACAAGGGTTCGTGAGTTCATTTGAGTTATAAAGGCGGAGGAGACCGTTGCAAAGCCCCTTGTGCAATTTCAAAACACTAAACAAGTGCTCCCTTGGCTGCTCACTGGAGAAAAAAAGAAATTCCGAGAAAATTCCAAGTTTTTCAAGGCTTCAAGCCTGCGCAGCGCGCCTATAAAAGCGCGCGGCGTGCCTGTGAGCGAAAATACAAAGGGTTTACATTGCTGCGCGGTGCGCCTGTGCGCGCGTTCACCCACCACTCGAGACCGACCTGACTGTGCGGCGCTCTTTTCTATGAACGTGCCGCTCACCCAAAATCCCTCAAAAAATGCCTTTGGAGCTGCTCAATCAATCAACCAAGGTCCTTAAGCTTTTCTTCGAGGTATTCTCCATTTCCTCTTGGCAAAGTTCAAAGTTTGAAAGGGGTGTTTTGCGGTGTTTTTTCCCTAAGAAGGAGATAATGATTTTGAAACCATTTCATCATCTAAAACAATGAGATAGGCAGTGTTAAAGAGACAGAGTTCTTGTCAAAGCTGAAGAAAGTTTTCTTATGTTTGGAGGTCTCAAATCAATTTGGACAGTGTCTTAACAGTGGCTTTAAGGGCAATTTGTCATTTAAAAAGAACAAGAAAAAAAACAGTGATTAGAGGGTGGGGTTTTGGTCGAAAATTAAAGAGTTTTTTTGCTATGATTGCGAAGGATTAGTACAGTGATAGGTGAGGTGTTTTTATCAGTTTTAAAGGGCCTTAAATACCTTTAAGAACAATGAAAACCATACACAAATTACAAGACAGATAAGCAGAGTTGTGGAGGTCTCAAGTTGGCTAGAAGGTGTCCTAGCATTGTTAAAACAAGAAAAAACCCTGTCTGCAAAATCAAAGGGGAAAGCAGTGTTTATAAGGTGAAATATTGGTCATTATAAAGTGTCCTCTTTGTATTCTGAAATAGTGAACTTTGTGCAGCCTCCATAGTTCAAAAATCAGAGTGTGTTGAAAGGCTTTTCGAATCAGTTGAGGGTGTTTTGTCTACCTTTGTGAAGAGCAGTGAACAACAAAAGAACAATGTTTAGAGGGAAAGGTGCTATTGTTTTTGTCAAAACACAAGAGTTTTTTCTTCACCAAGAGACCACAAACACACCTTTTCAAAACCTTGCCCAAGCACAATGATAAATTGATTTATTGTTTTTCATTTGACAAGCACTTGTTGATTGGCATCAAAGAGAATAAAACAATGACTTATAAGGAGGACAGGGTGTGTTTTTGAGAAGCATTTCAAGGACCATTTGAGATAGCTTGTTCTTGTCAGTCAACAAAGAGTATCCAAAACAAAATGCCTCCCAGGAAAGACAGTAGAAGTGGCCTTCACAAGAGGTTTGAACCTGTTTCGACTGAAGAGGTAAATGCTCATCCATCAGTCCTATTTAACTTTCATGAAGTTGGATGTCTAGAGTTTTTTCAAAGGGTGTAGGAGGTGAAAATCTATCACCCCTTGACACATCTTTGTTCTTTGAGATTTCAAGGGAAACACATTCAGCTGGTAGGCTTGGATTTCAAGTTTTCTCCTAGATCCATTTCCAAAGCCACCAAAATCCCTTATATCGGAGAGAAATGGTTTAAACATAGCCACCTAGACTCAGAACAGCACAAACCCTTTTTGAAGCCTGAGCATTGGGGTACATGTCCATCCATCTTTCCTTTCTCATATATGTTGACTAGTTATGCTTCCCTCATGAAGATAACATGAAATATTTCACATGCGAGGGAAGATTTTCCCGAGTCTATGCTTACCATGTCTGGTTGCTCATGCATTTCACAAGAGCCCAATTTTTAAATCTCCCCTTATTCGTCCATAGAAGTATTGAAAAAATGGCCTCCACTGTTCAGAAAAGACCTCCTTCTCAGCAGTCAGCTTGCCTTTTCCAGCATTCCCTCATCAAGGTTGTCATTCTTCATTAGCTTGAGAAGAAGGGAATCTCTTGGGACACTTTCATTGCACATCCAGATTTCGCCACTGTTCCTTCATCCCATGCATCTCCTTCACCTTCCACTCACCATCCTTCACCTTCTTCAAGTAATTCCATTCCCAAGAAGCTGAAATTTCCCATGATTGAACAAGAAGAAGGGCATGATGAGGAAGAAGAGCATGATGAAGATGAGCAGCAACATCATGATGAACAACAACAACATGATGAACAACAACAACATGATGAAAAACAACAAGGTGAAGAAGAGCATGATGAAGAAGGGTAGCAAGGTGAAAAAGAGCACAGTGAGGAAGGGCAGCAAAATGAGGAGGAACAACATAATAGTGAGGAAAGGCATCAAGGTGAAGAAGAACACAGTGATGATATGTACCACAGTGATGAAGAAAAGAGCCATGAAAAGGAGCAAAACAGTGAAGAGGGAAATGATGAGGAAATTGAACAGTTTGGTGAGGATATTGGTAGCCCTCACAGCAGCAAAAAAGATGAAGATGAAACCCAAAACATTGAAGAGACAGAGCCTCAAAGTCCTAGAGACAACAAAGACAAGAGTAAAGAGGGCAGCCCTCAAAAATACATGCAAGATGAAAGTCAAATAATTCATGAAGAAACTCAAAACAATGGCAAGGATGATGAGGGAAGTAACAAGGGAAAAGAGCCAATAGAGCATGTGCTAGCTGCCTCTCCTAGGCAAGGGGCCATGCTTTCTTCTGCAAAAGTGGCAAATCCCCGGACATCAAGGAAAAGGGTGCCTCAAAATATAACTCCAAATGTTACTAGGGCCCTCCGAAGCAAGGGGAAGTTGCCCAAGCAACCCATTGTCGAATTACCCAAGAGGAGGAAGACCAAGAAGGCCACCCAAAGCAAGGGAAAGGAGAAAGAAGAAAGCAACCATGAGAAGGAGAGGGACTTTGACATAATTCAAATCAAAAGTGACGATAGCAATAATGAGGCCCGAATCCTAGAGTCTCTCTTGATCAATAAAGAAGAACAAATTGATGCTTTGAGGGAAGATCTAGAGAGGTCTAGAAACTTCATTCACTTTTTGCAAACACAAAATAAACATATGAGTGTCCACATGGCGGTATATGAGACACGGGCCATCAAATATAAAAAGGAGGCCTCCAAGGCGCAAGTTAAATTGGAAGAACTCATGGGTGATTTCAATGATAGCGAAGATGAAGATCAGCCTAGGAGAAAGAGGCCAAAGACCATGGGACTCAGAAAAGCCCTTGAGAAACAAAAGGAGGAAGAAGTTGCCCTTCTCCAATCTTTTCCTCTCACTACTTTGTTCACCCAAGATATAGAGAACAATCGAGAAGCATGGCTTGACAGGGTGAATGATCACTTGGAAAAGAAGTTGGAAAAGGCCAATAGAGATTTGGACCTTCAAAGGAGGATGACCGGGCACTATAAGAAGCTCAATCAGTTTGCCCGATGGAAATTGAAGGCCACACAGGAAAAACTCAAGGAAGCTCAAAAGAGGTGCCCGACACCAAAAATGAAGAAAGACACCTCAAAGCTCCAAATTTTGGCCTCAGCTTCTCAGCATGTTTCTGAAAACCCTTGAGGGTCATGATCGCCAAAATTGGGAAAAATTCAACAAGTTTTGGTTTTTTATCATTTTTGGGCTTTTGGCTAAAAATCATGGGCATCGCCATTTCTGTTTGGGGCATCCTCAAAGGATGAAAATGGTATCATTGGATGCCATAATTTTAAGGGCATCTACTCAGTGATTTTCAGATCATTTGAAGATGATTTGGTCCCCCAAAATGGCGAAAAACAATCACTTTTTCCACACTCTGCCCCGTTTATCAGCAAAGTCTATTTTTTGTGTTTTTACACACATGTCAGTTTTTGATAGACTTATATTGATCATTTTGGAGAAAACTAAGAATTTTCAGAAAATAGACATTTAGAGCTTTCCAACGAGCCATCACGAGTCTTGTTTCGACATCGGGAAGACATCCAAAAGTTGCCCGCAAGACAGAGGACTTTCTACTGATATATTTTTCAAGTATTTTTGTGAAAAATGTACTTTTCTAAAGTGACTTTTCCTCATGTGCGTTTAGCTATTTTTGGGCATGGTTAGTTAGGAAAAGTCAATATATTTTCCTTTTTTAGCATTTTTGAGATATTTTATTAGATATTTTGTGCCTTGGGATTTGCAAAGCCTCAAGGACAAAATCAGATATTTTTGATGGGCCAATGAGATTGCAAGTTGCACTAGGAGGTTTTCCCTCATCTTGGCCTATATATTCCAAGAGACTTCATTGTAAATAAGGTTGAAATTGATGATATAGAGCAATATATGGTTATACAAGCTTGGAAGAAATACTTGTCTCATGCACTGGAGAGTTTCTTGAATGATTTTGGATGATGAAAGAGGACAGTTGTTGGATTCCTTGACTTGGTAGAATGGTATAGTGTCCCTCTCTGTTATGCTTCTTAGTTTTCATTCATTTTTCATGCTCTTTCTTGCTATAAGACAATAGATAATAGATTTGATACATGCCCTTGGAGGCACCTCAAATTTCCTGTTTCTTTATAGCTTCTATGTTTTCCTCATTCTTAGTCATATCAAAGAATTCTTGATTGCTCTTTGATCACTGAAGAAATTGTTTGCTTGTTTCATTTATGGTTTTATGCATGCTAAGTATGATTCACGGTATGCCCTGCTTACTCATGGCTAGTCATAGCTCCACCTCTGAAACCTTTCTTTGAATGCTTGATTGTCCTAGTTGAACCAAAGAGGTCTTGTATCGATCTTTCCCTTTGCCTAAACTATGCAATCTTACTTCAAAGTGCCCGATAGCTTGAAATACTATGTCTAGGCGTTCCCTCATAGTGGTTTGAGTTATTTTTTTGTCTTAATTGTCTTTCCCCAAAGTCTGATAAAAATTTCCTAAATTTAGAGAGTCATATATCACTATTTATTGCTTGAATGTTTATTTCTATGCATTTATCATTTTATAGTTACATTCATCATGATTAATGGTTAGCCCTACCATGTTTATGTCAGCTATTAAACTCATTTATGTTTGAAAGCATTTGTCCTTCACAAAATTAGTGTCCATCCCACTTCATTTTACCTTAAGATCCATTTTTACCTTGATCAAATCGGCTCTTCAACATACCTTGTATCACCATATGAAGTTTTTTTGACCTTTTCGACCCCATAGCCCAGTTGATCCGACAATATTTTTATCTATCTTAGTATTTGATCAGTTCATCCCTCAAAAACCTAAAAACCAAAACCAAAAACCTACTTCATAACTAGCCTAAAATCAGAAACACAAGAAGCACAACACACAGACATCCCTTACACAAATAGAGAGAGCCCTCTCTGAGTCCAGGAAGGTTAGGTCCTTGGACTCCAAAGTTGGTTTGATTTTACCCTGTCACTTAGCTTGCCAATCAGCCAAATCACGGGACACTAATACATAGAAAAGAGGGACCACCCCTTCTTGGATTTTTCCTTCAATTTTAGGCCCAAACAAAAGGGCTGGCTGATCATCATTTAAGTTGACAGAGTCATTATTTTTTTCTATGTTCAAAGCTTTTAACACCTAAAATTTATATACATCCTTAGTGACTAACTCAGTGAGGGGGATAGAGATCTTTATTTTAGCAATTTGACTTTCCAAACTGAAAGGGAACTGATTCTTTGAAAGGCTCAAATCTGTCTTGTTAGTCACTAACTTATCAGCAAAATCAGCTTGCTGGTTTTTACTATGTACATTAGTTGCCACTATTTTTTCAGGGGAATTAGCTGAAGTGCTAGTGCTGCTAGGGTCAACACTCTGTTTATCAGTGATTTGAGTGCCTTTGCCCTTGTTTTTACCGGAAATTTCAGCTGTTGTTTTGTTGTTTTTAGCAACCCTTCTAATCACCCTTTCAGATCTGTTTTTAACTGAATTTTCAGAGGTCTTTGTTTGGGGAGTTTATTGGTTCTTTTTTCTCTTGAGGTCATATTGTCTATGATCCTCCATTATGGCATTCTCAAAGCCTTGCCTATAGTATTCAAATTCTATACCTTCATTACCGTAAAATGTATATGTGGCCTAGTCATCCTCTCGAAAAAAGGCAGGGTCTTCATTACTTACTCCCAACATGTTTATAATAGTTCCCTTTGGCTCTTCTATCATTCCCTCATCTTAGTCAACATAATTTTCTTGAAATGGAGGTCTGATTTGTTGATCAGTATCTCTTTGTAAAATCTGAGGGGGGTTTCTTGTAAAGTTCTGATTTTGATTCTGGGATTGATTTCTGTTTTGGAGAGCTGTTTGATTTTCTCTAGATGGAGCTCTCTCATATATGCTCATCCTCTCCAACATCTCTTTCATCATCCTCTCCATTTTTGAGTCAGATGTGGAAGGTGCAGTGTCTTCCCTATATGTCACTTTGTTTTCATTTCTCATCCTAGCTCTCTTCTCAATCATATTTGCTTCCACACTAAGAGCTCCCTTCTGCATGTCTTCTAAAGTCAAGGGATCCCTTTCTCTTAGCTGATAGGCCATTTCAGGATCAAATCCTTTAGGGAATTTGGCCAAAGTTGAGCCTTGTGGAGGTTTCAAATCTGGGGGTAGTGCGTTATAAACACTATTAAATCTAGTGCAATAATTTTGAACACTTTCCCATTGTTTCTCTTGAGGTTGTTGTAATATGAAAGTATTTGGAGAGGGTTCTTCCTGACTTCCCATTTGTTCAGAAATAGTTGATGAAAGGCAAGGAGATCGTTGATGCTTTGTGGGGCTAAGCTTTTGAACCATTTTCTTACTTCTCCCCCTAAACTCTAAGCAAAAAATCTGAGTTTAACAGTCTCATCACCTATTTCATTCCTATCACAGTAATCATTCATTTTTTCCACATGTTGTGAAGCAGTAGTGGAACTTCTGGCATCATATAGAGGAATATTGGTCGAATAACCTTGTGGTAAGGTAGCTAAAGGTAGAGGAAGGACTAGAGGAGCATACCATGTAGCCATGATAGGATTTTGTGGGAGGAATGGAGTGGTTTGAATAGTGGGTATATGGATGAAAGAAGTGCTAGTACCAGCAAGATACTGTTGAGCAGATCTGGGGTGAGAGAAACCAAAGTTATGAATGAAATGAAGATCAGGAGGTGTGCATGGAGGGGTTTCTCTGCTGCTAATATGTTGGCCACTATATTGTGGTGAAATTGGAGGCTCAAAGTCTGTCTGATCTATAGCATTAAGTGACTTATTTCTTGGAAAATTACTTGGAAAATCTAAGTCAACTTGGATCTATTGAAGATCTGAAAGGTTTTCAGGGACATAATTAGCTCTGTGAATTGAACTGATAATAGTTGGATCCCTAGATACATGAGACTTCCTAAGAATTCTTTCTGGATTATCAACTATTTCAGGAGGATTTGGGTTAGGATAGGCTTTGGTATGAATTATTTTTGAAGCCAGCATGTTAATATTTAGACCCAAAGAAAATAAAGTTAGCCAGATATGACAATATTTTAGAGGCAAACTAGTATTTAACAAAGAAAAATTAATCCTGAAAGTTTCCTAATCATGGGTGTGCATGATGTTTAATGGTAGCGTGGGCTGCCCCAGTGGATTTTTTATGAAACCAGGAGTAATCAGCAGGCCTACTGATCACCAGTGGAGTCTTTTTGTCTTTTAGGAGTTGTGGAGTCGTCAGGTGGATGATTTCAAATGTTTTAAGATGAGTTGTTGTCCACCAGCAGTGATTAGCTACCAATCTAAGGCTGTTGTGGGTCTTCTGAGGTCTTAAGGATGTATAAGATGTAACTCACTCATAAATCCCTAGTGGAGTTGCCATTATGTTGGTGACAGTTGTGGGATTCTGAGTGATAATAAACTTAGACCTCCCTAAACCTTTCAAAAGTCCCCAGCAGAGTTGCCATTATGTTGGGGTCCCTGTGATTTGGCAGATTGGCATATCAAATGACAAGGCAACATCAGAACCACTTTGGAATCCTAGGATCTAGCCCTGCTGGATTCAGAGAGGGATCTCTCTATATGTGTTTTAAAATGATATATTGTAAGGCTTGTGATATGATATTAGGCTAGTTATGAACTATAGGGGATTTGTTTGTTTGTTTTTTGGTTGGAAATCGTTAAATGAGAAGGTCATGTGAAGTAAAGGAGGAAATAAGTGGAAGGATGTTTCAGCATGGGAAGATAGGTCAAAAACAGTGCTAAACCATTGGGTTATGGAGTCATAAAATGGTTTACTTGCACAACAACTATTAAATAGTTTTCATATGGAAATTCATCTATATCAGAAGATATTTTAAGTTGAGTTTGTGGTATGGAACATTAATAAATGTGGTGAAAAAATAAAACATGTAAGAAACAAAGGGCAGCCTAAGATCAGGTAAGGAATTTTAACCTATCCTACTTTTGGCATACTCTTAAGAACAAAAAAAATATAAGAAAACAAAGGGAAATCTAAGATCAGGTAAGGACTTTTAACCTAGCCTACTTTTGACATGCACTCGAGGGATAACATTTAAGATAAACATAAAAAGTAACCTAAGATCAGGTAAGGACTTTTAACCTAGCTTGCTTTTGGCATAATCTTAAGGGAAACCTTCAAAACAACTGTTTAAGACTAAACAAGGGACAGGGCTAACCATAAACTTCCTTGATTATGACTCTACTTAGCATGCAGTGAAAATATCATTCAAGAACAACATCTCAATTTCTACTCAGCAAGACATGGGCTCACCAACATTCCTTGACTGGTTATACTCTATTGAAATCCTTCCCAAACACACATTTAGAAGAAAACATAAATATAAAGATTATCAATGACAGCTAGGGTACATTGCAGTAAATCCTACTCTATATTTGTTGTTCTTTATTAGAGAATGTGAACACAGTGGAAACATAAGGAGAATAATGATTACAGTGAGAATAACATCACCAATTATTTAGATAAGGATCCAGTGAATCTGCTAGTCTATTTGATGTGAAAAACCAATTACATACTTTGAGTCCAATATCTTTACAGTCTAATACTTCTCTTCCCAACCTACTTTATTACAACTACTCAGCAACTCTAACTCAATAACGATTCAACAATTAATACAATGAGTTTTCTGTGAATACATATAGGGGAAAAGAGGAAGAGTGTTGTAGAAATGGTAATAAATATCAATTAAGATAGAGGGGGAGAGGTATTCAAATGCCCATTCTGCTTAATAATCATAGCATTAATTGTTTGTACCACTTTAGTAGTTTTTCTGTCTTTGAGGCATATCTGGTAGGCATGGTAATAACTCCGAAGTGTGTTCTTTGAAGATAACTATGGCTGAAGTACTCTGTTTGACTTCTGAAACAAGTAACTGTCATATTTCGGTTCTGAGGCCTCCCATGACTGTGAAATAAATGTTATGATAGTTTTAATGAGGTTTTGTCATCAGGATGGCTGTCACGGTGTCTTTGAAAGGTAAAGTAGACTACGGGTGTCCTTTTCTTGATCTCTAGAGACTTAATTGCCCTGATGATCGAACGTTCTAAGGATTCTTTGCTGGTATGTGTGTTTAGGCTTTAAACTCTGATCGAGCCCTTTGATACTGCTTTAAGGCCCTTTTTAATCATCCTTTTCTTTAACAGTGTCTTTGTCTTTAATATGCGGGTTAAGCTTTTGATTTCCTGAGTTATGCCTTAACCATTGACTTTACTGATTGCGCTTTTAATCCTTATTGATATTCACTTTAGCTCTGTTGTGGTGCATAGGTGGCTTTAACTGGCATTGGAGGGTTTTTCTATTCACCAGTGTTCATGAGACACTGATAAACAGTAATAAAAAACCCTGAATATCCCTTTTTTCATGTCCGGAACCCAAGGGTCGTCATCCTTGATTCCTGCTACTGATATTTGGCTGGAGGAGGGCCTGTAATATTAAACCATCATTTAAAACCTGCACACAATGAAAAACATTAATAAATCCTACGTCTTGTCACTTGACTGCTTTAGAAGGCTCAGCGAGGGGTTATGGAGTAGTGAGGAGGCAAGGTGAATGTAGCGAGGAAGGGTTTCATGGCGCAAAACCACGAAAACCAGGGTTCAAACTTAGTTTGGCACGAAGAACTGGAAAAGTAGTTTTGGGGAATACTGGAGGTGGTATTCGCGTGGAGCATGGTCGATAAGTGGTAATGGGCTAAATGAACGCGATACGGCTTAGGTGCCGACACGCGTCCCCCACGAAACCACCTATTTCACGTGAAAATAGATCCTTTGGGTCTTTTGGCATTTTGGGCGCGAAACGGGTTATGAGCCGTCCGATCCGGGGGTTCCAGATCTATGGTGCAGAGTGAAGGCAATAGACAGAACTGCACGGTCAGGTGGGATCGACGGTGAAGTCATTTCTTTTGTCGGGTAGCGAAATGTTATATGCATGGGGTGAGAATTGGTTGGGTGGAGTTAAAATGCGAGGATCAATGGGAACTGTTAGATCCGAGAGATCAAAAGTGGAGATCGAACGGAGGCACGATGAAAGGCCCCAGCGTGGTCGGGTGGGACCAGCGGGACTATAAGGGAAATTGAAAGAAAAATGCGTATTGTGGGGGCGCTTGAGGTACAGACAAGTTTGCGGGTCGGGTGCCTCTGCAGTGAATCTCGACTGTTGGATAGAGATCTTCTATGGTTAAACGAGTCAATTGCAGGGGCACTCATATTGTTGACCATTTGTGCTGAAAGCACCCGCGGGTGGAAAAAGAGGTGAATTGGTGCGAGCCTTTGGATCTGGGAGATTGACGGCAAATATTTACTCGGCATATCAGTAATCGGCGGAGAAGAGGGTTCGGGAAGGAAGAATTTGGAATTTGCGATGGCCAATGGCCGATGGGAAAGGCCAGAGCGATGGGTGGAGAACCGTCGGATTGGGATCGAGATCGACGGTTGGGATCTTATCAGCGGATCGGTCATTGGCGGAAAGATTTCTGAAAGGGAAGAAATTGGAATCGCTGAAGTGTGATGCCGATGAGTCGGAGCGATGCGATGAGAACCATTGGATTGGAAATGAGATCAATGGCTATGATTAAATTAGGAAAGCACATTGGCGGGGGGGAAAAGGTTTTGAAAGCGGAGATGGGACTTGCCAAGGTGCGATGCACTGATGGAGCGCAGACCGTTCAATCTAAAATGAGATCAATGGCGGAGGTTTACTCGGGGGATCGGCTATCGGCGGAAGAAAATACAAGGGGAAAGAGGAAATGGGGAACTGTGATATGCGATAGCCGATGGGGTTTAGCACTTGGTCGCAGGACCAGGCTATATGACGAAAAAGAGGCTCAGGCTTAAGCCGAAAAGCGCTTAAGGCCCAATGTTTGAAAAGGATTAGAAAAGGCTGAAAATGAGGTTTTTTTAACCTTGTTAAGAGGTTCTGATAGGTATAAGAAAGGGGTTTTAAACCTTATAAGAGGGATTTTACAAGGTTTAAAGGGAATTTCGATGAAATGAGGGATTTTTCAAAGGGGAAAAAGATGGAACATGAGTCTCAAAACAATTTTCTTCATGATAACAACAGGGCTTTTGTGAAGATGGATCCTGTTAGACTCCTATACCAATAGGTGTCATTTTTCATGATTGTCTTGGTTGAACTATGGAATATGTTCAAACCTTTTTCTTGAGCAAAGGTGTTCCATATTCTTGAAAAACCAAAAAAATCAAAAAAATTAAAAAATGTAAAGAGGGTATACCCTAAAAGAAAAATCAAAGGGTAAGAAAAATAAATTGGTCAAGAAAATGAAAGAAATGAACCCCAAGCAAAAAATAGACCAAGGAAAGTGTGCAAATCCAAATGCCACTACTATTTCATTTTTTGTAAATAAGTAATTGTGTGCAACTTGTCAAACTTTTGCCACAATTTATGAAGAGTCAAACTGTATAAACTTGACTCATTCATGTTTCAATTTCATGTTATAGAATAGAGAATAAATATCTGACCAAACAGTTTAATCTTGGCAGATAAGTAGATAGGTAGAGGTAATAAAAGGTGCTCAACAGTTTAATCTGAGCCCTTGGATGTAATAAGGATAGAATTAGATAGATTGGCCATGTAAAAAGAAAAGGTTGATAAGGGTTTGCAAGTCCAAATGCACCCTAATAAAGAAGAGAAAATGGTAGTGTCAAGTAGATAGGGTAGGTAGATGGTGTTGCAAAGTTTTATGTGATGAATGATGGTGCTAATTATGTTTGATCTTTTACCTTCATCACAAGTACTGAAGAAAGAAATGCACTGGAAAATTCCAAGAAAGCAAAGTCAAAATCATTAACTTCCCACATCACTTTTTCCCTAAAAAGTTTTACTAATTTTCTCAAAGTGCAAAGGTATTTGAAGATTAAAGGGGCTCAAGGCATTTCCTTGACTTTTGGAGGGACCGGACCCTCGGCCTGATGATCAAAAAGACCTAAGTACTTCAAGTTATCCATCATTGCACTCATTCACTTTCGGTCTTTTCCTAAGTAAAATCCCATTTTACTTAGGAAAATCATGCAAAATTCCATAATAAATCCCTCAAAATAACTTACTATTCTAAAGTTTAAGTGTTGAAGTTGAGATATTGTAATTTACTTCAGAAATCTTCACTTTCTTAGATGTGCAAAGTATTTTGA
This sequence comes from Pinus albicaulis, assembly GCA_034641835.2. NCBI lineage: Eukaryota > Viridiplantae > Streptophyta > Pinopsida > Pinales > Pinaceae > Pinus > Pinus albicaulis. The sequence goes on from CM076571.1 coordinate 476,049,672, forward strand.
GTTTACCTTGTCCTTTGTCATATTAACTTCTGATTTATTTATTAAATCCCTAGTAAAAAGACCTTATCCTATAGTACTTAACTCCTTTTACATAAATACCCCAAAAACCCGTTTTATTATAAGTTTTGGCCAAAGTTATCTAATCCCCTTTGTTAAATAAAAACCCCCAATAAAAACCCTTTGGCCAAAATACCCATATAAGTTATTTTCCTACCCCTATGGTTGATAAATAATATTTATTTATTACCATATAATAAGAAATATCAAAAAAACATTTAAACATATAATTTTATATGTTTAAAAGAAAAATGAATAATGCCAAAGTTTTAATTTAAACTAAAAACTTCGAAAAAACCCCCATGCCCTCGTGGCCCATCCACTTGGCATTTTAAAAAATCCCACCCGACACTTTAACCATAATCAAAACCCTGCCGCAACCCCAATTTTCATTAGACCATGGGATTAATTAATTATCAGAATTAATTGATAACCACTCCCTCCGCCTATCAAAAGCCTCCCGGGATGATTAATTAAACAATAATCATTTCAAAAACCCGACGGGCCCGCACATTAAACCCCTGCTTACTCCACGTCCCTTCCACCGTCCGATCTCCCGCTACGAGATCTACGGCTAACATTCATTCCGCTAGCCATCCAATACCCGAACGATAACCCGCGGGGGCACGGTGGTTTTGAAACCGTCCCCCGTCCACGTGTCACTCCCCCAATGGAATCGCTGCCCTTGCATTTAAAACCACCATCGCCCATAAGCGGTGCGGGAATTACCGCTTACCGCTCGACCCCTGCCACATGTCATCCCGTACCTCGAGTGACGTCATTCCTCGATAAAATAAAAACCCCTTTTTGACTTTGGAAATAAAACAAATTTCGTGTTTTTTATGTCATTTTCATTATTTGAAAGCGACTGCGCCTTCCGCTGCGAAATTCAAATTTTCACTGAAAATTGCTGTTCTATCCAATTCCGTTCGAGAATTCGCCGGACCAGTATTCAAGCATCTTCTTGCCACCAATTGATACCTGTTAAATTCCAGTTTGCCTCCGAAAACAGGTATTTATTCTATTTGCGCTCCGAACTTCAAAAGAAACTTTGTGTTCCTTGTTTTTCCGCTGAATCAGTGTTGAAATCTTATTCCTAAGATCATTCCCTGAGTTTTAAAACTGTGAATTGTTCCCCCGAAACTGCAATTGTGCCAATTTCCCTCATTAAAACTGAAATCGCGCTCGGTCTGTGAAGAAAACCCAGAAACTTCCATTTTGAATACACAAGAACCAAAATGGAAGCTCCGGCAGCTCTGAATATAACCCCATTGAATGCCCCCCACAGAGAGTTAGAATATTTTCCCTTAGTGGATAAAGACTTCCAAATTAAAGACTTAGTGTTTGATGAAAGCCCCCTTCGAAGTTATTGTCGTTGCAGAGACGATTATTCGAAGGGATTGGATGTCATTGGGTTGTGGGAATCCAATTTCCCGAGATATCTCATCCCCTCAGTCCTTATTTTCCCAGAAATTATCCATTACTGCCATTCTAACTATGATCCAACTCAAAGAGCAGTAATGTCCCCTGACCAGAGTGTTCTTTTCCCCATTACTCCCCAAGCTATCAATACAATGCTCCATTTTGAACCTGGTCAAAACCTCACTCTCTTGTCCATTGGGGAATTGCTTGAAAAATCTACTCGGTTGTCCCCTGAAGAAGTGATCAGAAGATCACATCCTTGGATAAACAGTCTTAATACTAGTCATAAGATTTTTTTACTCCAATATTGTTATCAAATCTATTCAAACAGAGGTTAGAAAGCATAACAGCTAAAGAGTATCAGTGGTTAAAGTGTATCAGGTAAAAGTCAGGGTGAAAGTTAAAATGAAGTTACAGAGCAGTCAAAGGTAAACAGTAAAAGTAAATACAGAAGGCAGTAAAATGGTAAAAAGAGATGAGAATAATTTCACCAATATTGAGGTTTGTCTAAAGTGAAAGTAAAACAGTCAAAAGAGCAAGAAAGTAAAAAGATGAAAAAACATAACAAGAAGGAACATTTTTGCAGAAATTGCATATTTTAGTCATAGTTTTGCAGAAACTATTGTGATCAATCCAAGATGAATTTTACAAAACTGAAGGATTTTTATGTTCTTAAGAGGGCCATCTACAAAAACCTCTCTCACATTTCTAACAGCCATTATGGTTTTGGAAATATTAAACAATGTTGGAAAGCACTTTTTGCAGAAAAATCCTGTTAAGTCATCATTTTGAAGAGAATATTGTGGCCAATTAGAAATACATTTTACAAAACTGAAGGCTATTTTTGTTCCCCAGAGACCCATATTCAAAAACCTATCTCAGTTTTTCCACAGTGATTTCAGGCTGAGAGATATATGCACATCTTTAGAGGCTATTTTTCAGACTCTGTAAAACTCTGTTTTACACATATTGTTACAGAGCCTATTGCACATAGCTGGAGAGAAATTTTAGAAAAGTGAAAGAGGTTTATCTCACCAACATATTTATCTACAATAACCGCTTTCACTTTCTACATATCTATTACGTATTGAGAAATATAAATGTATCATTGGACCCAAAATTTGCAGAATTGTTGGAGCAGAATTGCACAAAGAAAGGAAGCAGTTAGTGACTTGGATGCCTCATCATCAACTAAGAGTTGGATCAAATTCGAATTCTCCTCTTTTTCATCACCTATCCATACAAAATAGTGCCAAATATATGAATTAGTTTGAGTGTCCTTTACTTAAGTTCTATTTATGTAAAATAGTTGGAGAGATTTGTGAACCAATTTTGATATTTTTTCAAGATATTTTAGTTTAGAATTTGTATAAATACTTCACTCTTGGAAGTATTTTGGGTGGATTCTACTACTTTGTTGTAACATTGATCTTTTGGAATAAAAGTGCTTTGGAGAAACTTCTTTGTGGCTTGCTGGATGACAATTTGAAGCTCAAGACTTTTTGCAGGATTCATGTGTCGGACTGCAGTTCAATAAGTCTTTCTATCTTATGTCTTAAGTTTTATATCTGTTTATATTATCATTGTGTCCATTTCTGAATAATTTACATAAAGGATTGAATCAGAATTTACTTAATTGTACTCTGATTTCAGATGTGATTATTCTTAATGTTTTCCTCTAAATTGGTTATAAACACGAATTCTTAAATGCTCTTGCTTTGCTAATTTAAACATTCTTGATTACTATAATAAAGAATTCTTCACTGCTCTTTGTTTGTAATCATTTCATTTCTTTCTTTTGAAAATGGTGAAATATTCTTAGCTGCCTTTCATCTCTTCAAACCAATTCCATCCACTTTAAATTTTAAGGATTGTTCTCTGTTTGGCTATCTTGCCCTGCAAAGCCATCTTGTGTGTAGAATAGAAATCCAGTAAAGCCATCCTTTGACTCCATAGCCCAATGGACTGAAAATCTTCAACCTTGCCCTTAGTTTGGAGAATTCCACCATTCAAACAAAATCAAAACGCTTGGATCTATAACTAGCCTAAAACCTTCTAAGAACAAAGATAAATTATAAAGAGAGAGCCCTCTCTGGATGCAGATTGGCTAGATTCTGCATCCGAAGGTTGGTTTGTGGTTACCTCGGGTATACTTTCCTTTTCCACAACTTCAAGGAAAACCTGAGTGATAACAGATCCCTTGGACAAATGGACATAGCAAGGCTTCAAGAAGTCACAGATTGGCTTGAAGTTTGTTTCTTGAAGACTAATAGACCTTTTTTAGCCATCATAGTATATTAAAATTTATAGATGGATAACATGTCTCACATTCTACTACCATTTGAATCTCTGTTTTAATTTTCATTATTCCTTTTCGCTTTAGGCTCCTTGCCTTCCACCCATTTGTTCACTTCCATATGTCCACATCAAGGGGAACATAAGAAACTGTTGGTGTCCCGTTTTTTGATAGTTTGGAAAATCAAAAGACAAGGAAACATCAGAACCAATCTTTAGAGTTACAGGATCTATTCCTTCTGCTCTCAGAGAGGGATCTCTCAAATTATTTGTTTTTTGCAAAGGTTTATCTTGTGTGCTTTGAGTATTGGTTTTAGACTAGTTATTAAGTGCAAGTGTTTGTTTATTTGTTTGGTTGAATTGATATAGCAGAACATAAAAGGTCTAGGAAAGATAGATAGAAAGGGGAAATGTCAGCTTTATTGGGCAATGGAGTCAAAATGAGGTCATGGAAAACTTATCCATGGATGTGGGATATCAAAGGGAAAATCTAACTTGGCTGCAGGATCCTTTGGTTTTAGAATGAGATGGACATCAATGATTTGGACAGAGAAGTTTAATTCTCAACAAAGGGAAATTGAAAACACTACTTGAACAATAAAGAGCTATTTGATAGACAGGGCTAACCATGAATTCTACAAATCACACTTCAAGCAAATAATGACTTCAAAACAACTTTTAAAATGAAATCTAAGATTCAGGGAACACCCTATTTCCTCAAATATTTTATTTCAAATGACTTAGAAAACATAAAATATTCACTGATAATTACGGTCATAGAAGAGGGAACACCTAAATACATCTATGATCACAACTATAACGACCTTTAAGCCAACTGTTCAAGCAAGGCCAAGGGGAAAGATCAGAACAGACCTCCTTGGCTCACTGTAAACAAAGAAAATTCAAAGGGAGACTTCAATAACAGCCTTTAAGTGGCAGCAGACAAGCAGGGAGAACCATCAATCATGTTGAAACCAACTATTTGAACTATTAAGGAAATAAACGAGCATGAAGACTAAAGAGAGAGATTAAAGACTCTAAAATACTTCAGCAGAAGAAAACATAAAATAGTGAAGGATAAACAGGTCTAAGGTGCTTCCAAGAGTCATTTCTTAGCCTAAAAATTTCATCCTACTGTAGTAAGAATTTATGGAACAAAATGAAAACAGGGGGAAACATTAAATAGTTCAAAATACTTCACCAACAACCAAGCTCATGGATCCAATGATAGAGCCTTCTCAAGAACAAGCATGCAACAACATCATCAGGGCTTCCAAGACTTCAATTTCTTCTTCAACTTCGACAGACTATGTATTATTTCAGAGAGTTTCAGTATTACAACTAGTAATCAAACAACCAATGTTTACAATGGATTCCTCAACCACTTTTTATAGAGGAATGAGGAGGTCGAAAGAGAGAAAATATATTCTTAGTTCAATTAATACAATTTAATGCTTCTCGGCCTTTGAGGGGCTCAAGGGAGAAATTTACAGATATTTCCTGTATTAATTGTTTTACATTAACTATTTCAGATTGCTAGAAGCTTATGTTGACTTTTAAGGTTCTATGTCATCTTTTGCAATAACTCTGCTGATAGTTTATATTAGCTTCTTTGATTTGAAATAAATATTCAGCTGCAGGGGGTAGATATGCTCTGTTCTGGTCATTACTCGGCCTTTGTCAAATGCTGTGAAGACACAGGTGGAAATCTGGTAGCTGAGAGGAATCATTTGCCTCTGACAAGGCAGCGGAGGCATCCTCTGTCTGATAAATATCCTTGATTTTTTTTTAACTGTGTTTAATTCACTGGATTAGGCCCTTGATAATCGATTTTAGCCGTAATCCATTAAACTGTATAATCCATGTTTAATCCTTGTTTTCTGCTGTGTTTGGGTCTTCGACACTGATACTCTTTGTTTAATTTAATTCTTTGTGTCTTGTTGATGTGAAGGTATGTACAACGTCCACATGGCATCAATGCCCATGAGTCATTGATGAAACGTGAAATTGAACCCTGTATATGGCTTTCCTTTTAATGATTGAAAGTGATGAGGATTGTCACCCTCGGCTCTCATTTTATTTTAAAAATATTTGAAAGCCCTTTAAATCTTGAAAAATACAAAATCATTAATAAATCTTGCATATTTGGTAAAAAAATGCTTAGGAGGTTCTGGGGAAGAGCGTGGGTGTTGGATGGCAACATCCGACGGTGGAGATTCGTTTGCGGGGAGGTTAAAAAAGGAAAGAGGGGAAGAATTAAGTCGGATCCGTCGATCTGCAAAGATCGATGGTCAGGGTTAATCGAGAGAAAACATAATGCCAGAAGTCACATTATGGAATTTTAGAAGAAAATCAAAGGAAATGGGCGAAATTTCCTTTGGCGGAGGTAAAATGCACAATAATTGACAATGTGGTTTCAGGATGATCGTGGGCCATCGGATGAGATCAACCCACGAGATCAACGGTGGAGATCGCTCTGAGAAGTCCTTTGGGAAAGGCAGAGGGCAATAGTGTATGCCCAGATTAAATCTATGTTGTTGATCTGCAGAGATCAACGACGAAAGGTGCGCGTGATAAATCATAATAGAAATGGGAAAAGTGGTTTCGGAGAGTAAAACAGGCAGTATCGCGTGACGAAATGGGAGGAAGGTGGTTTCACCTTTTTGAACACGATATGCATTGAAAGGCAACACATGTCTTTTGAAAACAACCTATATCGCATAACTTTTGAAAATTAACCTCCGCGCTGAAAGCTGCACGAAAATCCTTGTGGGCCGTCATATCTAGGCCCTCAGATCCAACGGTGGAGAGAAAACACGAAACTGACTGGATGTGCGAGGAATAAAAGGCATGGTGGTTTTAGTATGGACCATCCGATCAGGGGATTGACGGTGGAGATTAGTTCTGAAGGAAGGCAGGACCCACATGGGGCAGGCCTGTCAGGATCAATACAAGCCATTGGATGTACAGGATCAACGGTCAGGATTCGATCTAGGGTATAAATGAAAAAACACAAAGGCGGAGAATGGGTTAACGAAGACCGTTGATCTACAGAGATCAACAGCTGTGGATTGGCCAAAAACATTATAATGCAGGGTGCATCAATTATAACCAAAGTTGGGAAACGCATTCTGGACCTTTCGATCTGGACACGTGGATGGCCCAGATGCAATCGCGGCTCGGCGATCGGCGGGGAAAAGAACATGGAGTGCGACGATGTGATTGATTGTGAGCTGTCGATCTGCAGATTAGATCGACGGTGGATAATGGATCGATGAATGCCAATCGGGGGGAGGAAATAAAATGTGCCCGATGAAAAATGTGATGCGATCATGCGCAGGCCGTTAGATTGGTTTACGATCAACGGCGGAGGTTATCCCAAATAATGAACTGACAGAGAACCCTTTATAATATACGAAAACAAAAATTTAATAAAACACAAAGGTTTGGCTTTGGGGGCGGGTTTATATATATATGAAGTGGTTAGGCACCTATTTTCGGGGCCTTGGGTGTATGGAAATGAATGGGACCGGGGTTTGATATGCACAAGGGCTAATCGCATCGAAACTTCGTATGTGGGCTTTTCAATCTAACCATTTGATTTTCTCCGATGTGATTAGCGCTTTGGGACTTGAACTCTTGGTCCCGGGTGCAAGTTATATGGATTGAAGTGGGGGGGCGGAATTTATACAAAGGGGCTTTAATCGCATTGGAACATTTGATGCGGGCTTTTTAATCTACCCATTTTTACATTAAAAACATGGTTTCGGCGGGCTTTAGACCAAAACTTAGGAAAGTGGGTTTATGAACTTTACAAAGAAAAATATGCATCAGAGATGGATTTTTACAAGGTTTTAGCGCCCGATTGCGGGCACAAGGTTTATATGAGACAATAATATGATCAGGGGTTACGTGATAAGGGGCCAATCGCAATCGGAGGCTTCATCATAAGAAAATAACTTGTGCGCCCCGATTTCTCCGATGCGATAAGCGCCTTATGGGATTAGCGCTTGGTTCTAGCACCTAGGCACATGTGGGGAAGTTGTTTGGTACTTAGCCCAAGGGGGTTTATGTCCATAGTTTAAACAAACTTAACTTTTATGAATTTTTCCAAGATTTTTGATGGATTTGGGGGTTTCGGTAAAGTCTAAAAATGAGTTTTAGACTTTGTAAAAGGGATTTTCACGAAGGGAAGAAGGGAAATCATAAAAAATAGAGGAATTATATGAGGAATAAAGGGGTAAAAATGAAAGTTAGTTTTGAGTGAAGGAGGGAAAAAAATGGGATTTTGCAGCAGTTTTTCTTCATGGAATGACAACATAATTTCTGAGTTCAAAAAGGGGAACAATAGTGACGATTACGCAAAGGATAGGATATTATCAAAATAATTTAAGCACCAAAAATTTTGGCAATAAAATTGTTTCTTGAAGGTTGTCCAAAATCATTTAGTCACCGCTTGATATGACAGATTTTTATAGGTGGCTAACAGAAACATGGGAATTTTCTTGGCCCATCTTTCTTTTCCAGTTGTAGGTGGTGGTGCGTTCATTTATGCCAACAACCACCATTCACTGCCTACCCCAGATTGTGGATCTTCCATCCCAATCTTCAGTTTCAACCAATCATAAAATATGTATATAATTACAACCATTACAAAAATAGGGGTGTATACAAGTGGCATTACAGGTGGGTCTATGGAAATTCAATGGGTTAATCTAGCTAAAAGGAAGAAAAAGCATCAACACATTACACCAAATAAAGATTATGTCAAAATGGTTAAGAGGGGATATTAGAATGGAGGAAGTTGAAGGGATGATGTAAAAGGCTTTAACTAGATGTTTCATGGGAAAGCAAGTGAAGGGAGAGTCTATGAGAAAATAGATGGAGGATAATTAGAAGAAGTTTTTCAAGTATATGCCAAGATTTTATATTCTTCTTCAAAGCTCAATCACTTCAATTTTTTTTGTGCAAAGAAGGTAGTGGAAATCATCAATAATCACTGGTTATAGGGTTCTTTGAGTCTCTACTTTAAAAGGCGACATTTGGGGCTTGAATCTAGAAGAAAACCATTGGTTATTTAACAAGTTTGGTTATAGACACATGACCTTCCAATCGAACTATGAAGTAAGAAAATCCTTGAAAAATTGAGTCTCACTATAGGAAAATTTATGGACTTGAAGGATAATTTTCAAATCATGGAGGATAAGCTAATAGTTAAATTTTTGGTGGAAGTTTATCTTTATGAGGGGCTCCTTGAATAAATGTAGTTGAAATGGGGGTTCCAAAAATACATGCATAGTTTAGATTACTAGAATATGCCCTTTCGATGTCCATTTTTTTTATCAAGTAGGGTAGTTGAGGGAAGTGAGTAAGAAAAAAAGGGAAGGAATGAACATTGAAAGAAGAGAAGGGCTCTTTCAGTTTACAGGAAAACAAGGAATCTATGGATTCCAAGGTGGATGGTGGAAAGAAGTGGGGTCCCGGGCAACCATATGAGTCTCCTGATTGGGAAATGGGTTGGTCAACACAGCGTGAGAAGTGGATTATTTAAGAAATTGATTCACTTCACCGCAGTGTGGACAATATCCTGTAAAGTGATCCTCGTTGAAAATCAAGCATGGATGTCGAGACTTTTATTTACATCAGAAGATGAATTTGTTTATTTATCCTGCAGTGAGGAATGTTTCTTTTTCTTACCTTTACCTTTCTTCTTGCTTCCAGGTTGCTATTGAGATTTTCCTTTATCAAATGAAATGGAATTTATCTCGGAATTAGAAGCCGTAGGAGGGTGGAATTGAGGATTTTGAGCAGGAGCGGTGAGTGCTATACCAGATGGTTTACTCGTCGATTGTGAACTGGCAGAACCAATAATTCCCCCAGTGGCATGAGATTCTTTACCAGGTGGAAGAGGAACAATGTTTGAAGGCCACAGAGCGTTTGGTATCTTATCATAGAGCGTGCCTGATTGTGTATAAACCAGATCTAGATATTGAGGAAGAGCAATCACTTTCTTTTTGGCCATGACTCCACGTTTGGCCACATCTTCATCTTCTGTTATAGGATCTAATAGAGATTTGAAAAACCATTCTACGAACAATTGATCGGGAACAAAGGTCTTGACCAACCGACGGCAACGCCTCCACTCATGAATGTGATCCGAAATGTGAGTGGAATCTGATTTTTTGAAGTTAGTCAATAGTTCCTTTCTAGCTTTGTATCTGATCGAAAAATGGAAATGTGTGAGGAATGTGGCGAATAAAGTACTGAAATCGTGAAATGACGCTCTAGGTAATTCAATATACTATTTAGCTGCAGTAGATGTAAGCGTTTGCTAGAAAATATGGAGTCAAATGGAATCATCATTAAGGGAGTTGGATGAGCACCACATATGATACATCATGACATGCGTCGATGGGTCTTCTCCAAGATACCCATTGAAATTTGGGATATCAGATGGAAAATTGGTGGGAACAATCCACCACCATGGCAAATGAGCAATGGGGTCATTAGTAAGCCGAGTTAAATAAGGTAATTCGAGAGTAGCCACAAAAGGCAACTAGCGATTAAATTTCGGAGGAGGATGACCTGGGTAAGAAGGGATAACCTAAGAATTGGGTACTTTCGTGCCTGGATAAGGAGGGTTATTATATAAGGAATATGGATACCATGATATGAATGACTCTGATAACCATCATACAAGTGAGTTTGTTTCCCAACCCCAGGATGATGATAAAGTTGTTGGAATGGTTGGGTCTAGATTTTCTGGCCTTGGAAATATGTGTGATGAGGTCCATAATATTTCCCGATAGGGTTCTGTATTACCCCCTAGTATGATGGGTTCAATTGAGGCTACACCAAATTTTGAATCATTTTACCTACCATAACTTGAGGAGCACTTTGCGCAAGCGATTGAGAAGATGAGACACCTTGTAAAATTTGACTAAGGGGTGCCTAGGTAGGGCCAAATACCTTCCAAATAGGTTGTAAAGGTTGGGTCACATACATTTGATCTTGTTGGGGTGCTGATGGATAGATAAAAATTTATGATGAGGATGGTGCAACCTAAGGATTCAAGAATCAATCCAAAAATGAACTAGGTTAAATGGGGGAAGTAGGTTTCAAACACTGGAAACCATTCCAGGATAAGGCATACCATAATTAGGCGGATTACCATATGGAGGCATACCAAAAACATGTTTCCTCCCTGCATAAGGAGGAGAAGATGATAGAGGCAACTACGATCCAGATGGATGGTACCCAACATAAGGAGAGTTAGGCTATTGAGGGTAGCTTTGTCCACTGATGTAAGGACTAGCCTGTAGCTCTATTGTAGGTGTAGCGAGATGAAGAGGAGAAAAATGTGTGGATTTCATAAGAGAAGTACTATAAATTATTCCCAAATTAGATGACATGGGAGATGTCCAAAGACTAAAAGCCGCACCAAAAAAGGTACCAGATAATGACTAATAACTAGGTGGGACGGACGTGCCACCATATAAATGAGTTTATGGTGATGTTGCGAACATAGATGAGGAAGTGACACTTGATGTCTTGACCATAGTGGTGGGCACAGGTTGGGAGCTTGAATCGGCTCCAAACATGGTTGAAAACCCCAATGAATATTGTTGCCAAATATCCTCATGTAAGCCCAAAGAATCATGTGAGGGAGGTTGTATCAGAGTTTGAAGAGGTGGAAAAGGCCCAGTTTGATACAAATGAAGTCCCTCCCAATGAACATGAGAAGAAGGACGAGGCTCTTCTTGAGGGATCTCTTCAATAATCAAAAGTCCATATGGAAGAGGTTCACCGTCGGGCCCAAGATATATTGGTTATGTCTGAGACAAAGGAAGAGAAGAGGAAGGTCCCACTAAATCAGGTGAGGATGGCTAACGATCCTCAGGTTCAATGACCTCAGGAAACAAAGTGTCTAACTCAGGAAGGCCAGGTCCAATGACCTCACGTAATAATGTTTTAGGAACTTCTATTTCAATTGTGTCAGTGTCACCAACAGGGGTAGATGTAATCTCAGGTTAATAACTTAAGGGAACATATGATTCTAGAAATTCAGTATCAGGAGGAGGGCCAAAAGTAGTGCCTGAATTTCCTATTTGGGTAGTTCTTATTTTCTTATGTTTTTTGATGTCGATTAGGAGTAGCTTTTGGAGGTCAAGGAGGATTATTTTGAATTCTATGCAAACAACGGGGAAAGGGGTTTTCTTCTTTCATGTTGGATGATAAATTTTATTAACATAAAAATAAATAAATAAAAAAGAGAGTAATCTAGGCATAAAAGATTACCAAGCAACCTTGAACTTAAGTACACACCTTGGTTATCAAAGGACTTAAAGTACGACAACCAATCTCCCCAAATTTTGTGTTCAAAGTATCATGGTATAAAAGGTGGGAGAATCGGTTACCTATGGACGGATAGCAACCTATAGGGTACTCCCAAAATATACTTGATGGTACGTGGGAGTGTAGTCCATAATAGTTATGTCTAATGCGTAACCATTCGATGAGAGTGTTCCCATATAATTTTCATGCATGGAGCGCCATCCAATATAATCCAAGGTATGTGGAGAACGATCCTATACACTTACATACATGGAATTGGATTTCACCCCCAGAATGCAACACTGGAAAATAGCAAAAAGTCTTACGTTTAACGACTTTGGAACATGTCTTTAGCCTATACCTCCAAATGTTTGCGTTAATGTTACAAATGCTCCTTAGGTTGATTCAATAAAATTTTCTGTTTAAGTTACAATTTTAGGGCTCACCATGGATGTCACCTAAATATCCTAAAATTCAAATCTGGCATGAGAAAACATGAATATTTTCTCTTTCAATGAAAATATAGCTAAGGAAGGGAAGAAACAATCAAGATGCAACACAAAATATGCAACAAACAATATGTAAGCTGCAATCTTCCTTTCGATGTGACTACTCCTAATCTAATGCACATGAAAAACCCTAAATTCAAAATGATTTTTTTTCTTTTCACAACACTTAATTTTTGAAATGAAGAAAACTAAGATGCAAATGTTCAATTACTGATTCAATTACACTTTTTAGATTGAGGATTCAAACAACAATTCATCCAAGCAATCAAAAATCAAACAAAAAAAGTTTGTAAGAGACCAAATGATAAGAATAAATAAAAATTGAAACCAATTCTTATCAAAGGAAAACAAACACAAAAGCAAACGAAATGGGGGTTTTAGAGAGACCACAAGACACTAAATATTGTTGAGGAAATTTAATTACTTATCATTTAATTGTCAACTCGGGGGTTTCGTAAAACTTGTGAAGCATGCATGCATTGTATATGCTAGAAATTAACTTTCAATTTATATTAATATAAATATGAAATCAATTGATGACAAACAAAATTCACCTATTCTAATTTACACAAAGATGCTAAAATGAAATTCTAATCTATTGAAGAAAAATTGTAACCTATTCAAGAAAAGTTGTTCAAGATGAGCACAAATCTCTTGAAAATGAATCTTTTCGTCTAGGAATTGAAATGACTGGGCATAAAAACCTATTCTAAGAAAATAGTAAATCACACTTGCATAAATTCAAATCACACCACCCTGTAGAATTGGAAATATAATCTAGGCATACTTCATGAATTCAAAATCTAAACTTCTTGCAAGAATTGAAAAGCATGAATTGAAATCTAAACTAAAAATAAAGAAATGAATGAAATTATGATACAATTTCACACTCATTTAGGTGGCCAATACAATGATGCATGAGGAAGGCAAGTGAAGATTCTCCATATGCAAGAAAAACCAAATCAAAGTGAAAGAGCACTCATGAGTATGGTGCCAAATCTAATTCTTTATTCAAAACATGAGCATAACTCCAAAATTTACACATGCTTTTGAGAGGAGAAGGCTCTCCTATTTATACAAAAACATAAGAAGCTACCCCATTAATGAGGATCCGCTATTTTCTCCCTAGATCCCTAAAAATCTCATAGACTTACAACTCAGATAGGTAATGATGAGACATATATGTTCTGTGACATTTATCCAAATCTCTTTCCATATCTTGAAGGGAATTCGAATTTGAGCATTGGAGGCCACATAAGGGTGCCTTGGAAACTTCAAAATGACCTACAATTGTCATGAAACCCAAGCCACTTTTAGGTATTAGCAATTATATGTCATTTTTCTAATTTTTAATCATTAATTCACTATAAACACTTGAAAAATATAACTTTAGGAAAACATAGTTATGAACCCATATGATGATCGAGATGTAGGGTTATATAGTGACAAAGTGATGGAATGAAGGTGATAAAGGTGAAATAAGGGTGTGAATGAAGTGAAAATATATGTCATTTTAAATTAATTTTGGAGACCCAACATACCTCCCAACTAGAGTGATTGCATGTCATGAAAATATTTCATTGATTCCTTTGATTTTCTTGCAACATCTTTTCTTTTGAATGAGCTTGGCTTATATCAATGGTCTTTAAAATTTGCATTCGATTGTATTTGAAGATTTCATTTCTTTTTTCAAAGTATTCCTTGTCATATATTGAATTGCAACACGTTTGGTTGGTTCTTGTGTGACAACCAAATTTTAATTGGTATTGGTTCTTGTGTATTAATACCTTGTTTCTTTTTGTTGTAGCAAGGTTCCTTAAACATTTTGAGAATGCATCTTAAAATCAACCATATAATATGCTCATTATCCTGATGATGAACTACAGTTGGTTCCTAAATTTCTTATGTGATTTCCCGAAAGATTTTTAATTAAAATATGCTCATTATTTAGTTGTCATTTTTCAAATCATACAATTTTTGAACCATAATGCAATCATAATTGATTAGGAAAAGTATGTTAGGATGAAATGAAGTGAAACTGAATGAAGGGATATGAAAATTGATCATAAATGGATGTTCCTTCCTCCCCTCCCCCCCAACTAAAAGTGTTTTTGGTTTTTAAATGAGAAAGGAAATATGGTAAACTATTTTCCAAAAATTATGATTTCAGTATTTAAGGAATTATATGATTAAAAGATGGAAAAGAACATACCTTTACTTACCTAAGAAGTGGACAAATTGTGCGTATGTAGAGAAGTGTATATCCTACTGCTGAATCATGGAATATAATGTAGAATTTCATCTGCTTCTTGGTTGCATAAATGGTGGATGAGGTCATGAAAGTGGATTCTTTTTTCTGCTGCTAAATCTGTTGTATCCACTGCAAAATGTTGAAGTGATATAGTCTTCACTTGCTACAAAACCCGATGGTACAATTCTATTCATGCGAAAAATGTGTTGTTAATGAGCATGAAGAGAAGTCATTGGATTACTTGCCATTAATGAATGTCGTTAACCAATGTGAGGCAAACTCGCCATTAATGTCAATGAGTGCCAAGGTACCTAAGTACATCTTGCGAAGTGCGAATAGATGAGATATTGTCGAGCCACTTGCAAGATCCAATGATCAAGGGACATTAATGTATTCCCATGATTGTCAGCAAGAAAAATTGTCATTAATGCATACAAGCCTCTAGGTACTAATAAGGACTCTAGCCTTGATCCTAGATAATGTGCCGATGTTGATAGGCCAAGAATTGTTAGAAGGGAGGCATTAATGTATCCCCCATCGTCTAACTTGAGTATGGGATAATGATTTTGGAAGGACCATGGATGAAAATTTGCATCATGCATGATTTATTTAATAGAAAGGAAAATGACAAGAGAGTACACAAGTGAACGGAAATCAAAAGGAAAAATCAGCATGTAAGTGAGTTGAATGTCCTTATTAATGGATTAATGAAAATGAATGGAAATTATGGAAGATGTGAATGTAAAATGTGAAGGAAACATGCGACACTTGAAAGGAAAATGGTGATGATGATGTTTAGCAAAAATACTTGAATAACTTGTGAGTTTGGAGAGGAAAAGTGATGGCATTTATGGATGATAGAAATGGGTCTAATTGGTTCATGTTTCTTGAAATTGGTCGTAGTGTTAGTGTAAGAATTTGCATTCTACCATCAGTGATCAAAATTACTCTTTTCATATTCATATTAGGGATTCATTCAAAAAATTTTATCATTCCATTAAGTCATGTAAAAAATTGATTCACTGATGGTAGCCCTAGTCATAAAACCTCACTCTCCCTCAAAATTTTACATTTTATGATGCACCTTCATGTATTGCTGATAATAAAACAATCTTAAAAGCTCATTTCACTATGTCATTATGTCATTCAAAGTCATTCCACGAGTCAAATCATTTGGCACACATAGAGCTAGTTTTCCTTCAAACTGTGTTTCTGACCCAACAGAGATGAATTTGAAAAAATTAAGAGAGATTTTTTTCCATCATAGGTCAAAAAATAAAAACCTCCTTTTTTTACACAGATATCATGGTTTGGGAGAAATATCAAAAATACACTTGCTACAAGAGGTTTGCTGCACTTCTGGAGTGACCTTGGGAAAATAAAATTTTCTCCTAGGTGAATTATCCAAATGACTTTAGTGATGAGTTAAATGATAACTAGACAAAGAGAGATTTCCAATGAGCTAACATGAGCTCAATTTTGAGGTTAGGAAGGCCTCCAAAATTTTCCTGCAACAACACACTACATTTTTTCACCCTCATTATGTACTTTTTGACCAGTCTTGGGAGAATCAATTTTTGACAGGTCAAATCAAGTCCATTCTGCAAAATAAGCGAATATTTGGAAAGTATATAGGATAATATTTCCAAAAATATATCTTGGGGTGAATTTGGACACGAGGAAGGCCTCCAAAAGCGAACTACAATTTGGAGCCTCTCAGGCACTACACATAGGAGAAAGGTGTTGTGCATAGAGCATTGCATAGTTGAATTGTCATATGCGCAACACCCTAGGCACTGCGCAAATGATAGGGGAATTTTTTGGGAAAAATGTCACCACCATTGGATTTATAATGACGAATACATGCACCCTGTAAAGTTTCTAAGGTTTTTGAGGCAAATTGGTCAATCAAAAGGGAAAAAAACCATCAAAAAATCATGTTTCTGCCCATATTTTTGCGTAGGCGTTGCACACAGAGCAGTCTTGGGAGATTGCAATTTTGAAGGGTCAAATCAACATCATTTTGAGATATGGAGGCATATTCAAAAATAGGACTTGCAATATTTCCAACAAGCCATCTTGGGCCTGATTTGGACACCTGTAGGTCAGTCAAAATTTGCCTTGAACATGGAGGACACACAACCTTAAGGCGCTACGCATATGACATGAAAATAGTGCATATGACAACTTGCTGATCTTTTTGGTTTTGGTAAATGTAATTATGTCAAGCATAAGTTACCTAGGGGTAAATTCATTAGGTAAAGTTATCCTTGAGTCAAAATGAATCAGTTTGAATGTAATAAGGAGTGAGTCACTTGGACTATCCTACACTTCAGCTTTTAGTTCAAAAATCAATGGATCTCTTACTCACCTCATGGATTCGACCCCTGAGGATGAGTGAAGTTTGTTTGATATCTATTTAGCCCCTTTATTCACATTAAGAAAGGGTTGGAATTAGTTTGGATGATAGCTTATTGATTAAGGAACTATTGTACTCAGTTTTGGCCAGTTAATAAAGAAGAGTTGCAGCTATTTTTTTGGATACTTGTGGTAGGATGTTTATCATTTTTTTTATTCAGTTTAATATGTTATAATGTATTTTTTTCATGTTCATTACATATCTATGGTACGATATCTTTCAATTTAGATAAGCAGAACACATGCTTGCTCATGCTCTGTTTTGGGAAAGATTCCATAATTTGTCCATTTTCCTCTGTTTAGGAAGAATACATCTCCCATGCTCTTCCTAGCTTCTCCTCAGTCTTAAAACCTTCTCATCACAATCATATTTAAAGTGATAAGCCTTATGCCTACCTTGCCCCATTGAATCTCTGCAACCCTATCTCCTTTTCCCTAACCTAGCTCCCTTGACCTAATTTCTTTATCCATTGAAACCCCAACCAAATCAAATCAAAACAACCTCTAAACTCATTATCTAGCCTAAAAACCCTAATTCCTCCAGCCCTCTTGGTTGTGACCTTTTGGAGAGATCCCTCTCTAACTTGATAGGGCTAGCTACCAAGTCAAAAGTTTGGTATGTGGTTGCCTCTGTTGGGATTCCTTTTTTAGCATTGGGAATATGGTGGAGTGATAACACGTAGAAAGCCAATCATGCATAAATTGGCTTCCTTCAATTCTACAATTGTCTTGGAACCTGAAAACAAGCATGGCACTAATATTGCAATAAAATGTAAATGTGTTCAAGGAGAAGTGATCAATTTTTCTCGGTACCGACGCAATTTTTTTTGCATAATTAATTCCTATTAAACAGGTTTATGACGTTTCTTCATTTCAAATTATCATGGTTATTCCAATTTCAAAATTGCGATAATAAATCCAATTTCTAAAAAAAATGACGATATCCACAATTTCCTTAAATTATGTTTGAACCATAGCATTTCATAAAGATAAAGAAATATTATTTTTTGAATGATTAATGATTCCTGCAAAACAATCTTCAATCAAAATTCGTCAATCGAACTTGTAGATAAAGCGCCCTTATGGTTCTTCTTCTTCCGTACATCATGCTGGAAAACATAATATTAGACAAAACCAATGATAAAATTTGACCATGATTTTGACAATGCAAAAAATCCATGTTAACAAAATTCAATTTGCAATTAATTTTAGTTAAGGTGAGCTATTGTGCCTTAATTAATTTTGTCTTGTGTTTTCTGATTCTTTCCTTTGTTTCTTGCGTCGTGTTTGAGTGAACCATCACAACAACTCTTTTCTCAATTTTATACAATCATCAAATATTAATGAATTTCACATCAATTTTTATGACATTTTTTTATGGCAATTTTCTTACGAAATAACAATTAAACATACCATATAATTACAATATAAGAATTAATGAAATGTTTACAAAATTAAAAAGTGAAATATACATACATAAGAAAAGAAACATAACATATATAAAACATTACATCTATAACACATATGTACAAACATTATATACAACACTCCACTAAAAGCACATAACATCAAAATTTATATATGAATATTGCCTTGAAGAGAAAAGTGTTTTCATGTGTGAAAAGTGAAAAGTTTCATGCGTGAAATATGAAATGTTGAAGTGAAAATAATTTTCATTAATCGATTTGATCAAAGTAGAATTCGGGAGAAAATAGAAGAGTTCAATTTCCCAACCTTTTCATCTCGAACATTACCATAAAGATAGCAGCAGTTTGGTGCGCATAAATCTGCCTCTCTGCTAGAAATTTGCCTTCAAGATTCTAGATATATTTTCATTTTCCACAGGCTCAGTTATTCGCATGAATTCAACAATTGTGACATCTGGACTGCAGGTTCGGGTGAGAAATAGGAAATTTTGTTTCAATTCGGGAGAAATATGTGCCTAGAGGCTAGATCTAGCTGAAATCCACTTAAATATTACTAGCAAGTGGTGTATGCATTAAATTCAAAAACTGTTTTTTTTTAGTATGAAAAAAAAATCATTTTTTATTCATGCAATATGAAAAATAAAGCTCAAAAGGACCCCAAAAATCTATTAAACGCTTACAAATTTTGAGTAAATATCTAGTGATAAACATAATTCACCCTGTTATGAGAAAAAAACATGTTTTATTTTTTTGAGATTCGCTGTCAATTGGTCACAAAACGAGTTTTAAAATTATTAGTCAAAACTGTTGCATTTTCTGGCTTCTGCTCAGGTAACAAAATCGATTAGTTTTGGATCTTTCATGTCCACCGCCAAGCATGGATGGGGATGAAAGGGAGTCTGCATGGGTAATTCCGGCTTCTAGGAAGCTCATAGCCATTTGGATCATCTCGGGTGTACGAAATGTTAGTCATTAGTATTTTTCACGTGTTGATGATGACTAGTTTTTAAAACCAAGTTTTCTAGAAGCTGATCTCCAATTTGTCAAATCTGTCATCTAGAAAACACCCCTAAACATTTTTTGTCCTCCTACATTTTTTTTAGTCAACCTATGATGAGAAAAAAACCCAGTTGTCAATTCCTATCTAGTTTCAGTCATATAATCCTGTCCATGAGCTATCATAAGCTAAAGTCATCTGCTATCATTTACCCTCATCCCCAGGTCATTCATTAACCAATTGTTGATAAAAATTTAGCCACCCTACCTCTGGTCATATGTTATCTTAAGATCTAGTCATACCAAAGATAATACTCAAAATATGTCAAAGATCTCCCCTAAGTTAGGTAGTGGCGCTTTAGGGAATCCCTTCCTTGGAAAAAACATCTTGAGCCAAAATCTTTTGTTCAATACCAACCAACCCTGAATTGGCACTTAATCTGCAAAAACAAAGCTTGATACACCCATAGTTCGCGCCACTAAAAGGTCTTGATGTCTCAGCAGTACATATTTCAAAAGCCAAGATGATATAATGTTGATATACAATGTTTCAATGTCTTTTTTCAGAAGCAGAGATGTAAAAATATTCCAAAAGACATTATCAAACTAAACATGAGAAGAAAACTGCTTCTCATGTTGTTTTAAGCCTGGGATAAGAATTTAGCCGTTGATCCTGGATGCATAGAACACAACAGAATAAACACATAACCATAAATACAGAGATGCAGCTGAAATAACACTTCATTTCATTAATATCAAAGAACTGAAATTTGCTTACAGACAGAATGGAAATAAAACTAGCTAGGGCACTGGTAGCTATCTCTGAGAAGAGATGTGGCGGCTACGGGCCTCTGAACTGCTTTACAATGAGGCGCGAGGGCCTATTTATTATTGAGAAACAATGGAGAACCCTAAACATCCCAAAAACCTAACCCTAGGAGATGAAGCGCCAAAACTATGGGCCCCGTTTGGGTAAATGGGTGTTTCAACTTCCCAGGGACGGAACTTTGGCATACTATCTCCGTTTGACGCACATGATACATCATTAGAAAGCTCTATCTGAGGACTACAGCTTTCGGGATGAATTTGATGATCAAATTCGCTAGTGCTTTCATACCCAAAAAAACGCCATTTAGGGCCTCAAAACGGCTCCGGAAGTTCAGGACCCGAAAAACTGCTAAAAATAGTAAGTTATGCCGAAACTGAAAAACTGAAAGAGACAATGGTGGGGGGCCAAGTGGAATAGGTGGGTGGCCACCAATATCCACCTGGATCAGTCAGAGATAAAATTCAATAAACCTCTGCAAACACAATCAAGAAAGATATATGCATTACAAGGAGAAATGACACAGTTTGAAAAAAGGGATGAAATGGCATGACTATGTTAACCTCCTCCAAAAATGAGCAGATGGTTGGGTGACTATGTTAACCTCCTCCAAACATGAGCAGATGGTTGGGTCACTTGTTGTAAACCTCCTCCAGTATAAAGAGCAGATGGTTTGGAAATATTATGTTAACCTCCTTCATTTAAAAGCAGATGGTTAGGAACATGATAAGGGCCTCCTTCATTTAAAAAGCAAAGGGTCAGGAACAGAGGTATAGCCTCATGCAAAGAGCACAAGACTAATTGTGTATCAAATGGCCTAAAAACTTGTTTACATCAGTTCCTCCAAAGGATGAAACCACTGATATAGCAGTAGTGTTTCAAGGGGTGTTTAGATGGGTTCATTGTTTAAAGGACAAAATTGAAATTCAGTGGGAAGAAATTGAAGGTTTATGAGTAGAAAACTGGTGTTAAACATAGGACAAGTAGTGATACTATGATGTTCAAGAAGCTTTGTTTTTCATGTCCATAAAGGTCTTCTCCAAAGGCAATCTGAGGTTAAAATGTCCAAAACTTGGAACAAGCTCATCAAAATGACAGAAAGGGTATGACAATATGTCTCAAATTCAAGACAGCATTCAAAGAAACAAGGCATACCATAGTCATAAACAAGACCTCTTTATGTACATATGAACAAACTCTGCTGTTGTATATAATTACATTGAAGGTATTTAAAAGCCTTCTCTTTGATAAACAGATATAAGTAAAATCTTGGTGAGTGAAAATGAGGTTTTTTCCACAGTCAAGAGAAAATGTCATAAGGTGCCTAATAGTTCAGCAGTCTTTGATATGGTTCCTGAAGAAATTATCCTTTTAAGGAACAAAACAACCTCAGTCTTCAACAATAGCCTCCTCATATTCATACGAAGAGGACAGTTAAGAAAATAGGTCCGATGGTATTTTAAAAAGGGTCATATATTACCAAGAACAGTGATTTATGTTTGATATGAAAAAAACGCCTTTTTAAAAATCCAAACCCTTACAAAGTAGCTACAAAGGTATTTTAGCTTGTTTGACTTTTAAAAGAGGGAGGAGGCCGTTTCAAAGGCCCCATTTGCAAATTTCAAAAGCCAAAGCAAACGTCCATTAGCTGCTCACTAGAGAAACAAAGTAATTTCGGGCATTTTTCAAGTTTTTCAAAGCTCAAAGCCTATGCGGTGCACTTGTAGGTATGCGTGGCGCGCTTGTGAGCGCCCGTACGAAGAGTTTTAACTACTGTGTGGCGCGCCTGTGTGTTCATTCACCAGTGCCCGAAAAACACCCGACAGCCTCCCTCTGCGTGGCGCTCTTAGTTGCAAACATGCCGCTCATCCTCTGGGCTTCCAAAGACTCTTTGAGAGCTGTTATAAACGATCAAAAACATCCATAAATAGTTTTCAAGGTATTTTCCTCACTCCTTGATGAATTTTGAGGTTAAAAAGGGGTTTTTTCTTGCTATGTTTTCAAGAGAGAAGCAGTGATCAGAAGATTGGGCCTTTGGTCAAAAAATCAAATTTTTTTGTTGCTGGGGGTATCAAACATTAACACAGTGATAGGGGAAGATGTTTTATCAGTTTTAAGAGCCCTAATTACCTTTAAAAAGCAGTAATGGAAAAGAGCAGTGTTTGAAGAGAAAGGTGTCTGTGCCAAAATAGAAGAAGATTCCTTTTCAAACAAAAACCACAAACATAACTTGTTTAAGCCTTTTTCTCAAAAACAGTAATTAAAAGAGATAGGTGGTTTGCCAAAATAGAGAAAGGTCTCTTTTTGTCATGGATAGTAAAGGATAAAACAATAAAAATGGGAGGTTTATTATGTCAATATTGAAGGCTCTTTGATTGTGCTATAAAAATAGTTAAGACTGCCCACAGTTGCTATAAAGGAGAAAAGTTAGTTTAAGAGGTCTTCAAATCAATATTTGAGAAGTATCTTAACAGTATTTTGCAAAGGCTTGTGTTTTTTAAAAACTCAGAGGGAAACAGTGGTTAGAAGATAAAGGCTTGGTAAATTTAAAAGGTCCTTTTTTTTTTATGAGATAGTGAAAGTTTGTGCAGCCCCAGAGTCCAAAAACAGAGTTTGTTGTGAAAGTCTTCCAGTCAGTTGAAAGATGTTTTTGTTTACCTTTTAAAAGGGAAATAAACAGCAAAAGAGCAGTGCTTGAGGGTAGGATCTTTTGTGCCAAAACAAAAGAGATCCTTCTTCAAAAAAGGACCCCAAACATATCTTTTTCAAGTCTTTTCTCAAACACAGTGATCAAAGTGTTTTTGTTTCTCATTTGACAAACACTTGTTTAATAACATCAAAGAAGCACAGTGACTTGCAAAGAGGACAAGGTGTGGTGTTGAGATACTATTTCAGAAACCATTTGAAACAGCTTGTCTTGGTCAGCCAGCAGCCAGCAAAGAGTATCCAAAGAAAAATGCCTCCCAGGCAAGATAGCAGAAGTGGCCCTCACAAGAGGTATGAACCTTTTTCAACTGAGGAAGTAAATGCCCATCCTTCAGTTCTGTTTACCTTTCATGAAGTTGGATGTTTATAGTTTTTTCAAAGGGTTCAGGAGGTGAAAAGTTACCTTCCCTTGACACATCTATGTGCTTTAAGACTACAAGGGAAACATTTTCAGCTGGCAAACTTATATTTCAAGTTTTCTCCTAGATCCATTTCCAGAGCTACCAAAATCACATATGTCGGAGAAAAATGGTTTAAGCAGAGCTACCTAGACTCAAATCAATACAAACCCTTTTTGAAGCCAGAGCTTCGGGATGCATGCCCATCCATCTTTCCTTTTTCATATATTTTGACCAGCGATGCTCCCCTCATGAATATAATCATGAAATATTTCACATGCGAGGGAAGGTTTTCCCAGATCTATGCTTACCATGTCCGGCTACACATGCACTTCACAAGGACCCAATTGTTAAACCTCCCCTTTTTCCTCCATAGAAGTATTGAAAAGATAGCTTCCACTGTTCAAAAGATACCTCCATCTTAGTAGCTAGCATGTCTTTTCCATCATTCCCTTATCAAGATTTTCATTCTTCATCAACTTGAGAAGAAGGGAATCTCTTGGGACACCTTCATTGCACATCCTGATTTCGCCACTGTTTCTTCATCCCATGCATCTCCTTCACCTTCCACTCAACATCTTTCTCCTTCTTCTAGTAAGCCAATTCCTAAGAAGCTAAAATCTCCCATGATTGATTAAGAAGAAGAGCATAGTAAGGAAGAACAACATAGTGAGGAAGAGTAGCATAATGATGAAGAGCAGCATAATGAGGAAGAAGAACATAGTGAGGAAAGGCGGCACATTGATGAAGAAGAATACCATGAAGAAGAGAAAAACAGTGAAGAGGGAAATGATGAAGAAATGAAACAGTTTGATGAGGAACACAGCAGCCACAAAGAGGAGGATATTGGTAGCCCTCATAGCAGCAAACATGATGAGGATGAAGCACAAAACCTTGAGAATACAGAGCCTAAAAGTTCTGAAGAAAGCAGGGACAAGAGTGAAAAGGGCAGCCTTCAAAAAGACATGCAAGGTGACAGTCAAAGCATTCATGAAGAAGGTCAAAATAGTGGTAAGGATGATGAGGGGAGTAGCAAGGGAAAAGAGCAAATAGAGCAGGTGCTAGCTGCCTCTCCTAGGCAAGGGGCCATGCTTTCTTCTCCAAAGGTGACAAAGCCCTGAACATCAAGAAAGAGGGTGCCTCAAACTGTAACTCCAAATTTTACTAGAGCCCTCCGAAGCAAAGCGAAGTTGCCCAAGCAATCCATTGTTGAATTACCCAAGAGGAGGAAGACCAAGAAGGCCACCCAAAGAAAGGGGAAGGAAAAGGAAGAAAGCAGCCATGAGAAAGAGAGGGACTTTGACATAATTCAGATAAACATTGATGATAGCGATAATGAGGCCAGAATCCTAGAGTCTCTTTTGATTAATAGAGAAGAACAAATTCATGATCTAAGGGCAGATCCAAAGAGGTCTAAAAACCTCATTCACTTTCTGCAAACACAAACCAAGCAGATCAAATATCAAAAAGAGGCCTCCAAGGCACAAATTAGGTTGGACTAACTCATGGGCGAGTTCAATGATAGCGAAGATGAAGATCAGCCAAGAAGAAAAAGGCCAAGAACCATGGGACTCAGAAGAGCCTTAGAGAAACAAAAAGAGCAAGAGGCTTCCCTTTTTCAATCTTTTCCTCTCACTACTTTATTCACCCAAGAGATAGAAAACAAAAAAGAAGCATGGCTTGAAAGGGTGAACAACCACTTGGAGAAGAAGTTGGAAAAGGCCAATAGAGATTTGGACCTTCAAAGAAGAATGACCGGGCACTATAAGAAGTTTAATCAGTTCGCCCGACGGAAATTGAAGGCCACACAAGAAAAGCTCAAGGAGGCTCAAAAGAGGCGCTCGACACCAAAAATGAAGAAATACATATCAAGGCTTCAAATTTTGGCCTCTGCTTCTCAACATGCTTCTGAAAACCATGAGGGTCATGCTTGCCAAAATTGGGCGAAATTCAACAAGTTTTGGTTTTTTGTCATTTTTGGGCTTTTTGTTAAAAATCATGGGCATCGCCATTTCTGTTTGAGACATCCTCAAAGGATGAAAATGGTATCACTGGATTCCATAATTTTAGGGGCATCCACTAAGTGATTTTAATATCAATTGAAGATGATTTGGTCCCCTAAAATGGCAAAAAACAGTCACTTTTTCCACACTCTGCCCCGCATATCAGCAAAGTCTATTTTCTGGGTTTTTTCACACAGGTCAGATTTTCATAGGTTTCTAGTGATCAGTTTGGAGAAAACAAATAATTTTCAGAAAATATACATCTATATATTTCCAACGAGCCATCACGGGCCTCGTTTTGACATCGGGAAGGCCTCCAAAAGTTGCCCACAAGACAGGGGATTTTCTGCTGATATATTCCTTAAGTATTTTTGTGAAAAATACACTTTTCTGAAGTGGCTTTTCCTAATGTGCGTTTAGCCTTTTTTGGCCATGGTTAATTAGGAAAAGTCAATATAATTTCCTTTTTTAGAATTTTTAGGATATTTTTATAGATATTTTGTGCCTTGGGCTTTGCAAAGCCTCAAGGACAAAATCAGATTTTTTTGATGGGCCAATGAACTTGCAAATTGCACTAGGAGATTTTCCCTCATCTTGGCCTATATATTCCAAGAGACCTCATTGTAAATCAGGCTGAACTTGATGATATAGAGAAATATATGGTTATACAAGCTTGGAAGAAATACTTGTCTCATGCATTGGATAGTTTCTTGAATGTTTTTGGATGATGAAAGAGGACTGCTGTTGGATTCCTTGACTTGGTAAAATGGTATAGTGTCCCTCTCTGTTATGCTTCTTAGTTTTCATTCATATTTCATGCTCTTGCTTGCTATAAGACAATAGAGAATATATTTGATACATGCCCTTGGAGGCACCTCAGATTTCTTGCTTCTTTATAGCTTATATTGTTTCTTCCTTCTTAGTCATATCAAAGAATCCTTGATTTCTCTTTGATAATTGAAGAAATTGTTTGCTTGTTTCATTTATGGTTTTATGCATGCTAAGTATGATTCACGGTATGCCCTGATTACTCATGGCTAGTCATAGCTTCACCTATGAAACATTTCTTTGATTGTTTCATTGTCTTAGTTGAACCAAGGAGGTTTTGTACTGATCTTGCCCTTTGCCTAAAACTATGCAATCTTATTTCAAAGTGTTCGACAACTTGAAATACTATGTCTAGGCATTTTCTCATAGTGATTTGAGTTAATTTTTTGTCTTAATTGTCTTTCCCCAAAGTCTGATAGCAATTTCCTAAAGTTAGAGAGTCATATATCTCTATTTATTGCTTGAATGTTTATTTCTATGCATTTACCAGTTTATAGTTACATTTATAATGATTAATGGTTAGCCCTACCACGTTTATGTTAGCTATTGAACTATTTATGTTTGAAAGCCTTTGTTCTTCACAAAATTAGTGTCCATCCCACTTCATTTTACCTTAAGATCCATTTTACCTTGATCAAATTGGCCCTTCAACATACCTTGTATCACCATCTGAAGCTTTCTTGACCTTTTCGACCCCATAGCCCAGTTGATATGACAATATTTTTATCTATCTTATTCTTTGATCAATTCCTCCCTCAAAAACCTAAAAGCAAAACCAAAAAACTACTTCACAACTAGCCTAAAATCAGAAACACAAGAAGCACAACACATAGATATCCCTTACACAAATAGAGAGAGCCCTCTCTGAGTCCAGGAAGGCTAGGTCCTTAGGCTCCAAACATTGGTTTGATGTTACCCTATCACTTGGCTTTCCAATCAGCCAAATCACAGGACCCTAACACGAAAAATGCTAACACGACAATATGGATAAACATTTGGATGTATGGTTTTATGGTGTTCCAGAGCTAAATTTTGTCGTGGCTACACATTGCTGCTCTGCAGGAGATTCGATCTGCGTACCTGGCTTCCACAAGATGGGGAAAATAAGATTGCAACACAACAAGAGCAAGATATTGAACACCTAAATCACATCCATATTGGCATCTGTGAGATATTTCTATGCAGATCAACAAGGTAGACAAATGATTTGCGAAGAATGTAACCAACATGGTGACAGTTCTAAGGAAATTTTAAATTGAATTCCTCACCAAAAATTTGAATATGTAACCAAATTCAATTCAAAAGGTGGTATCGTGAAGAATTATCTACTGATTTCGTGTGGCAAATTAGGAATCAAATTATCATCAAATTGCACCAATCAAATTTATAATTATTTCTTTTTAATGAATTACATGGTTTTTAATTTATTTATATCATTGGAAAAATGATATTACTTGTGAGGATTATTGGATAGTGATGGATGCTTGCGATATGAATCAAATAAAGCTCAGCTGCAAAAACGAGCCTTTTCTATAGCTCCGTAAAAAAATGAATCAGAATGGAGATCACATGAATGCTAGTGTGCCAGATATGCAGTAAATCAGAGCAAGATTTGTTTTTTTCTTCTTCTTTTTTTATGATGTTTGAATTTCGATTCTAAGCTAATGCATTCAAATTTTTTTTCTTCCAAGTCGCATGAGAGCCTACTCATCAATTTGTCAATTCTCTTGGAAATGAAAACACAAAAAAAAAAGATTTTATTTGAAATTTTACATTTTCCTTATTCATAAACATGATTTTTATTGAAAATCCTTTTGTTGGGTTAGTGAAAATTCAGGAAAATAAATAAAATCTAAAAATTTTAAAGTCTAAATAAAAAAATGCAATCAAACTTGATTTTATTCCCCTAGTTTATCCTACTTTATATATATATATATATATATATATATATATATATATATATATATGTTTCCAATGGAGCCATTTACGGATTAAAATTTCTGAAATTCTCATATGCAAATTTGAAAAATGTACCTGATTGTATATAAGGACATGAGAAATCATTTTCATCTTTGGATTCAGCGCAAAGATTGGTTGAAGGACAAGTAAATATCGTGACATAGTGACCTGCTAAAACCATTCTTCAATATAGTCCTTGCACTCCAAAGAATGTTTGATCTGCATTCTAGATCTTTCATCCATAAATGGTTTAGTGTTGAAAATTTTAATTTACAAAAAATTATTGAAATGTATGCAGCTAAATGATTTATGCATCTACATGTTTTAATCATGCATCTAAAAATAAAATAAAATAAATAAAAAAACTGAAAATAAACTCTAGATTGAAGGCTAGTTTCTATGCACACTTCCTCGACAACGACACCAAATTGTTGAGGCAATTTAATTACCTATTATTTAATTGTCATCCTGGGGGTTTCGTAAAAATTACGAAGCATGCATGCACAATATATGCTAGAAATTGACTTTCAATTTAGATTAATCTAACTACGAAATCAATTGATGACAAACCAAATTCACCTATTCTAATTTACGCAAAGATACTGAAATGAAATTCTAATATATTGAAGAAAATTGCAACCTATTCATGAAAATATGTTCAAGATGAGCATACATCTCTTGAAAATGAATCTTTTCGTCTAGGATTTTAAATGACAGGGCATGGAAACCTATTCTAAGAAAACAGTAAATCACACTTGCATAAATTCAAATCACACCACACCCTTCAGAATTGGAAATATAATCTAGGCATACTTCATGAATTCAAAATCTAAACTTCTTGCAAGAATTGAAAAGAATGAATTTAAATCTAAACTAAACATAAAGAAATGAATGAAATTATGATACAATCTCGCACTCATTTAGGTGGAAAATCCAATGATGCATGATGATAGAAAGTGAAGAAGCTCCATATGCAAGCAAAACCAAATCAAAGTGAAAGAAAAATCATGAGTATGGTGCCAAATGTAATTCTTTATTCAAAACATGAGCATAACTCCAAACTTTACACATGCCTTTGAGAGGATAAGGCTCTCCTATTTATAAAAAAACATAAGAAGCAACCCCATTAATGAGTGTTTTCTCCCTAAATCCCTAAAAATCTCATAAAGTTACAACTCGGCTAGGTAATGATGAGACACATATCTTCTTTGACCTTTATCCAAATCTCCTTCCATATCTTGAAGAGAATTCGAATTTGAGCATTGGAGGCCACATAAGGGTGCCTTGGAAGCTTCCAAAGGACCTACACTTGTCATGAAACTCAAGCCACTTTTAGGTATTAGTAAGTATATGTCATTTTTCTAATTTTTAATCATTAATTCACTATAAACACTTGAAAAATATAAATTTAGGAAAATACAATTGTGAACCCATATGATGATAGATATGTAGGGTTATACAGTGACAAAGTGATGGAATAAAGGTGATAAAGGTGAAATGAGGGTATGAATGAAGTGAAAATATATGTCATTTAAAAGACATTTTGGAGACCCAACAAAGACCCAATGAAACTCAGCTGGAAGTAGGATGATGATGGAGAGGCTCAAAAACCAAGGCAAAACTTGTGCAAAAACAGGGACTAACAATGGTGCAGAGAGGGCACTAATGCTTTGCAACGTTGGGACAAAGTGGGCCAGGGTGAGATGCAATGCTCTACCAGAGGCACTAAGGGAGCGTTGGGATTGAACAAGAAGTTTCAGACACAAAAACTATGAAAAATTTTAAGTGGAGTCACTTCCTAGGTCTGTTCTTGGTTGGATGATGAAACAAAGGTTTGTCAAGTAGGTAATCAAACACAAGGGACAAGGAAAACCACCAAGGGAATACTTTGTTCCCTAGTATGGTCACCAATTTGTTATACAATATTTACGATTGCAGACAAAGGAATCTCCCCTAGGTTTGGTGGTCAACCTAGAACAACAGGGAGACAACGAACCCAATGCTTTTACTTAAAGTAAATAGATGATGAAGTAAGGCCTACCTAGAAACTATCACTCACTTCACTCCTTTAGCTTAGAAGCTCCAATTCCAACTCCAACTGCCAACATTAGAACTTGTACAGTCAAATAACACAAGCCAAGAAACTATGATATGTATGCAGTATCATCTAAATACTATATTCAGTAGATCAACATGGTATTGAAATACATAAATGAACATCACATATAGGAAAATAGATAATTATGTGCATTAATATAAATAGAAGGAGATTACAACCATAAGTGGCAGTGGTTCTTGTATAAGAGCTCCTCCGAGTTGTTGACTCGTCCTTTCCTTGTCACAATATGCACCTATAGTCACCCTATGCATGAGGCAATAACTACTTACTACAACAACATAAGGGCATAATCACTCTCCAAAACCAACCATTACCTCTTGCATATGAGAGGTTAAATATATAGGAGAGTGGGGTAAGTTGGGAGTTCTTATCCAATTACCGTTATAAGGTTTTATATCCACCTTTGATGGAGGGATAGGATCAAAGGATAAATGGTGAAAACTCCAAAGTAGGGTAGGATAGGATCCGAATTTAAATCCAAGGGAAGTAGTTGACATAAATTCTAGAAAATCCTAGAAGGTGAAGCTTCCAGAATCCCTCTCATTCTCCTAGAATTCTAGAACCAACACATGTACAAAGGAGGGCTACCTGTTGGTGACCAATGCTGGCCACAAGGGAGAAAATTGTAGGTAAACACACCCCAATAGGCTTGGAGGGAGTGTTGGTGCCTAAACTGGCTCAGATAGGGAAGTTTAGGGTTGCAATTGAGGGATGAAAGGTACATTCTTAGGGCTTTGTGCAAGATGATGACAAGGGAAATATGATGTTGATTGATCTAATTAGGAGGCTCACTTTGATTGGATGTGACAAAATGGCCTATAAGAGGGTAGAATATATATACCTCCATAGACTATAATATTCAAATGGATGTATGGAACCATTAAAAATTAAATCATAAATTCCTTAAAAATTTTAATTAATAATAAATATCATAAACTCAACCATATAACATAAAATAGAATCAATAATATAAACTATTTTCCCATCTATAATTACCAATTTTTATAAAAAGAGAACATGAATAATTAGAGTTCTAGTCAATCTGAGAGTTGAGTGAGGGCTCTGTTAAGATTTTTAGGTTCTCTTTGTTCTATTCACTTTAATGACAGAGTCAGGTGGGGGGGCGCTCAAAAGCCCCCTCCTTTCGGGATGTACTTTAGGGAAAGGAAAGGAACCCGAATCTTCATTCTTCACGAAACTAACGAACTATAATGATTTCAAATTCTTCATAAAATCAAATGGCGCTCACTCAGGGGATAGAGGAGTGGAGAAAGGTTCAAGAAAGCATATCACCTCACATTCGAATGATGTAGGGGACTCTAGGTAGCCATGCACATAAGAAAAGTCTCGGCCTCAGTGACAAACAAGCAATATACATTTTCAAACCAAAGGTGAATAAAATACCAATTCCATAGATTCAAGACCCTGATGTTGCTACATACATATACTTCATGAAATTTCACACCACAATCTACAAATTCATGGACATCTGGCCCTAAGAAACATCCCTAAATTGGTGGATTCAGACCTTGTGGTGCCCAAAAGGATAAATAAGGTTGTAGATAGGCTCTAAATGTCTTTTCACTATTATTTTTTATCTCTTGGAGGACCGAAACCACATATTTGAAGGCAACCCATATTTCTTCAACTCGAAAGGGTTATACATGCGGTATTCGAAGGACAAATTAACATCAAAAAATGAAGACTTCACCAAGGTCCCCATCTGGGTGAGACTCTATTTACTTCCCACAAATTATTGATCACCCTCTATGCTTAAAGGAATATGCGACGAAATAGGAGAATACATCAAAATTTCAGAGGGTACCAGGAATGGCTACTACGCCTCATACATAATAATTTGCATCTACATGGATGTATCAAGGGTGCTTCCAAAGGCCATCAAACTGATCTTCAAAGACGAGGTATGGCTCTAGAACATAGAATATGAGCACATACATTTCAAATGTAGGAAATAGCATGAACACAATCATATTTTCAGAGACTTCCCCCAAAATGACTCTCAACAAACCAATACCAAAGAGAAAATAAGATGGATGAACAAGGCTTCACCAAATCAGCCCCCAAAAGTAGGAACAACAATAGAACTCAAGGAAAAAGGGCCAACAAGCTCCATCCAACAGAAATAAATTCGAATCCCTGCAAGAGGAACCAAAAGAAAAAACTTCAGAAGTAAATGTCAAGGAGGAAGGTGAAATGTTAAATCAAATACCAACCCTACAAGAGAAGAATCAGGGGGACACCCCCAGAAAAATCCATAATGAGAATGGCCAACCCTTTGAAAATTTAGATATGTATCTTGAGCCCAAGGAAGACTTAGAAGAGGACCAATTCATAGATGAAGATCTGAAA
This sequence comes from Pinus albicaulis, assembly GCA_034641835.2. NCBI lineage: Eukaryota > Viridiplantae > Streptophyta > Pinopsida > Pinales > Pinaceae > Pinus > Pinus albicaulis. The sequence continues at coordinate 476,082,590 of CM076571.1, forward strand.
GGAGTGGATATAAACTCGATAGAAGAAGTATGGGAAAAACGTGGCCTAGCCACAATATCTGAAGAATACCTCCAAAACTTAGAAGGAGCATATCTAATACAAGATGAACTAAAACAAGCTACAACATGGAAATACCTTGTGTTGAAGTCCAACAAGAAATTTCAATGCCTACACTAGTGTTGGACCAGGAGATCCAAGCAGCACCTATACTAGTGTGGGACCAAGAGGTCTTAGCAGCACCTACACTTGTGTGGGCTAAATTTGGTGTAATGTCTATTTTAATTTTCCCTTAATTAAAATGGACAATAAAATGTAATCTTATCTCATAATCACTTGTAATAGTCAACTGAGTGTGATAAACTCAGTTAGCTCATGAATTTCGAGTTGAGGGTAGTTGGTGAGGCATGTAGAGTAATTCTAGTTGTAACAGAGTTTTAAGTGTAGTTGGTGCATTAATTTAATGCATGTGTAATCAGTTAACTCAGTTAAGTGAGTTAAAGTCAATTGTGCTAGTTGTAACTATTTGTTGCACTAGTGAGAGATCAAGTGAATTAAATATTGTTTAATTCACAATCAATGATCTAACATGCAACTGATGATTTACTATTATTAGCTGCATGCATTTTAGTTCCAGTGGAGACCCAGTTGAGACAAAGGTGAAAGGGATGTTAACTATTAGTTGTAGGATTATTGGGTTGCGCCCATGCAACCAAAAACTAATTGGATTTCTCATGATCCTTGCGCAGTTTAGGAAGGCAAAAATTCCTAAAGAATAGGGATTGCATTCATCAAGAATTGCGCAAGGCAGATAGGATGTTTAGAGGTTGAGAATTGGCTAAGTGTTGGCCATTTTTGTCTAGGACAGTGTGAGACAATTAGTTGAGTACAAGAGACTCTTGTGAGAAGAGTGTATTGTAATTGTTTCATGTATCCATTCTGAATATACAATAGAAGATAGTGGGGTTTTGAGCAACAAGCTTTCCCCGAGAGATTATCTTTGTTGTGGTTTGATTGATCCTTATTTGCTTCGTGTGATTGACGATTGTGTTTAAATTTCCGCAATTGATTTGTAGAAGTAATTCAGTATCTATCTTTAGTACACTGTTAGATCGAATTGAATCCATGATATACATATTTTTTGTATAATTTCTACATGGTATCAAAGCACATGAAATCAAATTAGTGGGGGAGGATTTGAGTTTGTGACTGAATAGATTTCGAATTTGCAAAAGACTTTCTTGGTGATATAGGTGATTTAGGATCGAAATAGATTTCAATGGCTTGAGATTGGAGTATGCACTCGAGGGAAATTCTAAATATATTTCTTGGAAAGACATAATGGAGGCAGTACTAGAAGACAATGGATTGAAGGAATTCATTTACAATGATGTTCCCAAACCCACTGCAACAGATGCTGCAAATCTTGATGCATGGAAAAAGAAAGTTGCAAAGGCGAGGAGGATCTTACTGGAGGGAGTAAGAGACCACATTGTCTCAATTGTACATGGAAAAGCGACACCATATGAAATGTGAAAAGCTTTCACAGATCTATTTCAGAGCAGTAGTGATCATAGGAAATTGGAACTGAAAGATAAACTCAGGAATATCAAGATGGAGAAAGGAAACTCCATGCCAAAATATTTAACAAAGTTTTTCCAATGTCGGGATGAGCTTGGGAGCATTGTCATTACTGTCACTGATGATGATTTGGTGAGCCTATATCTTCTAGGACTTCCCAAGAGTTGGCATAGTTATCAAGACTCTATCAATGGAAGAGAAATGTTGCTAGATTGGGAACGAATTTGGTCGGATTTGGTGCAAGAGGAGTTCAGACGGAATACCAGAGATGGATCTTCATCTAAGAATGAAGATGAAGAAGATTGTGCTTTGGTTGCCAAGGTGAAGAGGGGGAAAGGAAAGAAATTCCATTCCAAATCTGAGTCCAGTAAATATGGAAAGAAGGGTGACATTTCCAGAGTGAAGTGTTTTCACTGTCACGAGCATGGAAATTATGCCACTAACTATCCACAAAAGAAGAAAAATAAGAAGTGTTACATAGTAATTTGTCACCATCCCTGCAATCCCCATCTCACCCATCGAAGGGTCATTTCTATGACCAATAAGCAGTGTCATGCCTTGCAAATACCATCATTGCATCCCTTTCCATGAGGAAAACATTCCTTCTGTTGATCATTTCCTGAGAAGACCCCTAAAAACACCTATTTTTGCCTTGGCGTTGGTATCCCGTTATGTCCTTGCGCCAATGAGGAAAATTAACACTGAGCTCGTGCTAGTTGGTGCTCTGTCCCAGTTAAGCACCCGCGCCAATTTTCTTATGGAAAGTTTTTTAAAAAAAGAGGCGAAGTTTCGATTACAACAACTTCGTGGATGATTCATGAGGAGTGGTTTCGACTGAATAACCACGGCCTTCCTCCTTTGGCCTCTTGTTTCCACCTTATGGAGAACCTCCCAAGGGATAAGGCTTCCCTTCCACTATTGTGGGGATCCCAACCTCCTCCTCTCCTCTATAAATATAGCCATCTTCCATTGATGAAGGGGCTGAATGGTTGAGCCTTCAAGAGCCTTCATTTCCTAGAGAATGCTGCAAGAGCCTTGATAGTCCTCATAGAGAAAAATCAGTAGCAAGGAGATTATTGTCAAGACAACCGAAGAGAGAGGCTTGTCCCATTCCCAATGAGCTTTACCGAGACGTATTCTGCTGTCGACCCGCCGAAGGAAGATCCAGCATTAGAGTGCAGGTTGTATCTTTCTTTGTATTAATTAATGATAAGCGACTTTGGTTATGGTTCCACTCGTATTGTTCATTGTGATCATGAGTTGTGTCTTCTCTGATTGATACATAATTGCATATATTAGGTTTTATGCTTGTGTGCTCGTCGTGTTTCTTATATGTGCAGGTGTTTGATAGCGACAAGCGGAAGAATTGTGATCTGCCGGAGCAAGGAAACGGGAGCGCTATCTTCTCTGTGAATAACAACGTTGGACTTAAGGTAGGCCTTTCTTGAAATTTGGTCTATTGTAATTAGGAACTTGCGCCTTAGCGTGACACAATTGTTGCTAGACCCGATCTGGGCTATTAGGGATCGTCTCTATCCACAGAGGGGATTTACCTCTACAACAAATTGGCGACTCCACTAAGGAGATGTTGATTTGGAATATTGTCTTGTATTTTCGGTCGATTCTTGACTTTGCTTGCTTGATCAGCTCTTTTGGCTGGCTCTTTTCATGTGTTTGGCTTTTGTTTAGCTTCACCATCACTAGTCTATTTCTTGGATTGCTCTTTTTTATTTTTTCTTAGTAAAATTGACTGGCGCGCTTATTAGCCTAATACTCGCGCCAATTGGTGCATGTTTCCAGTGTATTACCCGCGCCAATGCTATTCTGGCACTAGATTCAGCCTGACAGTCGTGCCAATTCTGTAAGGTGCTAGTGTTTTCTCTGTCTTGAGCTTTCTGAGCTTGATATGTGATCTTGGTTTCATTTTTATGACTGCCTGAGTGTTCTGGAGTCATGTTTGACTGACTCTGGCCTTCATCCTTTGGTTGTTTGCCCTCTTCTATTGATTTTACATTCTAGCCCTAGGGCATCTAGGTGCTATAGTGTGTCGAGCCTCCCGTGGGAGTTTTTGGCTTCTATCTATTTAGTGAACTTTGTGATTTCTTCTCTCCATTCGTTTGGTGGTTGTCTATCGTTTTGTTGTGTTCTTTGAGTGATTGGTTTCTTCCTCATTCGAATTCTTCATTGTCTTGTTTTGGGCCTAGATTACATGGTTCATTAGAGTCTTTGGGATTCTTTTGGTTTCGAGGGATTGTTTTGTCAATTTGAGGTCTGATTGTGTGTTTGCATTGAGTGAAACTTGCTTGTTTTTACTCCTTTTCTATCGCTTTTCAAATTGCTCGTTTCATTATTTTTCATTTTTTTAGTGCACTTTGCTCTCAAACACTAAAAATAAAAAAAAATATCTTTTGCTCTTGATTAGTTAATGCAAATTGAATCTTTTCTGTGTTATTAGTGATTTATAAATCTGAAAGAAAAGCTTTTAGTTTTCATTAGCTTGCATTAGAGACATTAGTGATTGTATTCTGGTCATTTTGTTATTGTATGAAAAGTTCTTAACTCTCTCATAATTAGCTTTCATCAAATGAAATGATATACTATGGCATGTAGTGTGCATTTAGGATATTTTGAGACATAACACTCACCAGGGCCTGAAAATTGAAACATAATTGAATATTAACATTAAAATTTATTCAATTTACACTAAGGCAGCATTGAAACATTAACGAAATATTTAGAGGTCTAGGCTAGAGAAGTGTTTCGGCGTCGTTAAACCTAGTAGCTGTCATTCGCCTCTTGGCTTTAGACAGCACTAGTACGGACTTGTGCTCCCCGTACCATCGCGTATATAAAGGGAGACCCCGCTAGGTTGCCATCCTTTATCCATAGGAAGCCGATTCTACTGCCCTATACCCATGATACACCGGACACAGCATTCGGGGAGATTGCCTGCACGTACGTCAAGTCCTTGGTTGATTTCTCTTTCATTTTTTAACCAAGGTGTATATTGCAGTTCACGGATATCTGGTAGACCCTTTGCCTAGATTACCATAGTAGTCATTTTAATCTTTTCTGACTCTTTAAATTTGAAAGGATCATCAAGTTCTTGTCCTTTCACGCTTGTTTCAAAACTGAAAGTGATAGAGTCACCTTTTTCTTGTTTCTCGACTCTTAAAATATGAAACAATGGAGTTTTGTTTCAATGTTTTAAAATTGACTACCCATGAAATATTCCTGGTTAAAGTTAGTTTCCTTAGGGTGTTGTTTTGGGTTGTCTCCTATGGCAACTTTTTCGGAATTCACCAACTAAGGAACCCCCTCTGATGGGAATCCTGGTCATTTTCCTCCTTTTGGGAATGTTGGTGCTCCTTATATGGCAACGTTGTCCCTTCCTGGGTTAACTTTTGGGTTGCCTGTTTGGTTTTTTTCAACCTCTGTGGTCTCGAATGTCTCGGCTACTATTCAATCAGTTCCTCCGCCTGAACAACATCATGTTGATTCCAAGGTGGACCTCTCCCCTTCTTCGCCTGTTTTTGCATCCTCCTCTTCTACTTCGCCTGGTGAAAGTTTGGATTCGAGTAACCAGGTGGCTAAGAAGAAGAAGAAGTCTAAAAAGAGAGAGGCTAAATCTACAATTGTCACTTCTAAAACATCTCCTCTTGATGAACCTCCCAACCCTCCATAGAAAGTCAAGTTCCCTTGCATGTTGTGCACAGGAGACCATCTTCTTCGAGACTGCCTTAGCATTCCCAAGGTGCTAGAAGCATGGTCCAATGGTCGTCTGTCGTTGCCTTTGGCTTCCGGGAGTCAGGTTGGGGGCTTGTCTTCAACTGGTGCTGGTAAAGCTCCTAAGAAACAAGGCAAGATTACTAATCCCTGCAAGTTGTGTGGGGGGCACCATGCCATTCACCTTTGTCCATATATGGATGAAGCCAAGCGAGTTTTGGACAACTCGGTTGTCTCTACACCTTTCCTTTCGACTGGTTACAAACAGCTTTCTTTGAGTCCTCCACCAGCTGATCCTACGATTGGTCAAGAGTCATCCTTGGTCAATCTCGCTCCCCCGGAAATTCAAATTCAGGAATCCATCCCCGACCAACCACTGGTCGTGGGATTCGTTGAACTGGCCCCATTTGTGGTGCATCAAGTCTTTTCCGTTGAGAGTGGATCTCACACCCCTCATGTTCGTCTTGTTTCTTCAGATTCTTCAGACTTGGAGAAAGATTCTCTTGTCCCTGTATCTCAAGAAGTTTCTCCTCCGCCTCCCGTGATGGAGATCCCAGAGGATACCCTTCCTGACTCCGTGATGGAAGTCGTGGAGGATGCTCCTTCTTCTTCTATAACATCAGGGGAAGACCATCTTGATTCAATGGTAGACCCTCCGAATAGCTTGGTCGCTTCCTTTGATTGGAGTCGATTTCTAGGATACCGCCTTCCGTCTTCTGTGCCTTTTGAGATCACAGTATAGGCCTCTCATCTGGTTGTACCCAGCACCATTATATATGAAGGTGTGTCTGTTAGTATTTTATCCTCAACTACTTGGAAAGTGTTTGGTTCGCCGCCGCTTGTTCCTGTTACACAGAATCTGTTAGCGTTCAACAGAAGAACTAGTCAACCGTTACGGATCCTTCCGAGGTTACCTATTAATTTGGGAGGTAAAACCGTCCATATGGATGTGATGGTTGTTCCAAGTCTCTTGGATTTCAATCTGCTCTTGGGGCGCGATTACACCTATGCCATGGGAGCGCTTGTCTCCTCCCTTTTTCGTGTGGTCTGTTTTCCGCATGAAGGACGGATCGTGACCATTGATCAGCTTTCGTTCTTTGGTCCTGATGTGGCAACTGGCCCGCCATCATCCCTTCCTGTTTTTTATCCACCTGTTGTATCTGCCCCACTGCAGGTCAACTATGTGGCTACCTGCCCCATGCCTGTACTCAGTGATGATGCTGTCGCGCATAGTGTGCTGGGGGCATTGGGTCCAAACTTCCAAGATGTTTTCCTTCCATCATACGGGAAACTCTTGGAAGCCATGAATTCTTATTCATCATGATGAGTTGTCGTCGGAGCAAAGTTCCTTGTCTTGTGTCAAGCTCCCTAAAAAATGAAACAAGGGTGTCTAGAGTAGAGTTCTTTTTCTTGTGTCAAGCTCCTTAAACCATGAAACAAGGTGTTCTGAGGATAGTTCTTTTAATGTGTCACCTCGTTAAAACAATGAAACACATTCCCGTTCAATTCGAGTCTTTGATAAGATCTCATAAAATCCTAGTCGAGTCTTTCTCTTGATCTCGTAATTTGAACCTTCACTCCATCTGCCTTTCATATGGACTGAAGCTTGGGGGGCATGCACCTCGAATTGAGTCACCATGCTGGGGGCATGCTTAATTTTTCAAGCACAGTTTGTTTCCGTTTCAAGCTTGTGTAAAAATGAAACCAGTTTCAAGCATAGTTTATCTTTGTTTCAAGCTTGTGTAAAAATGAAACCAACTTCAAGCAGAGTTTCCTGATTTCAAGCTTGTGTAAAAATGAAACCATTCCTATTTTACCTCTTTTGATTGCCATTTTATCAGCATGTTTTTGCCAGATGAGCCTTGGTTTTCTCACTCCATCGTCACTATCTTCTTGGCTGATCATATGCCTTCACTTGGTTGTTTCACCCAATCTTGGGGAACCGCTGCGATGAGTGGTCTTGTTAGCCAGCCTCTTAACCTTTAATTTTTTTGAGCAGTTCCACCATCACTGGAACCAGTAGCTACCCTTTATACCACTCGTTCCTCCAGGAGGAGTCATCTTTCAACTCTTTTTTTACTCTCTAAACATGAAAATATTGCCGAGTTTCTTGTCGTTTTGATCTCGTTAAAGTGGCTGCGAAACGACATCTACCCAGTATACGTTTACCCCTTTTTTAGGATGGGATAGATTATTTATGAAAAAGGAATACCCTAACCTATTGCGACTAGGAGGCTTTCTTAGACACAGTTTTCTACCTTTTCGGATCTGAGGAACTATTTACAAAAAGAGACTTTTGGAGTTTACTTTTCTGCTGTCTTTTCAAACTCTCTAAACATGAAAAGACACTGAGTTCTCCCTTTGTTAGACTCGTTAAACCCTGATGACATCGGATACAGTCGTAATGACGATATTTTAGTTCCTCCTTCCTAGGGCTCGTTAAATGTGATAGGATGGATTCGTCCAAACGATGAATTTATATGACAAGCATATGGTATCCTCTTCAAGCTTGTGTAAAAATAAAGAGGTACTCACCAGAAATGGTGGGGAAAATGGAACCAGTATCATCGTCGTGTCGGCAGTATGTTGCTCTTGAACATGGCACTTGTCTGCATTCGTGTCGGGTTGGGGACATCTCATCGCACTCTCTGTTTGCCTCTGTGGGTTTGGGTAATCCCTTTTGACCTCTCATCTGCTCTTTGCCTCGTCATCATGACCTCTGATCTTTTGATGTCAAATACTGCCAAATCCATTGTCGTGCCACTGATATGTTCAAGAGAAGTTGTCCTCTGCAAAGTTTCAACCTTCCCTTAATTCTCATCTGATCCTGATTCACAACATTATATTCCTCTGTCTCGCGTCGATGATGTGGGAAACACTATGGCCCACCTTCGATCAAGGTCACTTCCTGTCGACTTCAATTCATTATCTGGGAAGCTAATCTAGAGACTCCCTTCTGGTACCTTGGAGCCTGCATGCCTCAATGGCAGGTTCTTCGCGTTCGACGTGAGGTTTTCATCATTGGCCTCCAATCGAGTGATTCTGTGGGTGTTCGACGTCAGCTCACTATTCACATTCCATAGATTGTACCTATAGTACCTTGAGGACCATTGTCACTATTGGTGGTACCTCTCGCGTCTGTTAACAACTTTCATCATTGGCTGGTAATCAGGAAATGTTCTTGCATGTTCGACTTCAGCTCACTTATTCGCATGCTTGAACTTGTACTTTGTTCGGGTCGAGATGGAGCACAAGACCCTAGATTTTGTCTGTTAGAATCCAAGCTGCAATTTTATGGATTATTATGATTGGTTACATGACTCATTCATTGGATGGTTGTGACAATACCTGAGTCTATTTATCGATCCTTACTGGATGGTTGCGTCCATGCCTTGGATCTGGATTATTGTATACTCTGTTATGGATGGCTGCACCCATACCACATATCATGCATTTGAGATATCAGTTGTATTTGTTTACGCAAGTTTTCCGATGGCAGTGTTTTCAGTTGGACACGTTCTCGTAAAGCATTTCACCCCTCTCTCTCTCTCGGGCCTCATGCTTTAGGGGGCATCTGTTACATAGTAATTTTTCACCGTCCCTGCAATCCCCATCTCACCCATTGGAGGGTCATTTATGTGACCAATAAGCAGTGTCATGCCTTTCAAATACCATCATTGCATCCCTTTCCATGAGGACAACATTCCTTCTGTTGATCATTTCCTGAGCAGACCCCTAAAAACACTTGTTTTTTCCTTAGCGCTGGTAGCCCGTTATGTCCTCGTGCCAATGAGAAAAATTAACACTGAGCCCGTGCTAGTTGGCGCTCTATCCCATTTAAGCACCAGCACCAATCTGCTTATGGAAAGTTTTTTAAAAAAAGAGGTGAAGTTTCGATTACAACAACTTCGTGGATGAGTCATGAGGAGTGGTTTCGACTGAATAACCATGGCCTTCATCCTTTGGCCTCTTGTTTCCACCTTATGGGGAACCTCCCAAGGGATAAGGCCTCCCTTCCACTATTGTGGGGATCCAAACCTCCTCCTCTCCTCTATAAATATAGCCATCTTCCATTGATGAAGGGGCTGAATGGTTGAGCCTTCAAGAGCCTTCATAGCCTAGAGAATGTTGCAAGAGCCTTGATAGTCCTCATAGAGCCAAATCAGTAGCAAGGATATTATTATCAAGACAACTAAAGAGAGAGGCTTGTCCCATTCTCGACGAGCTTTACCGAGACGTATTCCGCTGTCGACCCGGCGAAGGAAGATCCAGCGTCAGAGCACAGGTTGTATCTTTATTTGTATTAATTAATGATAAGCGACTTTGGTTATGGTTCCACTCGTATTGTTCATTGTGATCATGAGTTGTGTCTTCTCTGACTAATACATAATTGCATATATTGGGTTTTACGCTTGTGTGTTCGTCATGTTTCTTGTATGTGCAGGTGTTTGATCGCGACAAGCGGGAGAATTGTGATCTGCCGGAGCAAGGAAACGGGAGTGCTATCTTCTCTATGAACAACAGCATTGGACTTAAGGTAGGCCTTTCTCACAATTTGGTCTATTGTAATTAGGAACTTGTGCCTTAGCGTGACACGATTGTTGCTAGACCCAATCTGGGCTAGTAGGGATCGCCTCTGTCCGCAAAGGGGATTTACCTCTACAACAAGAAGGCTTCAGGATTTGCAGTCGATGAGGCTTTGGCATAGCAATTTGAGCTTCACTTCTCGCTCATTGCATGCATGGTGTCAAGTGCAATGAGATTGGTGTGGTAGTTGGATAGTGGTGCATCCTTTCACATGATGGGAGAAAAAGAAATTTTCAGTATCTTGGAGGAGAAGGACCTCCAGATGCATATCAAAATGGGTGATGACAGGTGGTACAGTGCTATCGGGATTGGTACCATTACCTTATAGAGATAATCAAATAAACCGTTTCAATTAAAAGATGTAATGCGTGTACCAGGCTTGAAGAAAAAATTAGTCTCATTTGCAATGTTGGAGGATAGAGGCTATGATGTTGTTTTCAGTGAAAGAAAATATTTCCTGTGACACAAGACAAGTAGACAAGCCAAGAAGATTGGGATTCGAGTTAAGAATCTCTATAAAATTGATGTAGATGGTTGCGCAACATTGATGGGTAAGGAAGACAAAGTGGTGAGGCGTGATGAGGGTGAGTTATGGCGCAAGAGATTGGGTCATCTTCACCACGGAGCCTTAAAATTCATGCAACAGATTTCTACGAGTCTTCCTAAGGGTACACTTGCGCAGTCAGGCACATGCAAAGAATGTACTATGGGAAACTATGCAAAGGCCACCTTTCATGAGAATGAGAACTGAGCCTCGAGGATCCTTGAGAGAGTTCACTCAGACATGTGTGAACCATTCTCTACTTATTCCACACCAAAGCATAAGTACTATGTGATATTTTTTGATGACTTTTCTCGAAATTGTTGGATCTACTTCATGTAGAAGAAAGATTAGATGTTATCAAAGTTTTTTGAGTTAAAAACACTGGTGGAGAAAGACATGGGGAAGCATGTGAATTCCTTAGGAGCGACAATGGTGGTGAGTACATCTCCAATGAATTCAAGAACTTCAGAAGAAAATAAGGAATTGACAGAGAACTGATTGCGCCTCATAACCCACATCAGAATGGGGTCAAAGAGAGAAAGAATAGATCGATTGTGGGTGCAGCAAGAGAGATGTTGCATTATTAGGGCCTATCATTGCATCTGTGGGCAGAGGCATGCAAAAAAATGGTATTTGTGCAGAACCGTTGTCCTCATAGGATACTTGGCATGAGTACACCAGAAGAGGCTTTTAGTGGTAAGAAACCTGATGTTTCACATTTTAAGATTTTTGGCTCATTTGTTTATGTGCATGTGACCAAAGACGCTAGGAAGAAGCTGAAACCAACAAATGAGATTGGGATTTTTTTGGGGTACACTGATACTCCCCACAACTATCGCGTGTATTTTCCAAACAATAGAATGAATGTTGTATGACGGGATATAAATTTGGATGAGAAGAAATCCATGTGATTATCCCTTGAGAGGGAGATGGATTTTCATGCAGAGGAGGAACTCTTGGTTCCAAAGGATGAGTCTCAAGATGTGGAGAAACCACATGCAGAGGATCATGGTGTGGAAGAAAACACTCATGTAGAGCCATCCACCAGAAATGGTAGAAGGCGCACCACGGAAGCTGATAGATTGAGACTTGATGCAACAGAGAATGTAGGAGCCCCTGCTTCACTATGTAGACAGAGACAATATCTATACATGTTTACTAGATACGTGGCTCTTATGAGTAAGTGTATTGTGAAAGAACCATCTTCCTTTCAGGAGGTAGTGCAGCAACCAATTTGGGTTGATGCAATGCTGGAGGAGTACGACTCCATTGTTAAGAACAATGCATGAAATATTGTCCCAAGACCGGTCAGTAAATCAGTGGTTGGATCTAAATGGATCTACAAGGTAAAACAAGCTACTTATGATAGTGTGGAGAAGTACACGACTAGATTTGTGGTCTGAGGATTCTCACAGATTGAGGGGATCGACTATGATGAAACTTTCGCACCAGTCATGAGGTAACTCTTCCATTAGATCTATGCTTTCTCTCTTAGCACAGATGGGGTGGCGCATTCATCAGATGGATGTGAAAAATGTGTTTCTCAATGGAATTATTGAGGAAGAAATGTACATAGAGAAAAAAAAAGGTTTCAAGATCTTTGACAGTGAATCACATGTGTGTCGAATCAAGAGAGCACTGTATGGGATGAAGCAAGTACCTTGTGCTTGGTACACTCAAACTGACAGTTATTTCAATGGGTTGGGCTTCACCAAAACTGAAGCGGATGAAAAACTGTACCAGATTGTGGTTGATGGTAAGCTCTTGATTATCGTACTTTATGTTGATGATCTAATTTTGATAGGTGATGAGAAACTGATACACTCATGCAAGGAGGTTCTTGCAAGGGAGTTCGAAATGAAGGACATGGGACTCCATTATTTCCTTGGTTTGGAAATATGGTAGTGGGATGGTGAATTTTTTGTTTCTCAAGGCAATTATGCCAAAGAGATACTAGGTAAGTTTCAAATGGAGAGCTGTAAACCCATGGACACTCCTCTTCCAGGAAATTGGAGGAAAGAGTATGCTAATTCTGGAGAAGTAGCGGATGCTACTGTCTACAGGTAGCTAGTAGGTTCACTGATGTACTTAATGAACACCAGACTAGACATTTGCTACGTAATTAACCAAATGAGTCAAGCTATGGTTAAGCTGACCAAGATCTTTTGGAAGGCGGGGAAGCATGTCTTGAGATATCTCCAGGGCACTATAGAGTATGGATTATGGTACATACAGACAAAGGGAGTGAATATTTAAGGCTTCACTGATGTAGTTTGGGCACGCATTCCATCAGATAGAAAGAGCACATCAGGAGGGATCTTCAGCATAGGATCGACAAAAATTTCTTGGTACAGCAGGAAGAAGTGATCTGTGGCACTCGGTTCAGCGAAGGCAGAGTACATGGCAGAAATTCAAGCTTCATGTGAGTCCATCTGGATGAAAATTATCTTGGTTGGTTTGTTTGGTTCTCAGATGGATCCGACAGTGATACATTGTGATAACCAGAGTTGCATTTAAATCTCGGTTAATCCTGTGTTTCATGATATATCCAAGCACATAGACATCTGGTACCACCATCACAGATATTTTGTGCAGAGGCACATAATGTTACTTCATTACATTCCCATAGAATATCAGGATGAAAATATTCTAACGAAGGCGCTCACCAAGAGCAAATTAGAATACCATAGAGGTAGGATCGGGGTGAAGGATAATCCATTTATTGTTGAGAGGGAGTGTTGAAGTCCAACAAGAAATTGCAACACCTACACTAGTGTGGGACCAGGAGGTCCAAGAAGCACCCACACTAGTGTGGGACCAGGAGGTATTAGCAGCATCTACACAGGTGTGGCCTAAATTTGGTGCATTGTCTATTTTAATTTTTTCTTAATTAAAATGGACAATGAAATGTAATATTATCTCATAATCACTTGTAATTGTCAAATGAGTGTGATAAACTCAGTTAGCTCATGAATTTCGAGTTGAGGGTAGTTGGTGAGGCATGGAGATTAATTATAGTTGTAACAGAGTTCGAAGTGAACTTGGTGCATTAATTTAATGAATGTGTAATCAGTTAACTCAGTTAAGTGAGTTAAAGTCAGAGGTGCTAGTTGTAATTGTTTGTTGCACTAGTGAGAGATAAAGTGAATTAAATATTATTTAATTCATAATCAGTGATCTAACATGCAACTGATGATTTATTATTATTAGCTGCATGCATGTCAGTTCCAAAGGAGACCCAGTTGAGACAAAGGTGAAAGGGATGTTAACTATCAGTTGTAGGATTATTTGGTTGCACCCATGCAACCAAAAAATCATTGGATTTCCCATGATCCTTGCGTAGTTTAGGAAGGCCAAAATTCCTAAAGAATAGGGATTTCATTCATCAGGAATTGTGCAAGTAAGGAAGGCTATTTAGAGGTTGAGAATTGGCCAAGTGTTGGCCAGATTTGTCAAGGGTAGTGTGAGACAATTAGCTGAGTACACGAGACTCTTGTGAGCAGACTTTATTGTAATTGTTTCATGTATCCATGTTGAATATAAAATAGAAGATGGTGGGGTTTTGAGCAGCAAGATTTCGTGGGAAATTATCAGTGTTGTGTTTTGATTGATTCTTCTTTGCTTCATGTGATTGGTGATTGTCTTTAAATTTCCACAATTAATTTGTAGAAGTGATTCAGTATCTGGCTTTAGTACATTGTTAGATCGGATTGAATCCATGATATACATATTGTTGGTATAATTTATACACCTTGAGGACAATTCCTACAAAGGGATTCTTTCAAACATCACAATTGATTAGTACAAACCCAACGGTCTAAGCCGGAAATGAGGACGGAAAACCACAATCCAACTCCTTCAGGAATTAGGTGCAAGACTAATCAATGAGGGAAAGGTAAGAAATATCAACCTAAATACTCATCTTTCTCAATGAATTGAATATCATGGAACATCAAAGGCTTAAATTGCCTTGGAAATAAGAGACTTAAAATATAAAATACTGACTAGCAAACCAAACATAGTGCTCCTCTAGGAGACAAAGCTCACTATGGAAAACCTGACAACCTTGTAAAAGGAATGCTACAAAAGCTACAATTACTTAGCCAATGAAAAATGTGGTATAGTAAGAGGGAAACTGATTTTGTGGAAGAACTCATTATATTAATTAAGATCTTCAATAACAACTAGAAGCTCTATCATTGTAGTCCCAAAAATAATAGGAACCATCGAAACAATATGTGTAAAAAATATATATGGACCTCACATGGTGAAAGAGAGTATCCAAAATTCTATCTTTGGTCATGAGAATCCTTGAAATCATACCCCATCAATTCAAAATAATAGGAGGGGAATTTAAAATCATCCTCAATCTGTCAGAAAGAAAGGATGTCTTAGGAAACTAGATAGAGACGCAAAATCCTTCCAAGAAACTGTTGACTAACAGTATTTTTCACTATTGGTAGATGACTATAGATTGGTTCAAGATTTCTAAAAACAACATTCTTTGAGTATTGTGAGTTTTAGAAATCTCACTGCCTTCATTATCCTTATAGGAAAATTTTCACTATTTTATCAACCTTGCCATTTCATGGTCACCCTACCACTCCTAAAAGACTCCTAATGGGCTTGTGCCACTCATCTCCATCCTTTTCCTACCTATGACCTCATTACCTTATTTTTCCCTTGCCCATGAACCCCATTTTACATCTAGGGTTACCTATAGCCTAACTCATTCTCACGATCCCCAAGTTCCTCAAGCATTAATGGTCTCAAAACTATCTCTGTAGGCTCTTTAGATAAATCAAGTACATTGGATTTTGGATCTTCAATACTACACTTTTACAAATACTCTTTTTTTCACTTGAAGCCTCCAAGCCAATTTTCAGACAAAGATCATGGTCAAAGGACCCTCCCATTAGGTTTTTAGGGTTTCACAGGTTGTAAGGTCATCATTGATGTTTCAAACACTATTTTTCTTATGTTAGAAGTTGGTTCAAATGTAATATAAGGTAAGCACATGGTTATTCAAGGAAGACCTGAAATTTTCCAAAGAAGACTACCCTATCAGCTCAAAGTCTGCAAGAGGTATATGTTAAGACTTTAACACTTCTATAGGAGTGTTAACAGTTCCATTAGTAGAAGAAGTTGGTGAGGCACGAGGTCTGCTCCTGAATGAAGACACCTTGCAGCAAGGAAGACATGAAACAAGTTGGTCTTAACGAGAACTAGGGTTTTTGAGCTTAATGGTCCAACAGTGTGCCAAAGCAGTGATCAAATGCAAAAATGACCATGGAGGAGGTACACCAAAAACCAAATATGAAGAAAAGTCTTTCAGAGATTATTGATGAGATAGAGAAAAAGGTGAGGCAAACTGGACAGAAATGAATTAAATTGAAAGGGCTATAAATAACCTAGAAGACAACACTGATTATTATCTTAAAGCACTCCATACACCTAAGGTTTTGGTAAAATGGCCAGAGGAGATTAAATGATGAGTTGAACTCCATGAGGATAACAAAGGAAGGACTGTGAAGATGTTGTTGTGTGCAATCATCCCAAAGTTTTCCAAGGTGAATGTCTCATTTCCTTAAAGAGAAAAGATGTAAATAATATCAGTGGGGAAGGTAAATCCAAGGTTTTTAGTCAGCTTCCAAACATAAGATGATTTGAGCTCCAAGGTAGGAACAAAGGAATTTTTTGGGGATACAACTACTATGTAAGCATCCTAAGATTGTCAAAAGTGAATTTATCATGCTCCGAGAAGTAAGAGAAAGCTAAGTCAGTGTTTTCAAGCACCTACAAATCAGAAGTGGCCAAAGAAGGTAAAAGGCATGGTTTGAATTCCATGGTGAAGGAAAAAGAGGGTTTTGAAGGTGTTGCTATAAGAAATCCTCACAAAGATGTGTCAAATATTCGGGATCAAAAGGAACACAAATTTCTTAAACTACCAGCCAAGGTGAGAAAGACAAGTCAAATATTATAATGGAAGCCACAGGAAGTTTTGAAGGTGCCATCACGTCTAGTCTAACTCCAAAGCTGTCAAAAGGAGTATATTATGCCTTAAGAAGCAAAAGAAAGGTCAAAATCACGATTTCAGTACCTACAGGAAAAAGTATAAAGGAATATCAGTGAAAGTAAAAAAAGCTTAAGACATTAGGAAAGTGGGTTTGCAAAGTCAAATCTAATTCATGAGCCTATAAAGCCCATATAAAACTTCAAAAAAATTATTGTTCCCATGCAAAGAATTAGAAATTTCAAAGCGAGAAGACACTGTGAGTTTTCAAGTCAAAATTTAGCTAAGTGTTGTAGCGCTGCGCGCTCAGGTTGGTGCTACGCGCCTGGAACAGAGCACTGCGCGTTCAACATTTTTTCCCTGTGCATTTTATAAAGGTGTTGCGCACATGGAACAGAGTGCTGCAAACTAGGGAAGGTGTTGTGTCCTTGCCCGACTCACCCACAAAAAAGTTTTTTTTGGGGCAGAGCGCTCAGGTTTGAGCGTTGCGCCCTCAGACTGAGTGTTGCGCTCTTGTCCAGGAGGGAATTCAAAGCCTTAAAAACATTCAAACCACCTCAAGACTACTTCAAATCATCATTAAGGGTTCTCCAAGAACTAGCAGAGGTAAGTAAAGGTCATCCTCTCATTTTCAAGCATTTTTTCATCATTTAATGGGAAGAAATCAAACCCTAAGGAGAAAACCCTAAAAATCATGCTTGAAGTCATTTTTTAAGCCTCATTCATCTGCCTAATAAGGATATCAGTCAAAACAAGGGTGAAATAGGGTGTTATGTAAGTTTCCACTCGTCTAGGTTTCCCCCTGAATCCATTTCCTTCATAGCCCTCTGTCCCTTTATTTGCAAAAATATTCACTTTCCATTTCCTCAAATTGACATTAGTCCAAGGTTGGAAAAACAAATTTTGAACATGCCAGCAGAGATTTATAATTAAGATATCAGCCTATCCCTCATTTTCATATACTTACACCCTCACTCATTCATCTCATTCACTTACAAAGCTGCCTTTTTCATCACCATTCCATTCATCTCATTCCATTTGCAATCCTATGGTTTTCTCAAGGCAAAGTTTTCAAAATTTCAGAAAGAGAAGACAGTGGTAGTGAAGGAGAATGCCAAATACCAAGGAGGCAGGGGCAAAAAGGTGGAAAAATCAACAGATTTGAACCTCCAAACACAAGGGAGCTAATGGCATCTCCCCTCACTGTTCAATTTTTCAAGCATGTGGGATGCTTTGATTTTTGTGAGAAGGTACAGCAGGTGCAAAACCAGCCTGAGCTAACTAGACTCTTCATACTTAACTTGCATGAGAAACAAGTTAACCTTACAGGGGTAAACTTTGAGCTTTCTTTAGATGCTATTTCCAATGCCATAGGCATACCAAGTGTGGGTGAGAAATGGTTCAAGCAGGCCAATCTTGACATGAGCTACTGTGAGCCATATTTAAAACCTAGGTACAAAGACCATAATAAATCCATCTTCCCTTTCTCTCACTTTCTTGATAGATATGCACCTATGATGAGGATCATTATGAAGTATTTTACATGTGAGGGAAGGTTCTCCTGGCATTACTCCTATCACATTAGGTTGCTTATGCACTTTACTAGGGTTAGGATGTTGGACCTACCCTATTACCTCTACAGAAGCATTGAAAAAATGTCCTATATTGTACAAAAGAGAGACTATCCTCAGTAGATGAAAAGCCTCTTTCACCACTCTCTTATTAAAATAGTTGTGATGCATCAATTGCGGCAGAAGGGTATTCCACGGGAGGTTTTCATTGCTCATGAGTTGTTCACCAATCGACAAGGCCAACAACAGAAATATGTCCCTTCTTCTTCTCATCCTCCCATCTCACCATCCACTCACAGTCCTTCACATCATGATGATCCTCCTCCTTCATCACCTATTCATCATCCCTCACCATCATCTCATGGAACTATTGCATCAAAGAGTAATGAGGCAGAAAAGAGTGATGAAGAAGAAAGCAACAAGGCAAAAAGAAATGATGAATCAAGAAATGAAGAAGAAGGAAATGAGGAGGTAGATGTTAGTGAGGCAGATGTCAGTAAAGAAGAAAGCAACAAAGAAAAGAGAAATGATGATAGTAAGGAGGGTTTCAGTGATAAAACAGAGATAAATGAGGCAAAGATTAGTAGTGATGATGTCGACAGTGATAAAGCAGAGAGCAACAATGATGATGGAAATAGGTTAGAAATACAAGATATCAATGAGGTAAATGCAAATGAAGAAGATGCTAATGATTCTAAAAACAGCGAGGCACATAGCATTTGTGATAAGAGAAATGAAGAAGGCAGTGAAGAAGGAAACAATGAAGCAAGAACAAATGAAGAAGAAAGCAATGAAGAAGTCAGTGAGGATGTTGACAGTGGCTCAAAGAGCCTTGATGGAATTGATGACAACAGAGCACATGACAGTGATACTGAAGACACTAAAATGGTAAAAATTGAACCTTTTCCTTTGACCTACCAAAGGGGAAATAGGCATGTGTTTGTTGCCTCTAAGAGGCAAGGGGCCATGCCTTCTACATCAACCAAGTAGATTGATAAAGGTAAGGAAAATATCATGGATGAAGAAGAAGAAGACCTGCATGAGACTGAACAAGAATTTCAACTCATTCATGTTGATAGTGATGATGAAAATAAGGCAATAATCTCAAACATGTTGCTCAAAATCAAAGATGCTCAAATCAACGATCTACAAGCAAACATAGGCAGGGCTAAGAATGTGATTCATTATTATGAAGTTGAAAACAAGCAGCTGGATGCACAGAAGACCACCTATGAGATTAGAGCAATTAGATCTCAGAAAGAGGCTAAAAAAGCCAAGGCTAAGCTAGATGAGGCCTTGGATATATATGGGAACATTGATGAAGAGGAAGAACAACTTCCTACGAGGAGGCCAAGTAAAATTGGCTTAAAGAAGGCCTTAGCCAAGGAGAGAGAGAAAGACATAACCTTGGGAGAGCAGCTCACTCTAAGTGAGTTGCTTGCCATGGAAATTGACTATGATTGGGAACCTTGGATTGAGAGGGCAAACATACACTTAGAGGGTCTGTTGGAGAAGATCAAGAGGGACCTTGAGCTCCAAAAGAAGATGGAAAGGCATTATGCCTTAAGAAATAAGATTGCAAGGGCCAAGCTCAAAAGAGCCCTTGAAAAGATTCAAGCCCTCAAGGAGGCCAGAGGCAAAGAAAATCTTGACATCTTTGCTGATGCTTCCCTATAAGCATCCCAAACGTAATCAGCAAAGTAAATCCAAATTTTGGTAGAATTTTGAATTTTTTGGATTTTTTACTGTTTTGAAGGGCCAAAGGCGCAGTGCCACTAGTGCTGCACTCTTTTTTGGGGCACTCTTTTGAGGAATGTTTTACATTTTCAGAACCCTTAGGCTAAGGAAATCATCCTCACAAAATTTTAGATCATTTGGAGCAGAACTGGTACTCCAAAAGTTCCAAAAACACCAAGAAAATCACCTTTCTACCTTATTTCTAGAGCTGGCATTGTGCCCTGGAGAACACTCATTGAAAAGCTTAGAGTTACATAAAGAACTCAGAAAACCCAAAAAATGCTTAGATTGGTATTCAGTTTTTTATGGTGGACAACAAGTATAGCCTTAAAAAAGTAAGCATAATCCACCTGGTGACTCCACTGGTCTTCAGTAGCCCTGTTGACCCCACTATTTCCCACAGACTCCCCTAGGAATGCACTAATCAGTCATAAAATTCTAAAACCCAACCACTCTTTGTGTGAACTTAGTACCCTTGCAGATAGGTCTGTTTTCAAGACACTCCTAAATTTTCAGCCTCTCTACATTATTAGGTCTGAAATCTAGCTTCACAAGGATAAGCACTAGATCTCACCCTGACCCAAACCCTCCTATCATATTTGATGATCCAGAAATAATTTTGAGGAAAAAATCTAGGACTGAAGATTCAACTACTATTAGACCCCTTCACAAAGCAAGTTTTGTCCCTGAAAACCTCACAGTCTTGCAAGATCCCCAATTTGACTTACACCACAGAAGAAATATTTTCAGAACTAGATCTCAAAGTGGGATAGACTAGAAGGACCTTGAGCCTATATATTTGCAGTAGAGTCCTAGTGGAGAAGCCTCACCTTCCACTCCTCCTGATTTTCAGCTTCTCCAAAACTTTGGCTCTTTTCATTCCAAATCTGCTCAATCTCAGTTTGTTGGTCCAAGTACATCTACCACCCCCATTCATACATCCACTGTGAAAACCACTCCATTTCATCCTCCATCTCCTCTCACAAACCCCCATCTTACAAACCCTCCTTGGGTTCCTTTACCTCTTATCATGGCATCATGGTTTGCCCCTTTGGTACTACCCCAACCTTTACTGCCTATGCCTCAAGACTACAAATCTAAAATCCCTCACTTTACTGGAGTTGACTCTACCACTTCCCAAAATCATGTAGATAGGATGAATGATGCCTTTTACTACCAATAGATAGAATATGAGACCATAAAAATGAGGATGTTTTCCCAAATATTAGGAGGAAAAGCAAGGAAATGGTTCAAAAAATTAACTCCTAATAGCATTCATGACCTCCCTTCCATTTACCAAACATTCATAAACAAATGGGAGATTAAGAAAAATCCTCTTCAAATCCTCTCAGATAATAATAACCTTAAGAGAAATGTTGGGGAAAATATCCAAGACTACTACACTAGGTTCAATAGTGTATACAATGCACTCCCACCTCACATGAAACCCCCACAAGGCCTAGCCTTAGTAAAATTTCCAAAAGGCTTTGATCCAGACATGGCCTACCAATTGAGAGAAAGAGATCCCCTAACCTTGGAAGACATGCAAAAGCGAGTTGTGAGTGTAGAAGCCAATATAATTGAGAAGAGGGCTACGATGAGAACAGAAAAGAAGATTACATACAAAGATGAAACCATGGCCTCCACATCTGATGCTAAAATTGACAATCTAGTTAGAGTAATGGAAAGGATGATGGAGAAAATCAGTTTGAATGAAAGAGCACCCCCTAGGGAAAACCAAGAAAATCCTCAAAAAAGAAATATAAACCAAAACTTCATAAGAGACCCTCCTCAAAACAGAAAAAGAGACAATGACCAGCAAATCAGACCTCCTTTCCAAGAAAACTATGTAGAGGAAGAGGAAAGAGAGACTAAAGAGCAGGAAGAAAACCATGTAAATCTGATAGGCTCTGATAATTAGGGTGATGTTTTTCTCACAGAATAAGAACAAGGTCTATTTTCCTCAAGCCAAACTGATAGAACATATGAGTATTCTGAAGAGTACAAGCTAGGATTTGAAAATTCCTTCATGGAGGTTCATAGGAAGTATGACCTCAGAAGTAAGAAAACCCAAGATACCTCCAAGAAAAACAAATTATAAATTTTTGTTAGAAAGACCGCTGAAAACATCCTTAAAAAGACAGCAGAAAACACCAACATAATGGCTAAGGCTCCTAATCAAACAAAGACAAAACTAGCCAACATAATAGTGACCCAAGCTGCCCTAGTACATCAACTAGTGGCCATGGAAAAACTGCTCTCACTGACATTCGAAATAAAACTCAGCAAACTAAAGTTGCTAAAAATACTATGTGTGATAAAACTGATGTAAATATACCAAGAACACTAGCACCATTCAGTTTTGAGGGTGAGATTGCCAAGATCAAAATAGCCATACCCCTTACTGAACTAGTAACTCAGGATGTATATAGGTCCCGAGTTTTGAAAGCTTTGAACATAGGAAATGACACCGACACTCTGAACCTAACCGATGACAAGCTAGAGTTTTTGTTTGGACCTGAGGTAGAGAGAAAATATCAAGAAGGAGTTGTCCCTCCATTCTATGTTAGCTTAAACATTCATGAAAAAATCTTGCACAATGCTATGCTAGACTCTGATGCCTCACACAATCTCATGCCCAAGGTATTGATGGAGAGATTAGGCCTTGAAATAACCAAACCATATAAAGACTTGTACTCTTTCGATTCAAGTAGAGTCAAATGTTTGGGTCTGATCAAAGATTTGTGTGTCAATCTGGCACAAATACCAGTAGTTGGGGTTCCTATGTTTTGGCATATTTGGCAATACCAAAAATAAAACAACATCAAACCACTTTGGGGCCCTAGGATCTAGCCCTCCTGGACCCGGAGAGGGATCTCTCCAATAAAACAAAGAATGATATATCTTTGAAGCTCAGATGAGATGTTAGGCTAGTTATGAAGCACAAAGGGGGTTTAAAATGATTTGGTTGGTTGGTTGGTTGCTGGGTTGGGTCATGAGATCATAGACTGAGACATTAATGGAAGGAAAGGAACAGAGCAGCAGGATGTTTCAGCAAAGAGAATAGGTTAAGAATGTGCCATCCATTGGGATATGGAGTCATGAAAGGGAATTACTTGCACACAACTAGCCAAGGCTTTTAGAGGGAAAGTCATCTACACTAAAGGATCTTTTTAGATAGATGATGGAATGGGACATTAAGGATTGAAAGTTAAAGAAGGAAAACAACCCAATTTCTGTCTATAGATCAGGTCAGAGGTCATTTAACTCCAGACCTGCTTGGACATACTCAAAGGCAGCTTTCAAAGGAGAACAAAGGGGCAGCTTATAGATCAGACCAGAGGTCATTTAACTCCAGGTCAGCTTTAGCATGCTCCAAGGGAAAACATAGATAAGTTTGACAGAGCCAGGGTCTATAGATCAGAGAAGGACTTTGAACCTTCAATGCTTTGACACCAGCAAGAATATCCAAGCAACAAACCCCTAATTCATACATCAGCTAGCAACATATGGAACTGCTACACTGGTTAAATTAGTTGAACTTACTCTTAGATTCACTATCAGCAGAAAACATTAAAGGCAAGGAGATCAAAAACATAGGGTACCTAACAAGGGTAAATCATATGCTAGATTTCTGATGCAAGTCAGTAGAAAATGAAACAATATGACAATGTAATAAACAATGTTAGAAAAACATCACCAATAGTAATAGACCAAAATCCTATGAAATTTTCTTGATTAATTGATGCAAAACCAGTCACATACACTGAGCTCAATGGCTAATACAGTCCAAACTTTCTCCTCCCAGCCTACTACATACAAACTACTCTGCTATTCCCTCCCAAGACTGTTCTAACAGTCAAAATGAATCCCTCTAATAGAATTCGGCAACAACCGAACAACAACCTTTTACAATATGTTCTCGGGATTCTTATAGGAGAAGAGAAACAACAAGAGTAAATGACATTTAATTTGTTTCATTAAGATAGAATGGCGGAAGCATTCACGCCCATACTGCTTAATGTTTCATCGTCGACTGTGTGCACTCTGTAGTCTGGCTCAGAGCTCTCTGTCAGGTCGATGTTGACCTCGGATGTGTTCTTGAATGTCCTTCTGGCTGTAAGGCCCTCTGTTTTGTCTTCTGAAGCAAGTAAGGTGACTGAAAAGGTCTTCAGGTCTCCATGCTTCCATAACTGCAGTCCTGACAGTTTTTAAGAAGCTTTTGTCAGTGTAATTAACTGTTTCTGGGCTCGAGGAGGCATGGAGACTGATGTAGGAAGGTGTACCTCTGGAGAAAACATGTTCTGCTGTTACGTAGCACTGATATGACCTGCTGGTGCGCTCTTTGGTCCTGGAACTGCGCCTTAATCCTTTGAACGCGGGATTAGGTGTTAAGTCTTCAATTAACATGCTTTAACCCCTTTGATCTATCTCTGTTGTTTCACTTGCCCGCTGCTGTAACACCGGCCGATGTTGAAATGGCCTCTTTGCGACCCCTGCACAATAAATTAAATCAATTATAAAATCTGGGGACGGTGGCGGAAGATTTGTTATGGAGGCCAGAGGAATGGTGGCAAAGCAGTGGAGAACAGTGGAAACAATGAAGAGTGGCAGAAGAATGACCTTCAGCGTTAAATACTAAGATTTAGCCTTTGGCTGAAATACAAAGGGAAAAGGGCCAAAACATATGAAATGGGTTTGAAATGGTGGGACCTAGTCATGGCGGAGGGCGATTGAATTAGAACCGTTGGATCTCAGGAGGAGATCAACGGTGGTGATTAAGCGGTGAAGTTTAGAGGAGTTTCCGATGAAGAAATATGATGGGGGGTGTGATCCAGCTTGGGCCGTTGATTTGGATCGAACGGATGATTGAGATTGGATCAGGGAATCGCAATCGCAACGGGTGAAGGGTGGCAGTGACTGGAAAATGTGATTGCGATGGGAGCAATGCCACGATTATGTGATGGTCGTTGGATCTAAGTGATAGATCAACGGTGGAGATTGATCGGCGGGGAACAGAAAGAAGCGATGGGAGGGGAGCAGAACAAATCTGGGCCGTTGGATCTTGGAATGGATGGACGGCTGTGATTTGATCGAGGAATCGCAATCGGAGGGAAACAAGGAGTGGCGTGGTGAAAGTTTCGATTGCGATCGGAAGTGGGAGCACGATTGAGCGCTGGCCATTGGATCCGGGGACTAGATCAATGACCCACATTCAATCAAAGGGAGATGGAGAGGGGCGACGGGGCATGCAGGGATTAGCGCTGGACCGTTGGATCATATCATGGATCGACAACGGAGACTGTAATCGGGAGATCACAATCGGAGGGATCAAAGGGGTGGCACAGCAAAAGTTGCGATTGCGATTGGAAACGGGAGTGTGATTAGCGCTGGGCCGTCCGATCTGAGTAATATATCAACGGTGGAGATCGCGGCGGAGGTCTTATAGACCAAAACTCAATCGCATCAGATTTTTACGTTTAACAAAGAGTTGCGCTCGCCCGACGGTGCGATTGCGATAAGTGCTTAAGACCTTGGCGCCTAGTTCCGACGCTTGGGCATGTGGGGAAGTGGTTTGCGGGGCTGGCGGAAAAGGGGCTAGGCCCTATTATAAGGTGGAAAGTGGGTTTTTGCCCCTTTTTAATGCAATTTAAGGCCAAAGAAGGGTAACGATAGAGAGGAAAAGGGTTTATTAAACCAAACAAAGAGTATTTGAAGAGTTTAAAAGGGGACTTAAGGTGATTTAGAGGGTTAAGGGGGGAAATAGAGAGGAGTAAAAGGGGATGAAGCAGAGGTTTATAAGGGATGACAAAAGGGGAAAAAAGGAGGCTTTTTGGGCATTTCTTCACAATCAGAGAGGCTTTATAACTGGAAACAGCAGAGGGGATTTTATCAAAGGACAAAAGGCGCAAGGAGGCTTCAAGGATGATGTGTTTTCAGAGGGAAATGCATTCCTTGAAGGCTCAAAAACAATCTAGCCCCCTGTTTGCTTGTCAAAAAATTTATAGGGGGCTAACACCAGTTAAGAGTCTAGTTATGGAAATTGCAGTGGCTGACATTCCCCCGAAGTATGGCATGCTTTTATCTAGATCATGGGGAGCCAAACTCCAAGGAAACCTCCAAATGGAAATGACATATGCTACCATTCTAGTCTTTAACTAAACAAGAATACTTTACAGATAATCTCACATGAAATACATGGTTAGCAGCCAAGATAGGCCAAACAACACCCCTCTCTATTCTATCCATTCACACCTTGACTCATTTATCTTTTATAATGAAGATGACATTAATGAACAAGTAAATGAGAAGGAGGAAGAAATAGGCCTATCAGAATAGTCAAACCAAACACAAGATGAAGAACATGACAGCTTAAACTCTAGAAGCCATGAACAACAACATAATGGAGAATCTGAACTGGAAATACTTTGGAACATGAGCTTTGATGGCTCTTGTGGAAAATTTGGTTCAGGAGCAGGTGTTTGGATACATAACACCAATGAAGGCCACTCCTACAAACTATATTTTAAATGCACAAAAAATATTGTAGACTATGAGGTTCTTCTCCTAGGATTACACTGGCTAAAAAACAAAGGAGCTAAGAAGATCTCTGTTGAAGGAGATTCTGAGCTGATCATTAGACAAATCAAAGGAGAATATTCAGCCAAGAATCCTAGGCTAAGAGAGTCTAAGAATGTTGCCTTAGACCTCCTGAAGACATTTGAGAAATATGAACTTACCTCCATCCCAAGAGCTCAAAACAGCCTTGCCAATGAACTAGCTTTTTCTTCCAGCACTTGCCAAGTACTCATGCCAATGAAAAATTCACGGTAAAATTCAAAAGCTGGCCTACAGTACCTGACAACATAGATTATTGGCAAGTGTTGAAGGTGACAAACAAATTGATGATTTTCTGCAATCTAAGAATGAATTTAAAATGGGAAAACTAGACTTAGATCATGAACAAAACTACCCTAATGAAGAACAAACACCCAAAACAAAGCTGCCTTATACTGTTGATATAAATATGCTAGAACACTTTCATGAGGAAGAATTTTCTAGGGACACAAATCAAAAGGACCTTGAGGTATTTCAATGCAAAGATAACTCATTACCAAGAGGTCTTTCCCCCTAAGAAGTGTTGTTTTATTTCAATGATGTTGCTAAGAATCCTAAAATGGAATCCACCAAGACTGATGTAGAAGAATGCAACATAGTCAGTGTCGAAGAACCCAAAATGATCAAGCTGTCCAAAACTCTGCCACCTCACATAAAACATAAATATATTGAGTTGCTCAAAGAATTTAAAGATGTGTTTTCATGGGGTTATGAGGACTTGAAGTCCTATGACACTAACATTATTCAACATAAGATTCCTCTCAAGGAAAACCAAAAGCCATTCAAGCAGAAATTGAGAAGAATAATCTCCATCCTAGTGCCTCTACTTGAGAAGGAAATAAAGAAGATGTATGATGCTGGAATCATAGTCCCACTTAGGTACTCAGAATGGGTTTCTAACCTTGTGTCGGTAAGAAACAAAACAGGGGAGATTAGGCTATGCATAGAATTTAGAAACTTAAACAAAGCCTCCCTGAAAGACAACTACCCTTTACCTAAGATGGATCATATACTGCAAAGGGTGGTAGGCTCTAAAAGGATATCATTGCTTGATGGTTTTTCAGGTTACAATCAGGTGTTAGTACTTCCAAGTGATCAGCACAAAACCACTTTCACCATACCTTGGGGCACTTTCATGTCTGTCAAAATTCCTTTTGGGTTAATGAATGCCGGGGCTACTTTTCAAAGAGCCATGGACATGGCTTTTTCCAAAGACATAGGTTACTTCATTGTCATATACCTTGATGACATCATTGTCTATTCTAAAACTGATGAAGAACACCTAGTTCACCTAAGAAAGGTCTTTGAAAGAGACAAGGTGTTGAAGTGGGATTCAAGGAGAGAGGACGAAGGCAAGCATGACAAAATTGAAAATTTGTGGAAGGGTCCATACATCATCCATTCAATTAGAGGTAACAATGCATTCTTTTTACAAGAGCTGGATGGAACAGAGTTATTTGGAGGTCCTGTAAATGACAGGATTCTCAAGCACTATTTTTGTTGAAACTCCTAGTTTGAAGCTTTCATTCATTGTACATAACATTGATTGATGAAAAATCAGAAAAACAAAAACAGAGAAAAGAAGAAAAAGAGGGCAGGAAAAAAGAAGAGGTACAACCCCATACCAAAAGAGAGTATTGCTGAAAGTGTGCAAGCCTAAATGCCATTGCCTTTGAGAAAAGAAAGTTTTGTTCAGTCATCTAGCCTAATCATGACTGAACATGTTTTAAATTTCTGCTGATAGGTTAGTGGAAGAATATTTTCCAAACCATGTAAACTTGGCTTTTCAGTAGATTATATTAGGGAAATATATTTGGTTTCAATGCTCAAATATGAACCAAAGGAGAAAGAGAGGGATAGGTAACAAATTCATGAATTACTAGCCCTCAAGTTTCTAGTTTCACTTGTACAAAAAAAAAAGTCTATTTGCAGCTTGTCCAAAATGCCACAACCCACGACAAATCAAATTTATTAAGCTTGGTTTGGTCATGTTTTCAATTTCATGTTAGTAGGTTAGAGAATGAAAATCTATCGAATCGCTTAACCTTAACAGATAAGTAGAAGTAGGTAGAGAATAAGAGAGTTCAATAGCCTAATTTGAACTCTTAGATAACATAACGGTACAAGTAGATATTTTTTATGCTTTCAAAAGAAAATAATGTCAAGGGTTTGCCAATCCAAATGCACCCAAGTGAAGAAAAAATGTTAGGCAAAATATGATGGGTATGTAGAATTGAGGTTGAAGCAATCATGTTTTCTTTCAGATCTGAGATCATAGCTTCAAAAGAACATCAGTAAATGAATAAAGAGGGATCTGCCAAGTACAAGTAAGGTACTGATCTTCAAAACTCAGAGATTTGAACTTTGAGGTTCTTAACACCTCCTGAAAAGGAGCTGCCCTCCCCATGTGGAGCCATTGTTATTCATCGGTATTTTTCACTATTGGTAGATGACTATAGATTGGTTTAAGTTTTCTAAAAACAACATTTTTTGAACATTGTGAGTTTTAGAAACCTCACTGCCTTCATTATCCTTATAGGAAATTTTTCATTATTCTATCAACCTTGCCATTTCATGGTCACCCTACCACTCCTAAAAGACTCCTTATGGGCTTGTGCCACTCATTTACATCCTTTTCCTACATATGACCTCATTAATCTATTTTTCCCCAGCCCATGAACCCCAATTTACATCTAGGGTTACCAATAGCCTAACTCATTCCCATAATCCCCAAGTTCCTCAAGCAATGATGGTCTCAAAACTATCTCTGTAGGCTCTTTAGATTAATCAAGTACATTGGATTTTGGATCTTCAATACAACACTTTGACAAATACTCTGTTTTTCACTTGAAGCCTCCAAGCCAATTTTTAGTCAAAGATCATGGTCAAAGGAGCCTCCTACTAGGTCATTAGGGTTTAACAGGTTGTAAGGTCATCATTGATGTTTCAAACATTGTTTTTCTTATGCTAGAAGATGGCTCAGATGTAATAGAAGGTTAGCACATGGTTATTCAAGGAAGACCTGAAAGTTTCCAAAGAACACTACCCTATCAGTTCAAAGTCTACAACAGGTAAATGTTAAGACTTTAACACTTCTATAGGAGTGTTAAGAGTTCCATTAGCAGAAGAAGCTGGTGAGGCAGGATGTCTGCTCCTGAATGAAGACACCTTGCAGCAAGAAAGACATGAAAAAAGTTGGTCTTAACGAGAACTAGGTTTTTTGAGCTTAATGGTCCAACAGTGTGCCAAAGTAGTGATCAAATGCAGAAATGACCATGGAGGAGGTACACCAAAAACCAAATATGAAGAAAAGTCTTTCAGAGATTATTGATGAGATAGATAAAAAGGTGAGGTGAATTGGACATAAATGAATTAACTTGAAAGGGCTATAAATAACTTAGAAGACAACACTGATTATTATCTTAAAGCACTCCAGACACCTAAGGTTTTGGGAAAATGGCCAGAGGAGATGAAATGATGAGTTGAACTCCATGACGACAACAAAGGAAGGATTGTGAATTTGTTGTTGTGTGCAATCATCCCAAAGTTTTCTGAGGTGAATGTGTGATTGCCTCAGAGAGAAAAGGTGTAAAGAATATCAGTGGGAAAGGTAAATCCAAGGTTTTCAGTCACCTTCCAAACATAATATGATTTGAGCTACAAGGTAGGAACAAAGGAATTTTTTGGGGATACAACTAATAAGTAAGCATCCTAAGATTGTCAAAAGTGAATTTATCATGCTCCAAGGAGTAAGAGAAAGCTAAGTCAGTGTTTTCAGGCACTTGCAAATCAGAAGTGGCCAAAAAAGGTAAAAGGCATGGTTTGAATTCCATGGTGAAGGCAAAAGAGGGTTTTGAAGGTGTTGCTATGAGAAATCCTCACAAAGATGTTTAATGAGTTTGTCATGCTTAAATGATAAAAACATGATGTTGAACTCCAAGGTGAAATCCAAAGAAGATTTTTGAGGCTGCTGCTGTGTCAAATAAATGTGTCAAATCTTCAGGATCAAAAGGAACACAAATTTCTTAAACTACCAACCAAGGTGAGAAAGACAAGTTAAATATTATAATGGAAGCTACATGAAGTTTTGAAGGTGCCATCATGTCTAGTCTAACTCCAAAGATGTCAAAATGAGTATATTATGCCTCAATAAGCAAAATAAAGGTCAAAATCATGACTTCAGTACCTACAGGAAAAAGTATAAAGGAATATCAGTAAAATTAAAAAAGGCTTAAAACATTAGGAAAGTGGGTTTGCAAAGTCAAATATAATTCATGAGCCTATAAAGCCCATCTAAACACTTCAAAAAAATCATTGTTCCCTTGCAAAGAATTAGAAATTTCAAAGTGAGAAGAAACTGTGAGTTTTCAAGTCAAAATTCGGCTAAGTGTTGTGGCGTTGCGCGCCTGGAATGGAGCGCTGCACGTTCAACATTTTTTCCCTGTGCATTTTACAAAGGCACCGCACACCTAGAATGGAGTACTACGCATTGGGGAAGGCGTTGCGCCCTTGTCAGACTCAGCCACAACAGAGTTTTTTTTAGCGCTCTGCGCTCAGGTCTGAGCGTTGTGCGTTTGAGACTGAAAGTTGCGCCCTTAGACTGAGCGCTACTCTCTTGGCCAGGAGGGTCCTCAAAGCCTTAATAAAATTCAAACCACCTCAAGATTGCTTCAAATCATCATTAAGGGTTCTCCAAGCATTAGTAGAGGAAATTACAGGTCATCCTCTCATTTTCAAGCATTTTTTCATCATTTAATGGGAAGAAATAAAACCCTAAGGATAAAACCCTAAAATCATGCTTGAAGTCACTGTTTAAGCCTCATTCATCTACCTACTAAGGATATCAGTCAAAACAAGGGTGAAATAGGGTGCTGTGTAATTTTCCACTCATATAGGTTTCCCCCTGAATCCATTTCCTTCATAACCCTCTGTACCTTTATTTTCAAAATGATTCACTTTCCGTTTCCTCAAATTGACATCAGTCCAAGGTTGGAAAAACAAATTTTGAACATGCGAGCAGAGAGTTATCATTAATATATCAGCCTGTCCCTCATTTAAATATACTTACACTGTCACTCATTCATCTCATTCACTTACAAAGCTGCCTTTTTCATCACCATTCCATTCATCTCATTCCATTTGCAGTCCTAAGGTTTTCTCAAGGCAGAGTTTTCAAAATGCCAGAAAGAGAAGACAGTGGTAGTGAAGGATAAGGCCAAATACCAAGGAGGTAGGGGCAGAAAGGTGGAAAAATCAACAGATTTGAACCTCCAAACATAAGGGAGCTAATGGCATCTCCCCTCACTGTTCAATGTTTCAAGCATGTGGGATGCTTTGATTTTTGTGAGAAGGTACAACAAGTGCAAAACCACCCTGAGCTAACTAGGCCCTTCATACTTAACTTGCATGAGAAACAAGTTAATCTTGTAGGGGTAAACTTTGAGCTGTCTTCAGATGCTATTTCCAATGCCATGGGAATACCAAGTGTGGATGGGAAATGGTTCAAGCAAGCCAATATTGACATGAGCTACTATGAGCCATATTTAAAACCTAGGTACAAAGACCATAATAAATCCATCTTCCATTTCTCTCACTTGCTTGATAGATATGCACCTATGATAAGGATCATTATGAACTATTTTACATGTGAGGGAAGGTTCTCTCAGCTTTATTCCTATCACATTAGGGTGCTTATGCACTTTACTAGGGCGAGGATGCTACACCTACCCTATTACCTCTATAGAAGCATTGGAAAAATGTCCTATATTGTACAAAAGAGAGACTGTCCTTTTTAGATGAAAAGCCTCTTTCACCACTCTCTTATTAAAATGGTTGTGATGCATCAATTGCAGCAAAAGGGTATTCCATGGGAGGTTTTCATTGATCATGGGGTGTTCACCAATCCACAAGGCCAACAAAAACAATATGTCCCTTCTTCTTCTCATCCTCCCATCTCACCATCCACTCACAGTCCTTCACATCATGATGATCCTCCTCCTTCATCACCTATTCATCATCCCTCACCATCATCTCATGGCACTATTGCATCAAAGAGTAATGAGGCAGAAAAGAGTGATGAAGAAGAAAGCAATAAGGAAAAAAACAATGAGAAATCAAGAAATTATGAAGCAAGCAATGAAGAAGAAGGAGATGAGGAGGCAGATGTTAGTAAAGAAGAAAGCATCAAAGAAAAGATAAATGATGACAGTAAGGAGGATGTCAGTGATAAAACAAAGAGAAATGAGGCAGATATCAGCAATGATGATGTTGGCAATGATAAAGAAGAGTGTAACAATGATGATGGCAATAGGTCAGAGAGCCAAGATATTAGTGAGGAAAATTTAAATGAAGAAGATGCTAATTAGTCTTAAAATAGTGAGGCACATAGCAGTGGTGATAAGAGCAATGAAGAAGGCAATGAAGAAGGAAACAATGAATTAGGAAAAAATGAAGAAGAAATCAATGAAGAAGTCAGTGAGGATGTTGACAGTGGCTCAAAGAGCCTTGATGGCATTGATGACAACAGAGCACATGACAGTGAGACTAAAGACACTAAAATGGTGAAAATTGAACATTTTCCTTTCACCTACCAAAGGGGAAATAGGCATGTGTTTGCTACCTCTAAGAGGCAAGGGGCCATGCCTTCTACATCAACCAAGAAGATTGATAAAGGTAAGGAAAAGGTCATGGAAGAAGAAGAATAAGACCAACATGAGACTGAACAAGAATTTCCACTCATTCATGTTGACAGTGATGATGAAAATAAGGCAATAATCTCAAACATGTTGCTCAAAAGCAAAGACGCTCAGATCAAGGATCTACAAGCAAACATAGGCAGGGCTAAGAATGTGATTCACTATTATGAGGTTCAAAACAAGCAGTTGGAGGCACAGAAGGCCATATATGAGATGAGAGCTATCAGAGCTCGAAAATAGGCTGCAAAGCCAAGGCTGAGCTATATGAGGCCTTGGATAGATATGGGAACACTGATGAAGAGGAAGAATGACTTCCTAGGAGGATGCCAAGGATAATTGGCTTAAAGAAGGCCTTAGCCAAGGAGAGAGAGCAAGAGGCAGCCTTGGCAGGGAAGCTCACTCCAAGTGAGTTTCTTGCCATGGAAATTTACTATGATCGGGAACCTTGGATTGAGAGGGCAAACATACACTTAGAGGGTCTGTTGGAGAAGACGAAGAGGGACCTCGACCTCCAAAAGAAGATGGCAAGGCACTATGCCTTAAGAAACAAGATTGCAAGGGCCAAGCTCAAAAGAACCCTTGCAAAGATTCAAGCCCTCAAGGAGGCAAAAGGAAAATAAAATCTTGATATTCTTAATGATGCTTCCCTACAAGCATCCCAAAACTAATCAGCAAAGTAAATCCAAATTTTGGCACAATTTTGAAGTTTAGGATTTTTTACTGTTTTGAAGGGCCAAAGGTGCTGCACTCTTTTTTGGGACACTATTTTGAGGATTTTTTTACATTTTCAGAACCCTTAGGCCAAGGACATCACCCTCACAAAATTTCATATTATTTGGAGCAGAACTGGTACTCCAAAAGTGCCAAAAACACCCAAAACATCACCTTTTTGCCCTATTTTCAGAGCTGGCACTGCACCGTGAGGAGTCTTGGGAGATTTAAGGCATTTTTGGAAAGTAGTATGGAAAATATTTCCATTCAGATATCATGGTGCTCATTTGGACACCAAGAATGCCTCCCAAACTCAGCTACAAAATGACCTATTTTCCTAGTGTTGGCATTGTGCCCTTGGCCTTGGCACTGCACCCTTGCCAAAAAGTCAACAAAAGACACTTGGAGTTAATGAAAAAGATAATTTGAGGGTTTTTGAGGCAAATCACTCCGGAGTTGGTTGAGGAGTTATGTCAGCATTTATTTTTGCATTTATTAAGTTAGATATTTTGTGCCTTGGGCTTTGCATGGTCTCTTTGGCCAAAAATGATATTTATGAGTAGTTAATGATATTTTCAAACCCTATTTATGGTTTTGGTTCTCCTTGCTAGTTAAATACTGCATTGAGGCCTCATTGTACATGTTAGTTGCTTATTGAGAAGAATATCATAGACTTGAAGATTGAGGAGAAATTGGCTTTGCACTTTGTGGATGTCTTGATTTGCATGATAATGGAGCAAGCTCACTTGCAGGATTCATGAACATAGTTAATGGTGATGTCTTTCTTATTTAGTGTTTATTTTATTATGTTATCATTTTGTTTCATTTTCTCATGCAGTAGGACATAAATTTTAGGCTAATAAATGTTGTTTAGAGGCACCTTAGATTTTTCTGCTTTCTATTGCTTGTATGTTTTCCTCTGCTAGGTCATATTAGAGAATTCTGAAATGCTCTCTAGTTCCACTTATGCTTGTTTATCTTAAGAATGATTTAATGGAGACAATTTCAAAGTAGTTTATGGTTATCCCTGCTCTTTGATGTAACTTAAACATTGTTTTTGAGATTTTTGCTTTGAAGTATTGCTAATTAGGGTTTAGCTGAAGAGGTTTATGGTTTGCCCTGCCCTTTTGTTCATATTAAATGGTTTCTTTGAAGGTATTTGTATTTTGATTAAGGAAATAAGGAGTTCCCTACTTTTTTATTATTAATATATGTTGTCTTAAATTTTTTCTTTGCCTGAAGGTTAAATCAATAGAAGACTTATAAGTTTCTTGCCTCCTATGGTTCACTGGATTGTTTTCTTAATGTTTACTTGCTAGGGTTTGGTCAAAGAAGTTATTGGTATGCCCTATCTTTGGTTATTTCTTTATGCATGGTGATCTTCAAGGCTATTCTTGTTAAAAGTATTTGTTAAAGGATTCTTAACTACCCTTTGCACCTTTGGTTATTTCTTTATGCATGGTGATATCAAAGGCTATTCTTGTTAAAAGTATTTGTTAAAGGATTCTTAACTGCCCTTTGCACCTACTATGTTCACAATTTAATGTTCACTTCACTCACATAAGCTTTTAGAACCATTTGGCTTTGTTAGACTTTCCCTGTGATATACCCTTGACCTATTGTTTTACTACTCAAGACCTTTTGTAGACTCCATAGCCCAATGGTTTAAACCTCTCTCACTCTATATTTTTTGATTTACAACCTACCCAACCAACCAAACAAACAAACAAACCCTCATCCTTATAACTAACCTAAAATCAAAACCATAAAATCAATCAAGTTACATCTAATACACTTTGATAGATAGAGCCCTCTCTCAGTCCAGGAAAGCTAGGTCCTAGGACTCTAAATACTGGTTTGATGTTACCCCTGTACATTTGGTCTTGCCAATTTGACAAATTACGGGGACCTAACAGAAACCATAGGCAAAATGGAATTGGTGTACATGTAGACTTACAATGGTACTCACACCTGGAACAATAGACGAGGAGGATATAGGAAAATTTCCTCCACGCTTGACAGATTCCTCATCTTTGAAGTAATATTCCCAGCATCATGTGAAATATAATGTAGAATAATCCCAAAATTGGGATCCGATCACTGGCCGGTAGCTCTAAAAATTCATATCTCAACACCACCTAAAAACCATCCCTTCAGATTTGAGGATTTTTGGTTGGAGCACCCGAAATTATTGATCAACATGAAAAATTGGTGGGCCAACTCTCCACCTTAGAATGGTTCCCGAATGTACCAATTCCAATAAAATCTAAAGAATATAAAATCAAAATCAAACTATGGAAAAAGGAAGTCTTTGGTAATATCTTCAAGGATAAAAAGGAGTTGGAACAACGCATAGATGAGCTCCAATAAAGAATCATCCAATAGTGTATCACAGATCAGATGAAGGAGGAAGAAAGAGATCTTCAGAAAAAAAAAGGGAGGAAAGAGCCAAGCAGGAGAAAAATATTTGGAAAAAAATCTAGGGTTTATTGGTTGATATGAATAGGAATATTAGTATTGCTATGCTAAGATCCTATTTAGTATATAAGAATTTGTGTCTAAGGTTTGTCATCCATATAGAAAGTAGAAGTAGGTGGTGTTAAGTTTTTTTTTTTTGGGTGAATTTTTGTTCAGGAATTATGTCACATGAAATCACATATGAATGGAAACATATAACCATCAGTCAACACCAGCAACTGTTGAAGGATTTCACCCCTCATGGGCTACATCTCCTTGGATCAACTCTATGGCTTGATCCCTTCTCATTCAAATCAATAAATGAAACAAGGAGTACATAAAATGTTGATCAAGTGATTGATAAGTTCCTCCTACAAAGAAACATACTACTAAAAGTACATCAATCCATATTCATGCTAACCTTCACTCAAGCATGTAAATATCAACAATCATTAGGCATTTTACTCCAAGATCCTAAACTCCAGCTTCAAAAGCTACAATTGCACCACATACACCATGTATCATCTGAATAAAAAATCTCCTTAAATAAAATAAAGAAGAAAGAAGTATGAGGATTTACAACACTAACAAAGTTGCTGCTTCAGAAAGAACATGAAGAGCAGACAACCGATGTGTTTTGGCTCATTTTCATTTACCTTTGAAATGTTTTTCAAAACACCAAAAAAGCGTATATGTTAGAAAATGTAAAATTTTGTATGTCGAAGAATAATTTTAATTTATATGTTGGTACATTAACATTACATGATGAGATGTGAAGGTGGGTGAGTCGGGTTCATTCATGTGCAGAACAGTTCAAAGGCTGGACCGAGAGGCACGTTCAGAACATTACACACCATTCAGAGTCAGGACAGGCTCATTCACAAGCTCAAGAGAGACCAGAGTGACAGAACACCAGATAAGCTCAGGAGGGTTACACTGTGGAGAAGAATAGATTAATTTCCCGCATGCAGAGAAATGGTGTATTTCCCTTAGAAACTTAAGACTTTTGGAGGAGGCACAAAGGGAAAACTAGATGGTCTGGATCAAAGCGCAGAACTAAAACAGAGAGATGGACGGCAGAGATTGTATCGCATATCACTTTCGGTAAAGGTTACAAGTTTGAAATATGGTTAAAGTCGCAATATTGTGGTGTGATGTGACTGCATATCACACTTTTCACGTTTAAAGGGTTAGCACTAAGGAATGTGTTAAAGGTTGCGATCTACGGGCTGCGGGTGGGCCCACCTCTCTTTTCCACATCACCTCTCTCCCCACATTTTTCACTTTGCAAATTTAAATTTTTACCTCCATCGCTCATAAACTAAGTCCGACTATTTTCAATTTATGATACCCGTGGGATCCATCCATGCCATGTCACCTCCCATTCCCCGCACTTCGTACTTCACAAGTTTTAGAGCTTACCTTCCATTTCTCATAACAAATTTACCGATTTGCGATTGGCCCCACCTCTTCTTGCCACATCATCGTCTGCCTGTCACACTTGACACTTCACACAGTTTAACATTTACTTCCCGTCTTTCATAATAAAATCCCTGATTTTCGATTTGCGAGCAGATGTGATGTGGTTTCGAAATTAAACTCCAAAGGTTTTCAAATCTGGAAGTAAGGCATTTATTGTGTTAACTCACATCGGAGGAGGAAAGGAGGATTATAACATAAAATAGGTGAAACGCCGAAATGTGATAGAAATCAGACATGATGAGTTCTCCAAGGGTGAGCAAAATATAGTTTAAGTCCAAGCCTTGCGGCGGTTGACAAAGAGAAGACAAAACACTGTTGGCACACACAGAGGCATAGGCAGAGTCAGGCATAAGAACATATAGTGGCACTTATTGTAAGCACGACAGCTAGGTCAAGTCGGGTGCTAAGGCATTGTTACAGAATTGTGCAGCTATCGTATCATAACCAGAAAGGACACCTCAGCACTTCAGAGGGATGCATCAGCAACAATCAGATTCAACAAAAAATGAATGATATTCCTAGTTTCAATTTTTTTTCTTGGTATGATTGCATAAGTAATTTTAACATTTTAGGTAGTAGAAGTAGTTTCAAGAAGTTCAAAAGTTACGAACTATTTGGATGTATTTAAGTAGATAGAAATAAAAAAAATGGGTTCTAAGTTTTGGACCTCTGGATGACCGTTAATTTGGTATTGAATTTTTTGAGAAATTAATGAAAGAAGATCAAGTTTCCTACACCTGTTGATGTTGATATGTCTTTCGAGTTTCGCTTTGTGTTTATTCCTCTTTGAATGTAGGGAAGTAATGTAGCTGCGGGTCTCTTTTTACATCTCTAAGTAAGAGTTAAACAATCCTTAATGTGCGCTCCTTCACTCCATCTCTTCTCCCTTCACAAATTCTCTTTGAAACTTAAAAGTAATAGATTTTGTGTTTATAGAATATTATTTCGAGTTTCCTATCTCTCCATGAATTTCCTCTGAAACTTAAAAGTGGTAGATTATGTGTTTTCAACATATCATTTTTTTTTCCCTTACAGTTCTTCTTTTCATTTCATTCAAATATCAGCAATTTATGGCATTGTGAAGGCTTTCATTATATCATATTATTGAGGGTATTAAGTAATTAAATTCCACAGGTGTTAAACAGAGGCCATTTGATATTTTAATTTTGACATACATTTATAAAATCTCTTAAGCATTGATTCCTTACCACAATCAAGGGATTGTTTCTTGAGATACAACATTTCTGGCGTTGTTGCCGGGGATGAAGAAACGAAGTTTATTTTCCCTTTGTTTTTCACGTTATCTCCTCTAGCTTTTTAGTGAGGAGGAAATATTTGGCTGTGTTTGTTATTTTCAAAATTTCGGCTTTCAAAAGGCCTCACACAAGGTTAGATACCTCACAACAGATAGTCCTTGCTTTGCCAAATCTAGAAAGATTGGTTTCTAAAAAGGCTCAGAAACCTGAAACTCCTTCAACACCTGATCCTACATTGTCTGCTCCTGACAGTAGTTCTAGTAATCCTTTGTTTGAAGATATTTATGAAATACTTCCTTCCTTGGAACAAGATTCACCTTTCACACCACTTTATTTTCAAGAACTTAAGGTGGAAGAAAACTCCTTCAAGTCTGTTTATTTTACTTTTACTCAAGCTAAAAAAACTCTAGTTGCTGGTCCCTCTTCTATTGTCCATCAATCTTTCCCCATATCATTTTTCCCCCACCTTCGTTCATTTTCATAGCAAGTCCGTCAACTGCATCTAACTAAGGAAAAATTAATCAAGGTGTAAACATGGGAGCACCAACCTTTTTTTTGAACATATATGCTCCACTTAACCTTCCTCGACCAATGAATGCAATGCCTCAAGAGTATCTTAAATTACTCCCACGTTTTACTGGAGAATATGAAATAACTGCAGAACAACACTTTCTTATGTTTTGTAATTTTTCTGGAAATCTGAATGTAGAACATCTTGATGTTGTAATGAGGCTCTTTGTCCAATCTCTGG
The DNA here is from genome assembly GCA_034641835.2 of Pinus albicaulis. NCBI lineage: Eukaryota > Viridiplantae > Streptophyta > Pinopsida > Pinales > Pinaceae > Pinus > Pinus albicaulis. The sequence goes on from CM076571.1 coordinate 476,122,316, forward strand.
ATGGAGAGGCTAGGAAGTGTTTTAAGGGATTTCCAAATAATTCAATTAATACATGGGAAGAACTAGAATATCGATTCACTCGATGGAGTGAAAAAATGGATCATGGATATTCACTGATGGAATTCAAAACAATCAAAAGAAAATCAGATGAAATTATATCAGGTTTTATCAAAATATTCAATAAGTTGTATAACATTTTGCTTGTAGAAATGAAGCCCCCACCCTCCCCCCCCTTCCTCGTTTGGAGAAAAGGTGGTTTTTACTGGGGCTTTTGAAGCTGATTTTAGTTTCACACTTAGAGAAAGGAGATCCCCTACTCCAGAGCAGATACAAATAGATGCTTTAGAGATTGAATCTAATATGACTATAGATGGAAAGGTGAAAGGGAAACAACCAGTCCAAGAGAAGGGGAAGGCAAAAGAAGAATCATCACAAGATCTAAGAATTGAAGATATGAAAAAGGTGATAAAAAATCTGACAAATAAGCTAGCTATGATGGAATTGGAAAATAAAACTCCCAAATAAAGTAAAACAAAACCAAGGGGGGCTTAACCCTCAATTCAAAAGACATCCCCTGCAATTCTTGCAAAGGGAATGAAGAGATCAAGACTAGGTTCAAGCACCATTGTATATAGAAGCAGCACCCAAAGAGCCAACAGAAGATGACCAAAGGGAGGTCGAGGATCATGTATCTTCTAAGTATATAATAGAAGAGGATGAAGAGGAAGATTGTGAGGGAGAATATGTTGAAGCTGAAGTATCTTTTTATGAAGATGAAATGGATGAATACTGTAGGCAATTCACAGATTTCATGCAAGCTGAGTTACATAAAAAATATGATTTAAGGTCTAGAAAGAGATCTAGAGTGCCGGATAATGAAGGCGAAAAACAAGGTTCCATTCCTCCTCCAATGGCAACTCCACAACAAAAGGACCCTGTGAAATAGGCCAGTAATGGGAAACAACCTATAAATTCACCTAATAGAACAAATGTGCAGCAGGGTGAATTATCCTAGAACAAATAAATTGACACTAATATTTTGGAGAGAGTTGTTATTGTACCCAAACAAGAGGAAAATTCTAGAAAGAGTGAAGAAGAACCTGAAAATAACGTTAAGAAAACTCATGCTTTTAGTTTGTAAAAAGAGTTGGAGAAGGTTAAAATTCGGCTACCTCTTCTAGAATTAGCTAAAATACCAGCTTACAAGAAAGAAATTTCAGAATTTATTAATCTCACATAGGTGGAAGATATAAGTGATACAGTGAACTTACAAGAAGAAAATCCAACGGTCACCTTTGGTCCTCATGTAGAATAAGTAGATCCTTTTGTTCCACCCTTCTATATTTCTCTATTGTTTCATGATTTTACTCTACATAATTGCATGATGGACTCAGGAGCGTCCCATAATCTCATGCCATTATATGTTATGAAGGAACGTAACTTGCAGATTACCAAAAATTATAGGGATCTGTATTCATTTGATTCCAAAAGGGTGAAATGTATTGGGTTAATTAAACATGTAGCAGTTTCATTGGCACAAATCCCATAAAAGAGTATAGTCATTGACGTAGTGGTTGCTGACATCCCAGCTAGGGTTGGAATGCTCTTATCAAGATCTTGGGGAGAAAAGTTGGGAGGTGTTCTAAAATTAGATTTCACTTATGCTATTATTCTGGTTTTTAATGGGGAAGAAAGGAGATTATACAGGGAAACAAGATTTGTGAAGACCACCTCCAAGAAAGATGCAGGAAATTCCCCCATTTATAGTCAAGAAACATAAGATATTTCTTGTTTCATGCTGCATGAAGATGCAGAATTTTCTGAAGACATAGGGAACCAGCTCTCTTCAGCAGTCGTAAATAATGAGTTGCACTCAAGGAATATTTTGAAGTGCTACTTTTATGGTTCCTACTCCAAGGAAGGTGAAGGTGCTGGATTCTTGCTAGTATCACCAGAAGGTAACCTCATGCCTTTCTCTTTTAAACTAGAATTTGATTCAACAAACAATGTGGTTGAGTATGAGGCCTTATTCTCAAGCCTTCAAGTTTCTAAATAGATGGGAGTTCAATGTATTTCATTTTTTGGTGACTCTGGATTGATAATAAGGCAGATTAAAAATCATTGTCAAATCAAGCATCCAATATTAAGATCATATAGGAATGAAGTTTGGGATCTGATAGAAAACTATTTTGAAGCCTTCAATCTTCAGTATCTTCCGAGGGAGGAGAATAGATTGGCCGATTCTTTAGCAGTTGCAGCGAACACCTTCAAACCTACAATAAATCCAAGGCTAAGGTATGAAATTGAAATTAGACATAGACCTTATATCCCTGACAATGTGAAACATTGGCAGGTGTTTGAAGATGATGAACAGATAAATCTATTCCTGAAAATGATTGGAAACTTTGAAGATGCTAAGATATACCAAGAGGAAAAACAAACAAAGAAAAAATTAGAAATAAGAAACCTTAAGCAGTCGATAGGTGAACATAAGATTATCCAATTGAAAGATAATGTGCTCCCTAAAGGGTTGGTTCCCCTCGAAAGATTATTTGATTCTAATGATATTGTTTTTGATTCAAAGAAAACACATCAAGAAAAAGAGATGGAAGATTGTAATTTTGGAACTCAGCAAGAACCAAAAATAGGGAAATTGTTCAAAGGTGTTCCCAAAAACCACAAAGAAAGATACATTGATATTTTTAAGAAATATATAGATGTGTTTGTCTGGTCATCTGAATACCTGAAAACATATGACAAAAGCATAATTCAACATAAGATCCCATTGAAATAAGGAATAAAAACACATAGATAGAAGCTCAAACATATCAATCCATTGTTGCTAGCTCCAATCGAAAAAGAAGTGAAGAAATTGTTGCAGGCGAAAATTATAGCCCCTCTTAGATATTCAGACTTGGTTTCTAATTGTTACACGCTATTTTGTCACCATGACATTTAACTGTCTATACAAGTTCATCATCACCTATATTATTCTTCCTTAGAAGTCAAAAACCTCAAATTTCCTGAACCAAGTCTTGGAATTGGAGAAAAGCTCATTTAAAACCCTAAAAGCCCAACTCTGCACTTTTCCTAGCCCTTACCTGCGAACCCGCAGCTTTTTGCTCTATAATCTGCAGCACATCCCACACGTTCTGCTCATTAAACCTACGAACCCCCGTAAAAAAAGAAAAAAAAGAAAAAGTAAGTTCTAGAAGCCCAGCTGGTCGAATATTCTCCCAACTGGAGACTTCTAGAAGCGTAATCTGGTCGAGCTTCATCCCTTCATTCATGGACTTCTATCCCTTCATTAATGGAGTTATCCCTTGGTATTTGGAGCTCAAATCCATTTATAAAATTAATTTATTCCCCTCTTTATGGAACTGAAACCACTTCTATTTTCCTATAAATTGAACTCATGTATCAGTCTCAAGGGTAGATGGTACTTACTTAGAACTTAGTAGTTTTTAAGGAGAATTGCTGAAGAAATCATACTCTCTATACTTGGCATCATTGGTATGAGAATGATCACATAATCATATCCATAGTTTCATGCTAGTTCAGAGAGGAGAAGGCTTGTCAAACCGAGAGAGAACGATTGTTCAGGACCTTGGAAGAACCTGTATGAAACCAAGGTGACAAGGTTGTAAGGTTACTTCTTATTATAGAAGATAATAAAAATGGATTTTATTTTCTCATTAAGTTGTTCATGTATCTATTGAGTAATTTAATTCTTAGATTTCCTGATCACTAAGATAGATTAGTGTTTTCTCAATTATTATATCTTGCAGGTGCTTTTAATCCTTTATCTGTCTTTGATCACAGGTTTCACATGCTGAAGTGACCTCTTTTGGAGCAACTGGATAGAATTTTTCAGCAAGCATTGGAATTCAAGTAGGGGCATGTCCTAATACTTTGTTATTTAATAATTTTGAATCACAAATGATCTAGAGAAAATGGTTTGCATTTGGATGTTTGTTTCTAGATATCCTTAGGATACTAGGGAGATCGTTCTTGTCCCCAAGAAGGATTTATCTACATAACAACATGGCGACTCCACTGGGGAAATAGAACTTAGTTTCTCTTTTTACTTTTCAGTTTGATTTTTTGATTTTAATTAGTCTAAAACTAGATTGGGTAGATAACTTACCAGAATCCCTAGAAAGTAAATCTAAATTTTTATTTTTCTGTGTTTTCCCTGGCCTCTGCAGTTTTTTTTTAAAGACAGTGTAGTAGCCTCTGCAGTTTTTATTTCAGAATAGTGCAGTAGCATCTACAGTTTTTAGTTCAAAATAGTGTGTGCCACACTGTTCTCCATTAAAACCTATGGGCTTGTGGATTTTTTTTTTTAAATTAAGAATTCTCTTTTCAGGAGCCAAATTACAGATTCTATGTGTTTGCCCCAACTTGTCTTAACTGTCAATACTCTTATGTGTGGATTTCTTTCATTAATTTTTAAGTTTGAGTGGTTTTTCATCTGATTTTCATTTTATAAGTAAGTGTTTGCCCTAATTTCTTGTTGCTTTCTATTAGTAACCATCATATACCTTAGCTTATTGGTATGTTGTTGTTTTCTTGTTGAGCCATTGAACTTGTCGCAACTCTTACTTTTATGAAAATTGAGTTTTATTTTCATTTGCAAATTTAGAAAATTCTTAAGCTTACTAAGACCTAAATTTCACTTAAAACCATTGAATGTTTTGATTTTTGCTAAGGATTCTCATAAATTTTTCTTGGTTCGATCACAAACTAAGCAAAACATTCTCAAAACTTTCTAGATAGAGTTCAAACATTAGTGTTTTCTTTTGCTTTTGAATTTTATATTTTTAAGAGTTTTTCATAAAGTTGTTCTTTTTGGAAAAATTTTGTTAAAAGATTTGTAGTTTCTGATCTCATTGGTGAAGGATTTTATTTTGAATGAGTAATTGATCATCAAATGAAATTGAGTTCTCAAAAGAATAGTCTTCTTTTCAAATACTTCTGTTTATAAACGAAAGAATGGTGTTTTAAATTTATTGAAATCTCTCAAATCTTTATTTTAAATAGGTTTCATTGAAAATAAAAGAGTTGCACTCTCATATTGATGCATTTAGTGTATTTTGATTCGAGTCATAAAACATCATTGAAGTTTCACTTCCATACCTTCTGTCTTAAGAAACAACCAAACTAAAAACAACGCTTTAATTAAAATTAATCTAGATATTTTTACATCTTCTAGGGTTCTTTTCCACCAACACAGCTTAGGCTAGTGTCTTAGAATATGTTGTAATTAACATTCCAAGACATTTAAAACAAACAAGTAGCAATCTTGCGGTAGGAAAATCAAATTGTAGCATGTATGCTCTGGGAAGCTCTTCTTAAAAGAGTCAAGCATGAGATCATGTCTGAACCGGTGAGGTAATCATACCTATCTCATTAGGAAAGATAAAAGATGTGCACGTATTAAAAATGGTAAACCTCAGATAGACCATTGTCGAGGAGCCTGGGGTCAATTTTCGATAAACCTTGGATTATATCAAGGAGCCTTCAAGGGGATTGAGATTGTTACTCTGCCCTTGCCTGTATATCAGATCGTAGACTATTCCCCCAGGTATATTTGTTCCCGTTGGTGATCTTAGTGGCTATAAACTTTAGGATTCTTTCCCAAGGTGACGGTGGAGGGAAGGTCCCACTGTACCTAGAGCAGACGTCAACTAGACTCACTTGGAATTTCCGGAGGGTTCTCTTCACTATGAGATGGTTTAATTGGAGAAACTTGCACTGGTCTATTTCAATAAGCAGTTTTCGGGGTAACTGTTCCAATCGCTATTTTTGCATTAAAATTCTATGATTTTGGATTTCATCACCAACTAGTGTTTTTAGTTCGGGAATCTACTGTTTGTGTGTGGATTGATATCTTAGATTTTGTAGGTGTGTGATCAATTTTATTGTTTCTTTAGAGACTTTAGGACATTTTATTGAAATTTTCGTTGATTTTTTGTGTTAAATTTTTTAATCGTGGCATAATTACCTAGACAATCACGTAGAATGTAAGGAAAACCCCCTGAGTACACATCAATCCAGTTAGAAAAACTTAAATCTGAAAAAGGACAAACATCAGGGACTGGATCAACTAAACACGAAGAAACATCTATAATTATTCATCCTGAATATGAAGTAGATCAATCTCGAACAACAGAGAGTACTCCAAGAAGAGTTTCAATTTCTTAACTAGTTGAACTTGTCTCCACTACTAGTGAATTATCAGATTTGGAACCTGAAATTTTTGAACTAGAAGTTGTAACTATTATATCTCAGATTACTTCTCCATTCATCACTCCAACCCCTCGTCGTCCTGATTCACCCAAAGTGAAGTATCATATCACCGAAAATATTCCTCTTGGTCTCATCAGTAATGAATCAGTTACTGACACTGAAGAATAAGTAGTTCTTCCTCCTACTCCGGTCTCTTTAGATCTTAGGCCAAGTGAATCGATTTATTATAGTCCTTTCAAACCAGATCCTTGGTATTCTCAGTCGGTAGACTTTCTACACAATACTGGTCTAAATTATTCGCCATCCCAAATTCCTTTTTATGTTATACCACGAGGTTGAAGACCTCCATCAAACATGTCAGGTGAGTCAATATCCATGTTTTCTACATCACCAGAAACATATTTATATGGTGGTCCGTCTATTCCAGTAGGATACCAGTTGTTGTCTGGTACTTTCTCAGGAGTGGCTCCTTCTCCCGATAAGCATGCATCATCATCTGGTCAAAATGAATCAAATACCGAAAATTTGAGTATGGAACACATTTACATGATGTCTGGAAACATTCCTAACCATGACCCTCGAAGTAGTAATTTACGGCCTGGGGAGCAACCTCAAGGTAGTAATTTATGGCTCGGGGGGAAAACTCAAGGAAAATACATACCTCAAGGTCAGTACATACCTCAGGGTCAATATCAACCTCAAGGTCAGTACCCAACTTAGGGTCCGCAGCCTCTTTAAGGACAATATCCTAAACTAGGACAACCATCTTTCCAGGGACAATAGATTCCTTTAGGGCCACAATTTTACCCGGAGCAGAAATTGTTCCAAGGAAGTGAGAATTATCCAGCTAATTATCAAACATATGTTCCAAATTATCAACCTGGTTATGGTCCTTATTATGCTACACAACCTTTATACCCCGAAGTAAACACAGTGTGGGATTCATTACAAGTTCAACATAATTTGCAACCTAATGTACAAGTACCTTATTATCAATCTGGTTAGCCAATGGGTTACAGTCAACCTATCCAACCTATTCAACCTATGATTCAGGTACCTACATCTAGTACAGGTCAGCATCTTGGTCCGAGTAGACCTAAAACTCCCACAGATTCTGTTCAAGCTACCACACCTATTCCTGGAGTTTTTGCACCTCCTGTTTCTACAACCCCTCAAGTATCACAACAAATCCTTGTAGTCTCTGCACAATAGCCTGGACCTATAATCCAAACTACCATTCAGGTACCTACGAGACAACCTGGTACAAGTACAATTGTAACAAGCCAACCTCAATTTTCTTATCAACCATATCAAGGGCAGTATTCATATGGGCCTACAGCACAAAATCCAGCATACCAGCATCAATCGTACCCTGGTTACACATATCAGATACCAAATCAACCCCAATATGGTCACTAATCCTGGTTACCCGAGAGGTATTCCAATCCCAAATGCACAGGCTATTCTAGGATATCCTGGATATCCTCCTCCTAGTACTAGTATATTTCCACAAGGTTATCAATTTTCTCAAGATCCTAACCATCCGTTGCCATTCATAGAAACTTTGGATTTACCTGATTTGTCATGCCTTACGAATGATCCCATCTATTATCTTCCATATTTGCTCCTAATGCCAAATAATTTGCCTAGTGATATCCCTAAATTTGAAGGGAAATCAGGAGAGGACCCATCGAACCATGTCATGAATTACCACCTCTGGTGTGGATCCAACTCTTTGATTGATGATTCTATTCATTTAAGACTATTTTAGAGAACACTTATAGGTTTAGCTACTAAATGGTATATTGAACTACTGCGTGCCTCATTCAACAATTTCAGTGCTTTAGCAACTGCACTCTTAACACATTTTCAGTTTCCAGTCAGATACGACAATGGCACAAAATTATTAACTTCATTAAAACAATCTACATCTACGTACATATCCGATCACATACATGAATGGCAACGTAGAAGATGTCTGGTGAAGTTTTTTATTCCAGATCAGATTTTGGTGGAATGGTTTATCAAATCATTACTTCCAAAGATCATTGAAGATGTGGCTAAGGGAGGAGTTGTTACTGAGGAACATGTCATTACTCAAGCTCAATACTTAGACCTTGTTTATACACATTCTGGTACTTTGTATGAAAAAATTCTTGATTTACCATGCCCTGGTCAAATAACTGCAACTCCTTCAGGATCTCATGCTATAGATGGTGTAATTGGTTTAGTTAACACAAATAAAAGTAATAAGAAATCATCTAAGATTACTTCTCCTATAATAACTTTACCTGATTCACCAAAAGGAGATTCTTCCCTTAAAACTTCTGCCGACATTCATGTTGTAGATTCGTCTACAGCTAAATCCAAAACCAGTAATAAGAAGAAAGGTAAGAATAAAACCAAGCAGACTTCATCACCCAAAGAGAAAACCGAAAAAACTGAACCATCTGACGATAAACGCAAAACCTCGTTATCCTTGTCTTATCTGTGATGAGGATCACTTTACTAAATAGTGCTCACATCGATCTGAGGTCTCTAAATTCGTTAAAGGTTCATCAACACCCGCTACCTTGAAGGATCCTTTTCCTACTCAAGATATAAAAATGATAGGATCGTCTTCACGCTCATCAACAGATATTTTAATGATGTCTGAGGTTATGGTTGCGAAATGATCACAAGACTATGGAAATAAAAATCCTGTTACTGGTAAAGATTTAGAAAATTCTAATTCAACACCAGCTACATCTCCTTCAGTTTCTGATCCACTTCATATTGAGAAACCTAATCCTGATCTAGTAATTAAACTGTCTGGTGAAGGTGTACTTCGAAATTCAGCTTTCAATCCACATGAGAGAGCTGCTCAGAACTACAACATTGTTGAAGACTTAACGATTTCCCCTTTAGCAATGTCGGCCCTCGAAGTGATACAATCATGTCCAGCACAAAGGAAATTACTTCTATTAGATATTGGAGCTATAGATCCTCAAGATTCTAATCTTATGGTCTTCTATTTATAAAATTTTACACCGAGACTACCCCATCAGATGGCTTTTCAGATTCCAGTATTAGTAAAAAACAGACGAATTTTTCGTACTGTAATTGATGAGGGGGAATCTACATGTATTATGTCGTTAAATTGTTGGAAAAGTCTTGGTTCTCCAACGATTAACCAATCTCTGACAATCCTTAAAGCTTTCAATGGAAGAGGATTCCATCCGTATGGAATTTTACAGGATCTACCTATAGAAGTCGAAGGTAAAATCGTTAATCTAGATGTGGAAGTAGTTGATGCCCCTCTGAATTACAACCTTCTTCTGGGTCGAAGTTGGTATTATGCTATGACTTTTGTCGTGTCTTCTGTCTTTCGGTTAATCATGTTTCCTCATAAAGGAAATATTGTGAAAATCGATCAACTTGACAAGCTTAAAACCAGAAATGATTCCTAATGGCGGAAATATAGGAGAAGAACCTCATGATGAGAACAAAATAAATGTTAATTGTGATTTCATAAACTCGAATGTTGGTGGGAAGAACCACCATATTCCAAAAATGGATATGAGGAAGTTTGATGGAAAGGATCCTGTAACATGGATACTACAGATGGAGCAATATTTTGATCTCCATAACGTGCAAAACACACAAAAGTTACGCATTACAACTTTACATTTAGAACAAAATACATTTGTATGGTATCGATGGCTTTGCTCCCGTAAAAAAATTGTCACTTGGTCAATTTTTACTGAGGAAATGATAGCACATTATGAGGATACAAAGAGCAACACCTTCTTTAGCCAATTGATAAATCTCAAACAAAAGGGTTTAGTGGGGCAGCACATCGAGGACTTCCAAAAATTGAATATAAGGGTAACTGATATTCCAGAGGAACACAGGATTGATCTCTTCATAGGCACTTTAAAGGATAACATCCAACATGAAGTTCGCGTTTTGGAACCCGATTCATTGGAGAAGGCATTCAGGTTGGCAAGAAAAGTTGAATGTAAAATTATGGCAACAAGGAAGCCTACCACTCAATTCTATAAAGAAGGAAGTGTTGCTACGCCTAGATTTCCACAACCTACAAGGTTGACACCACAACAATTGGAAGAAAAAAGAGCAAAAGGGCTTTGCTACAGTTGTGATAGCAAATACACTAAAAGTCATAAGTGTGCTGAGAAGAAATTATTTTACATAGATTGTGAAGAAGAAGAAGAAAATGAACAAGAAGAGGATATACACCAGGAACCACCCCTAGAAGAGGAAGAAATGAATCCGACCATATTGTGTAATGCACTGGCAGGAATTACCACTCCGCAAACTCTCAAGATAGAAGGACATATAAAGAAGAAAAGGGTAATAGTGTTGATTGATTCAGGTAGCACCCATAATTTTATTCATTATAAGGTAGCCAAGGAATTAAATTGTTTCCTATACCCAGCACCAGAATGTCAAGTGATGGTTGCCAATGGAGGAACTATAAATTGCTCTGGAAAATGCCATAATATCAAGCTAACCATGGGGGAATATGTATTGACTAGTCCAATGCTTTCCATTTCTATGGGAGGTGCTGATGTTGTACTAGGAGTACAATGGTTACAATCTTTGGGGATGGTAGCTTTTAATTTTCAAGAACTTTTCTTGAAATTTTTTTCAGAAGGAAAGGAAGTCGAATTACGGGGTATTGAAGGGAAGCCGGGAAGGATAATAAGCTCTAATGTCATGACAAAGCTTCTCAAGAAAGAACAATGAGGCGTAATTGCACAATTATGCTCACTAGAAGTTCCGACATCAAAATCATCTATTTCTGCAGATCTCCAACAAGTCTTGGACAATCATTCCAAGGTGTTTGAAACTCCCAAAGGACTCCCACCTATTCGTGATCATGATCATGCTATTCATTCGATTCCAGGAAGTGTTCCTCCAAACATCAGGCCTTATAGATATCCTTACTTCCAAAAGAGCGAAATTGAACGTATGATTGCAGAAATGTTAGAGGCGGGTATAATTCAACCGAGTCAAAGTTCTTTCTCTGCTCCTGTAGTGCTGGTACACAAGAAGGACGGATCATGGCGAATGTGTCCGGATTATAGGGAGCTCAATAAGCTCACCATTGAAGACAAATTTCCCATTCCTGTGATTGATGAATTATTGGATGAATTACATGGAGAAATTTATTTTACCAAGTTGGATCTTCGTTCAGGATATCATCAAATTAGAATGAAGATAGAAGATATTCCAAAAAAAACATTTCGAATTCATGAGGGTCATTATGAATTTTTGGTCATGCCTTTTGGCCTTACCAATGCACCTTCTACATTTCAAGGGTTGATGAATTCCATTTTCAAACCCTTCCTTAGAAAATTTGTGCTAGTATTTTTTTGATGATATACTAATCTATAGCAGGTCTTGGAAGGATCATGTTGAACATGTTGACAGGGTGCTCAAACTATTGCAGGAGAAACAATTATATGCAAAAAATTCCAAATGTTTCTTTGGAGTACAAGAGGTGGAATATCTGGGTCATATTGTATCTCACGAGGGTGTTAAAGTGGACCCTAACAATATTAAAGCCATTAAGGAATGGAAAGTTCCCACAACCATAAAGCAGTTGCGAGGATTTCTCGGGTTAACAGGGTATTATCGCAAGTTTGTTAAGAATTATGGGAGAATAGCAGCACCTCTAACAACATTATTGAAGAAAGATGCATTTCATGGACTCCTGAAGCAACTAAGGCCTTTGAACATCTTAAAGAGGCAATGTGCCTAGCACCGGTCTTAGCTACGCCAGACTTCACAAAAACCTTTATTGTGGAATGTGATGCCTCAGAAAATGGAATTGGTGCAGTTTTAATGCAGGAAGGAAGACCCATTGCTTTTGAAAGTCGTCCAATCAAAGGAAAGTATTTACAGAAACCTATTTATGAGAAGGAAATGTTAGCAATACTACATGCACTAAAGAAATGGCGAACTTACCTAATGGGAAGACACTTCAAGGTAAAAACTGATCATGATAGTCTTAAACACTTTTGGGAACAAAGACTATC
>CM076571.1:476134711-476249735 GCA_034641835.2 Pinus albicaulis
TCACCAAAACTATTCATCTACATAGAAGAGATTGGGCAGAAAGGCTTCCTGAAGCCTTGTGGGCCTACAGAACTACATGGAGAAATACATCAGGACATTCTCCCTATGAACTTGTTTATGGGAAAGAATTATTGCTCCCCATTGAGTTCCAAGTCAAGACCTTCAAGATAGCAGTTCAGTTGGGGATGGACTTATCAGAAGCCCAAAAGCACAGAATGGAGCAATTGAATGAGCTAGATGAGATCAGACAAGAGGCAATTCTAAGAACTGATCTAGTTCAATATCAAAGAGCTAAATGGCATGACAAGTACATCAAAGAGAAGAAGTTTCAAGAAGGAGACTGGGCATTGTTATTTGATTCCAAGTTTAAAGATTTTCAAGGAAAATTTCAGACTCATTGGCTTGGGCCATATGAGATTGACAAGATCTTTAGCAATGGAGCGGTAAGTATCAAGACCATTGATGAGTTTCAAACTCCTCTTATTGTGAATGGCCATAGATTGAAAGTTTATCATAAGCCACTCTCAAAAGAGGATTTTTTCAAAGTGTTTCAAGAAAATTCTGCAATCAGGCTGGTACAGAAGAATTCTTCTTCTCCACCAGCCTAGCTTTTGTTCTTTTCAGTTAAAAAAATAAAAATAAAAATAAAAAATTGTATAAGCCTGAAAACCAATCACTGATTGGCAGTCTTATACAGAAAATATTGGGTGAAAATCAGGAACACCTGACACCCTATATTTTCCAAAAAAAATCTCTCTCTTTCATTTCACAAGTCTTGTGACCACCCACTCCATTCCATTCCATTTCATTTCACTTCATTTCACTCCATTCCACTTCATTTTATCTATTTTATTCCATTTCATCAATAAAATTCTTTTTCATGACCATTTCCATCTAGTCATTTGTCATTTGTTCATCTCCATTCATCTAAATAATAGCTGTGTCAGTTTCCGCAGCTGACTCCAGTTTCCGCAGCCAGAAGCAGATTCCGCAGCTACCACTCTGTTTTCAAAATAATGTACAACCGGATGTTATTTCCATAATCATGAAATTAAATGCAGGTGAGAGGACCAAAAATAAAGACATGGAGCATTCAAGATATCAATGAAGAGCAACAAATTGAAGACCAAGGAAAAAGGCAAAGATTCCAAGGTATGAGTAAAATTCATTTCAAATAGCATTGAAAACACATTTTTATATAGTTCTAAACCATAAGCTCCATCCATTATGTGCAATTATTATATTGACAACTCCCGTAACCCTTTCACGATCTCCATATGATCCTCCCGCATTCATTCTCAAATGGTTCCATAATTAAACCCCGATCTTCACTCATACTCCAATATTCCACCGATGATAATGAGACGTAGTTGATTTGACCACGGACTCTTACAGCCACATAAATCCATAGCCGTTGTTTAAACGTGCTCACATTTATTGTGCAGCCACCAAATTTCAAAACACTGCCGGATGTGTTATACTCCTCCTATTGTTCTGTTAATCTCACAGCCGTGTCTCTGCCGTGCTCACAAAACCCCTCTCTGTTCTGTCTCACTCCATTTCGTTCTCTATTACACTACAACCTGTATATCCACTCTTTGATATCTACCTACAGTCATTGTGCTCATCTCCGTGCATTCAGCCGTTCTATTTCCATTAAACCCTCACGCAGGCAAATTTGTGAAGAGCAGAAAGAAGAATGGGTAAATTGCTAAGAGCAGAACCAGAAGGACCTAAGTTCATGGAGGGATATCCGCAAGTAAGGGATATATTGAAGAAATAAAAGTGGCTGTGGTTTATCCAAAAGTTCAGAGGTTATCATAAAGAAGTGACAAAAGCATTTGCAAGGTCGTTCAATGGCTTGGAAGTAGAGATTGGAGACCTTAAGTTTGCGGTGAACGAGGCATCTATAGCATCTGCCACGGAACTTCTTCAAGAGGGTGAGCGTTGGTTTAAGAATAAAAGAATTAGTGATGAAGCCTGGAGAATAATCTTACGAAACCAAGGTATGGACATAACTATTTTTAAAAGAGGAATTCATGTTCATGCATTGAAAGAGGAATGGGCTACTTTGCTGCTAGTTGTTCAAAAATTCATTACCTGTGAAGGCCATTTTGGGTCCATGTATATGTACCATACCAGGTTTCTGATGAATTTTCTAGATAATCAAACTCTCAATCTCCCATATTTTCTATTAAATAGTTTGAAGAAGATGTCTATGACTGTTCAGAAGCATTTAGGAGATGTAGAACCACATCTATATCACCACGGTCTTGTAAAAATTTTGATTGAAAAAGAGTTAAAGGAGAAGAAAGACACATGGGAACAATTTTTTATTAGAAATTTCTTTGAGGAACCCCAGGAAATTCCTGAAGGTAGCACATCAAGAAGGAGTAGGAGAAAAAGAACAAATGATGAAACCCAAAGTACTCCTACTCAAGAAATTCCTGAAGGTAGCATATCAAGAAGGAGTAGGAAAAAGAGAACAAATGATGAAATTCAAAATGCTCCTACTACGACAATTGAAAGAACTGATAGGGAAGAGAGACTGTCAAAGAGGAAGAAGAAAGATACTAAGGGTAAAAAACCAATAACACCAAAAGAGAGAAAAACTATTGAGGCTATACATCAAACTCCTTCTTCCGAAGAAGAAGATCATCAAGTGTTATCTAAAAGATTAGTGTATCTTCAAAAACAATCATCTATGGCCAAGAAGACAGATAAAGGGAAACAAAAGCAAAAGGACAGTGGTCCACAGCGTGTGAGAAGAAGTTCCAGACTTAAGGGGAAATTGAGGAAAATGCAAATGAAGGGTCCTCATTTCATTGATTTGGGAGAGGAAACATCTGAACAGTCCCCAGCTGACCATAGTCCATCTCACTCTTAGTCAGTTAGTGAACCTGGTTCATTTCATTCTCAGTCAGACATTGAACATA
This sequence comes from Pinus albicaulis, assembly GCA_034641835.2. NCBI lineage: Eukaryota > Viridiplantae > Streptophyta > Pinopsida > Pinales > Pinaceae > Pinus > Pinus albicaulis. Next base: position 476,137,648 of record CM076571.1, read on the forward strand.
GTCCATCCCATTCTCAGCAAGATGTTGATGTGAGCCCTTCTCAGCCAGATTTTGAGGATAACTCTCCTTCACGGCATTTTGGGGACAGCCCAATAAAAATGACACCTGATATAGACCCCAAGCAGCAGGAAGTATATGATTATATAGAATCTTTGGAAAGAGCATCTACGGGCCCCAGTACTTCATCCATCCAGCCTCACACAGTACAAGATGATCTAGTCCAATCACTAAAACAGGAAGTCTTTGAGATAGAGCTTTTAAATAGACACATCAAAAATGAAAATGAGGCATTGAAGGAACAAGGCAAATTAGACAAAATCATTCATGATAATACCATGCTACATCTGGGAATATGGCAGAAGAAGAACAAGAAATTGAAAAGGAAATGCCAGAAGTTAAGCAAAGCACTGGTTAATATCAAATTTAGGTGCTTAATGAAGAATCCCAGGATGATGGAAGCACCAAGGAAAAAGAGGAGAGGTTTGGATGTACTGGCTGAAGTGTCAAGGCATATGAACTGAGGAAGGATTATCAAAATTTTGGTTGCATGAGGACATGCAACACCTTCACAGTGGGGGTATGTTGAGTCTCAAATCTGCATCTTTTCCATACACTTTTCTATACCTTTTTCATCCACCCGAACCTCCCAAGTTGTCAATATCATTATATATTAATTGCAAAAGAGCATCTAACATGGTTTTTAACTATATTTTTGTGTCTGATGTTTGATTTAGATTTTGTTCATCTAGCTGCGGAATCTTGCCACTTTCCGCAGCTGCTGCAACTTTCCGCAGCCATTTTGTGAAACTCTATGTTACAGGTGTCTACAGGAAAAACGAGCCACATGGGAAAGTCTGAAATGATGTGGACATGGATCGTGTCCTATTGGCTCGAGCAAATCCATCTAAAGAGGCTGCGGTCAAAGGTGTCCAAATGGAAGTCAACCGTAGAGTCCCACGGTGACAGGACTCTGTTTCGTGTCACGTGAAGATTCATATGGCCGTTTCTGAGTTGCGGGGGACAAATCAACATCTGTACACGGCTCCATAGCCAAATTCAAACATCCACTCCTCATAGATTTACTCTTCAATACGGCCATGATCCTAGATCTGTGGACGTAATGGTCTACGTGTTCTCCATCAGCATAAACTTTAGGAGTCAGTTATATTTCTTTTGTTATAAATAACGCGTTTGTATACGCATATTATATTAGTCTCGATTAGTCTGGAGATAGCTCTGTAATGTAATTACGTTGCCACTATGCCGTAATATCACCTTTCTGTTATGACTGCATTTTAATATAAGAAGACTGTTTCCAAACGTAATTCGTACTTGAAGATTGTTGCCAAGGCTGGTGTAGAGGGCCCCTGCACTTGCCAAGGTTTTGTGCATTATTGTATAGTTCTTGTTTTATTTCTTTAAATCTCATTGTGCCATAATCCATTCACATGTTTATACATTGCATCTTTCATGGTATATATGCTTCATTTCTGTTTATAATCTTTCATGCTTTCCATTTTACTTCTGTCTTTCATGTTTTATGTTATTGTTAAACTGATCAATGTTCTTGTTTCAGGTTATAAATAGGCAGCCCGGGCATTTGCATAACTTTTTGACTAATGACATGGAATTAACATTGTTCTGCTGCTAATTTGTTTTTCTTAGTTTTTGTTTAATTTCAGTACTGCTTTGTTTAATTCAGTTTTGCTCATTTGCTTCAGTAGTTAAATTTAGATATATTAAACTGCTCATAACATCTTCAGTTGCCTCCGAAAGCCATAGCTGGACTGATGGTGAGGGATTGTATTATGAAATGTGTAGTTTGGTATTAGTTTCCTTTCTGCAAGTTAGAAATATTAAATTGTGCATGACATCTTCAGTTACCTCCGAAAGCCACAGCTGGACTGATGGTGAGGGATTGAATTATGAATGTGTAGTTTGATATTAGTTTCCTTTCTGCAAGTTAGAAATATTAAATTGTGCATGACATATTCAGTTACCTCCGAAAGCCACAGCTGGACTGATGGTGAGGGATTGAATTATGAATGTGTGGTTTGATATTAGTTTACTTTCTGCAAGTTAGATATCAGTTACTCAAGCTGTTTATGGTTACTTCCGAAAATCATAGCTGGACTAATGATGAGGGATCAGAAGACAATTTGATGTAATCTGATTTAGATTTACTTTGTTGCAATTTTGGATTTCTTTAAGCATAGTTTCTTTTGTGTTTAGACAGCAGCAAGAATAGTTTGGTTTTCATGCTCAATAGTTCACTGTTTTGATTTATTAGACTAGCAGCACCTTTTCATTTCAGCAGTACATTTTCATTTCCTTTTAAGTTTTGTCATTATATGTTTCAAATTACTTTTTAAGTTTCAAGTTGGTAAATCATTATAGAGGATATCATTTCCTTGAACAAACATAACCATACTTGTTTTTATTTTAGAATCTCCATCTCACCTTAGAAAACCAAAAACGACAAAAAGTTAAGAAATAGGTTGTCTTGCACATATAGTGCGCCGCACTTCATCAGCTTACGAATCCCAGATTGATAAATTAATGTAGCAATTTAGGACACACTAAATTGACCAAACAGTTTCCACTCCTCCTACATCTATGAGTGGTGCAACCCGTTGTGAGACATCTCTCATCAATAACCAACACAGCCATGCCTATTGTTGTTGCATGTCATCAATGATATACATGGCATGGATCCTGGGAATGTGAGATGTTGCGTAGTATCCATACTCACCCAAAAGTAACCAGCACAACCATGCTTCTTGCTGCTCGGTATCATAGATTTTCAAGAAGGTAGGAGACCTCCTACTTCTCTTCTGTATCCCTCCATCCTGATGTGGATGATGAATCATGCCAATATCAAACTTGATATCCTCCCATTGTAGAATACCAACATCCTCCATGTGAATAGATTTGCACTCCATGAAATGTTGAAGTGCACCTCCATTGAGGTCTCTCCATGAGATCCTCTTCTCATCAATGGCCCTCCAAAACCAATAAGGTTTTGAATCTGCTGCAAGTAGAAGTTTCTCTTTGAGCTATGAGAGGTTCATTAAGAAAGAGTCATCTTGAAAGGGAAAAAGATTACCCATCTCAAGATGTATACCATCTATCATCATCTTCTCCATTGCTTCATGAACGAAGCTGCCATTTGATTACTCCCATAAGGAATGGGTCCTCTTCTTCTCACTGTTGATCATTAACAACGCTGTAGATATGCAAAGTGATGCATGTGTTTTATCAAATAAAGGCACAATGTTGAACTTATAGCCAGCCATTTTACATAGGATCATACGCATCCTACCTTTTGACGCTCTACATTTCAACTTGAAGGGTTGAAGTAGTTCATCAATGAAAAACTAGGATGGTTCTTCATCTCTTCCTTGATTAGATAAGGGTCCTCTGCTCAGTGATATGATGCTGCTCCAAATCAGCATGTTGTTCTAACCCTTGGTCATGAATTAGCCCTGATGGCATGTCCCCATAAGTTTCAATAAGAGGTACTGAAACAATATGAGATGAAAGTGGTTGCATACCTTGGATCAACTGATGTGTGGGAACCTCTTGCAAGATCACAAGAGTTCCTCCAACCGGGAAAATGGTGTCTCCAACTGCTGGTAAGAGTGATGGATGCTCTTCTATTAATGTACCATCGCTAGTATCTGCCTCCTCCTCATCATGCATCTCATGAGTAATGCATGGGGCTCCAAATTTTAAGAACTCAAGACCATCTTGCAAAGATGCAAGTGATCCTCCTCTTGATGTAAGTACATCTGCAGTTGGTGGTGGTATAGGCTCCTCCTTCTAAGTGATAATGTGGACATCTTCTTTTAGATATTCATGTACTATCTCCTTGATGATGGGAGATGTCACTATGTGAGATGTCTCTGGTTTCTTTCTACCATACCTCTTCTTCAGTTTTTGAATAAAATATGCATAAATAGATACTTTCATATGGGACAAGTGACTGAACCACCAATCTTTTGCTTCACCATCTAGGTGCAGTGCTGCAAACTCCACAACCTCTCTTTCTGATATAGGATATCTCAGAAAGAAGGTAGCCAATTCTTCCCTCGAAGCCCTCAATGTGCTTGTGGAAGATCCATCAAATGTAGGTAAGAAGAACCTGGATCTCCTCTCATCCTTGAGTTGAAGAAATTGTTGGAGAGAAAGATTCTCCTTCAATGCTCTAAGCCGTGACTTGTATTCAGACAGATATTCACTTAGGGTCTCATGCCCCAAGCCTTCATCATATTCAAACCAGTCCTCTTTCTCATCAAAGAAAGTGGATCTAGTGGAATAATGTGAAGCTCTTTGCTTCTCCAGTCTTCTTTGCTCTTGATAAGAAGTACTAGGACCTTCTTCTTTTTGAAACCTTTTTGGGGTTTCTCTTTGCCTCTGCTTTGCGATAAAATTCTGCCCCATCTCTTCTATTCTCCTCGATATCTCCTGCACATATTTTAGGAGGAGTTCCTTGAACTCCCTTCCTTAATCTTTCTCACCTACCATCAGTCCTTCCTCCTCTGCATCCACAACTAGAGTGCAGTCTCCCTCTCCAAAAGTGGTCTTAATCCTATGCTCTTGGTCCTTGTACTTCCTTCCTTGGGAAGTGATATATGGTTTTCCTGATGGTGTCATAAACAATATTCTCCACAGGATAAGCCAAGTCTATGAGCTCTGATACCACTGTAATATTCCTAATAGGAAATAGACAGTAATATAAAGCAACATATACAAATAACTACAACAAATAGAGAGACATCATAAAAAGACTACAAATATGGATAAACGCTGAGCCATTTTATTATAATATGAAGGATAACAATGGGTACAAAGATGATCAGAATGATGGCACCTTGGCTTGCTCTAGGCAAGTTGTAAATACTCTCAGAATCCATCAAGGAATGGCTGCTCTCTCTATGACTACGTAACCCCTGATGCCGGAGCTGCTACTACTACCGGAACTGCTACTGCTACTGGAATGGAGCTATTGTTTGGCGTTGTTCCCCTACTTAGAAAAATATGAAACTCCCAAGGAAAATCACGCATTCCAGGTGAGTACGCTGGCGCAAAACTCATAGACTGCAAATGGTGGCCTCTTCCAATTGCAAAATATGATTTGTGAAGGTTTGATCCCTTCACAACACTCCCAAGATGAAACCCCTGATCTTCCCTCTCTCCTGGTGCTGCCTCCTCCCAAGATTGTGTAATCCCTAAAGGTGACTGCGCTGCCTTAGCGACTGCATGCTCATGGTTGAAGGATGTTGTGAGTTCTACTATGGAAAACAATGGTGGATCTCCTCACCTGAGCGGGCACTTGAATTCCCCCGAGGCTGAGGTTGGGATCTCCGCTCGGAGACACCCGCGTGCTGAACAACACTTGCAGACTTCACTCAACACTGTAAGCGTGCTCAATGTCAGAAGACACAAATCAAAATATGCATAATCGAATTCCAGAATGAGGAGCCTCTTCCCCTTTTTATGCTTTGAGAGCCTTTCTCTCATCCGGGCCCCACCAAACAGTGTTGTCCCTCTTGGCCCACTCTATCCCTCTCTCACTGCGCTGTCATGGGCCCACGCTGCCACTTCACCCTCTTGGGCCCCACGCTGCCCACGCTGCCACTTCCCTCACGCTGCCACTTCACCCTCCTGGGCCCTATGCTATCAAGTAAATATGTGCTCAAGAGACTTTAGGAAAGTTATTCTAATCTAATGTTTTATTCATGGGTCCCCTCACCCCTTTATTTCCTGTCAAACTTAGGAAAAGAAAAAAATTATTGAAATTAATATCCCAATTTGCTAACTACTAATTTGGGGATATTACATCCTTTAAATTCCTTTTATTACTATGCTTCATAAATACTTATTTAGGACAATGGAACAATGAGAGTTTTCCATGTAACTTAATTTTACCTAGACTGAGTGGTATTCTTTGATTACCCATTGCATCTTCATCTTGGTTGTTGTTCCTTAGAATATGTTAAAAAGTTGTAGAAGAAAAAAATGGAATCATGCCTTTGATCTTCTTGATGAAATTATTCAACATTTTTTCATGAGGGAGGGAACCACCTCCTAAATAATGGATAATATGTGTTGAATCACCAATCATATTGAGGAAAGAGATTGAAAAAATGCATATGCTTCCACTAAATTACTGGAAAAGAATCCCATACCCCAATCATAAAAGAATTGTGTATCTCCACCTAGGTAATAAATCCCCTCCCCCTCTTCCTAGCATACAAATTTTAATCAACTAAAACAAAAAAAACACTTTCACCTTTTTAATTCCATATATATTTATCCTCATTAAAAATAAGAATTAAAAACATATATAAAAACTATTAAAATGACTTTCATTTTAATAATTTTAATGCCTTTTGCATCTCATCTCATCCATGGAAAATTTTAGGGGCTAATATTCGCAGGTGGGCTAATTTTCCATGGTTTTTCCAAAAAAAAGATTCGCCAATTTCCATTTTTTTATAAAAATGATTCGCCCAAATTTTACAATATAAAATTATTTTACGTTAAAAATCGCCAAAATTATATAGACAATATATCTAATATTATTATAAATTTGAATAATTTGACAAATACATCAATAAAATTTTTATACTTTGCATATTAGGGACTAGTGAGATTCGCCAATTTTTTAAACTTCAAGATAATTTTCCATCCTTAAAATTATCCCTGAGATTCTCATCTCATCTCATTCACTCTCTCTATCTCATATATATATATATATATTCAAATTTTTATATAAATTGCTCCCAATTAAACTTAATTATTCAGATTTTTTTTTTAAATAATCTCCATTTAACTTTCGTGCAGTTCTCTTAACACTTTGCATGGAAATATCTATTTTGAACACAATTTATTATACTTGTAGCGCAAATATATTGCATTAGGTTAGAAATTTATTTAACATTAATTACGCCGAAGGTGTTCCTACTATGAGCTTTGCTGGGATGAACAGTGCTCCCAGCCTATCTCTGTGCTCCACCTATCGCCCTTCCACCCTCTCAAATTTCGACACTTGGCGGTTGCTCCACCCTCCTGCTATCATCTCCGTCTTGCGCGCGTCAGGGCCTTCGCCTCTGTCTCCGTGCAACTTCGAAGGAGTGAATCTCGGTGAAATCACAGGGGTACATACGAAGAAACTAGGTGAGGCTGGTGCTGAATGCATTGGCGCCCAGATCCAGTAGAACCCGTCGCTGTATGTGATGGAGATCGATCGCCTTGGAAGGCAGAAGGCACGGCAGGATGTGCGTTCTGTCCTCCACGTCGTTGGCGAAGCGGAGGGCGAAACCTCTGCAGAAGTTGTTGCGATCGTCGAGCTTCTCAATGAGATGATCTTTCACAGGACAGGCCGCAGCCTCTCCTATCCACTTCATCTGCTGCCATGGATTAATCTCATCTTTATCTTCATCGTCATCCAAGAATGCCTCCCTCGTCCCGCACAACTCGCTCCTGTTTCTCTTCGCCTGCCCGGTGAAGCTTTGGCAGCTGCAAGCCGCAGGAACGCAAATCCCAATGCCAAGAAAGCCAACGTTGTGCATGTGATTCACATAAATATCAAGAAGAGCGTAAGTTAAAAGGATGAGAATCGATATATAGAGCAGCAGATTGTTGGGGTAGAGGCAGCGAGATTGGAAGGAATTGGTGGCGAGAGGCATCGCAAATGAAATGGCAATGGCAATGGAAAATCATCATCCAAGAATGCCTCCCTCGTCCCGCACAACTCACTCCTGTTTCTCTTCGCCTGCCCGGTGAAGCTTTGGCAGCTGCAAGCCGCAGGAACGCAAATCCCAATGCCAAGAAAGCCAACATTGTGCATGTGATTCACATAAATATCAAGAAGAGCGTAAGTTAAAAGGATGAGAATTGATATATAGAGCAGCAGATTGTTGGGGTAGAGGCAGCGAGATTGGAAGGAATTGGTGGCGGGAGGCATCACAAATGAAATGGCAATGGCAATGGCAATGGATGTGCATAAATTAGTTGTACATGATTAATGATAGTTATAGCTATCACGGCCCTACTTACCCCCCACTACCAAATGGGGTACTAACTTTTGTGAAGTGACATAACATTTTTAACTCATTCGCATTAAACTTTTCTGATTGTTGAAATTCCGCGATAGCTTAAAATGTAATTGGAAGATTGCATGCATCAGAAATATCTTCTTCTTGATCTCTCGGAAATATCTTCTTCTTCTCTGTGCTCCACCTATCGCCCTTCCACCCTCTTGCTGTCATCTCCATCCCGCGCGCGTCAGGGCCTTCGCCTCTGACTCCGTGTGACTTCGCCTCCGTCTCGCGTCAAGTCCTTCGGTGTTCCGGTGGGTCATTTAATAAAATGATCAAGTGCTAGTTTACTTATAATTTAAAAAAAATTATACTTTTCACATAGTTTAACTTTAGTCATGTTTATTATTTATTTATTTTTTTTATTTAAATTTATTTATCTGGTCTTTCATTGATTAATACTTTTAACTCATTGTAATTCACCCCTTTCATTTATTGAATAAAATAGATGGAAAGGAGACAAGGCATCAACTTTCTTTCTTTGTATGTGTGAGAGATTATGGAGTAATACGAATTTAATGTTTTATGATAAACCCATGTCACATTTCCCTACTCGGAGTTTATAGTTGCCGATGAAGGTGCCAACTGGAATTTTGAAGTAGTGTGGTCTATAAATGCTATCAGGAATTGATTGATTTGATATGATGCCATTCAAATAGTTTAAACCTATATTATGCAATAACATCGCTGGATTTCGGATCCATCTTTTATCGGATTCACATATTTTTAAGATATAGTTTGCGCTCTCAGTACACGCTAACCACAACTGGCTATGCTAGTCTAATTTTCTGTATATGTGTGCAGGTATATTGCATTATTCCATGACTTTTACATAATTTGATTTTTTTATTTTTTATTTTTATTTTTTACAGAGTGTGTAGTTACAAGGATCTCAATTTGGATTTCTTTATATTCAAATAGACTAAAATGAGATCAATTCGGAGTAATAAATTCTTAATTAATATAATATGAAAGGAGATATTTGTCTACATTTAAATATGGGTGAAGATAGAGACACCTCTATAATTAGAAATGTAATAGAAAAATAAAAACAACATATCTAAATAAACGAAAAAATTAAAATTTAACTTAAAGAAAAAGAATTTACCTAAATGTATTATAAAACAAATGTAACTATACTATATATAAAAAATATTAGAAATTGAAAAATATAATTAATGAAAAAATACATTTCTAATGAGTAGAATATCAAATCTATCCAATATCTAAAAAAATAAAATTAGTTAACTAAATTATATTATTAAATTTTAGAATATATAATGAATATATCAAATATATAACTATACAAAATATTAAACAATTTTAATTGTTATATATTATGTAATGTAATTATATTTATATAAAAAAACATTAGAAATTGAAAAATCTAATTAAAAAACACATTCCTAATGAGTTGAATATTAAAGCTATTCCATATCTAAAAATTCAAATTGGTTAACTAAATTACATTATTAAATTTTAGAATACACATTAAATATATAACTATACAAAATATTAAACAATTTTAATTGCTATATATCATGTCAAATAATTTTAAGTAAAAATAGCATGCAACTTTTTGAATAATAACAATAAATTCCTTTAATTATATATAAAACTTATATTTTTTTGTTATTATAAATTCTTATAATAATATTTTTTGTTTTATTATTATAAATTTTCATAAAATATCAAGTATTCATAAATTATATTTTGTAGACATATCTAACCAGAACAAATAACCATATATATATATATATATGTTTTAGGAAAATGTAAAAGCTTTTAGATGGTTTTCTCAACATGTGGTTGGGTGAAATTGGATTAACAAAATATTAATATAAATCTAAATTGATTAGATTCTAAACCTTAACACTCACATAAATTCTTAATTTTTACTTTAATTTAGCTATATTTAAACTAAACTAAGCGGCAACTTTATTACAAAGCAAATCTTCATAAACATGCTCAAACTCAAATTGCAACATTTCTATATTACATTAAAAAGCAGAAGTAGTAGGTAGTTTGTAGCCCTTATTTAACTTATTCCCACTTTCCCAACTCATTTGACATTTTATTTTATTAACGACATGTGCCACTAAATAAAATCATATTCAAAACTTTAATTATACACCATTATCTATACACAGTTATCTTTTATCATTTAAGCATTATCATAGTAATCCTTTTATAGAAAACTCAACTCTAACCAAACAATGAAGACGCAACTCAGAAGATTAAAATAAGAATAAAAAATTGATATTCTATTCATATATGACCACATATTACCTGCCAAACAATCAAGCCTCATAAGAAAAACTGCATGTTAAATTTTTGAAAATATAATATTAAATTTAATATTCAAAAATTGCAATTATCATGGTTGCGTCTAAAAAAATCTACAAACTTAATATTTAAAATTGCTCTATCATTATTAATTTCATAAATTCTAGCATCTTAATAGTGCCGAAAATTTTCCCGAATGCGGGTGCTCCGACAGATGTATGATTCGATGGGACAAAGGTGCGGCGAGGTGGATCGACACCTACCCACCCTGGACAATGAAGATCTCAGGTTGATATGTATCGTATTTGTGCATTTAAACCTCGCAGATACCAAAGGATTCGTTCCATCTGGTTTTGTACCTCACCTCACGCCCACCAGACTGGCCTCTGCTATCACTCGCTTCTGCTCGGATCACTTCAATGCTTCAGTGATTATGGGGGATTTCCAATACGCGGGCATGAAGGTTAAGAGGTGGAGTTACGATTAGCCCATGGTGCCAAGGTCTCAAACGCAATGCGTCCGCCTCCTTCTGCTCTCTGGTATCAACTCGGCTTTCAATTTGCATGGAGTCGTTTTAGTCAATCGAGTCGTCTCGAGCAGCCTGAAGGGGGTTCTACTCTTGAAGCACCGCTCCAGTTCGAATGAAGTGCTACCTCTTCTGAACACTCGGCGTTTGTCTCGGGTCACTGTACTCGTTTTGAGTTTTCATTCCCCTGCCACTGCGGCTGCTTGGATACATTTGGTTTCTGCAATGCCTCGACTGCGCCACAGGTTTCGGAGTCGACGAGGAGGCACCAGGGGCCGTCCTGCAAGAGACCACTCCAGCCCATCTTCAGTCTCGGCCTCTCTCTCCAGCGACATAATGCTCGGCCATTACCCGCGAACTTGCAGTGGAAGGGGGCGCTATCTAGACACCCATCATGGTTGGAGTTCCCCTGTTCCCCGCCCTCCTACTACCTCACCTCCTCCCACAACTGGCTCTGCGCGTTTTACCTTCTCCAGCTCCCTGATTTGCCCAAGAATCACTGCGCTCTTCACGGTGGTTTTTCATGAGGAGTCAAGCGCCCTTCCTGCTGGCCCTGAGATGGATCTTGCCCAGACTTCAAATTTTCAGATGGGGGTTGGCAGCGCGTCGTTGCAGGTGCCGGAGGTTCCAGCCAGCAGCGTTCCTGATGTGGCTATGGCTCCAGCTGATCCCGGTCCCTCTGAATCCAAGGAAGCTCTGGCCAAAGACCTGATGGCTTCAGGTTGGTGTCGAATTGTAGAAGAGCCTCCAAATGATTAGTATGCCTTCTGCTAGTCTTTCTTATTTTCCTACTGCCCATACTATTGGGCTTGTCTTTGTTCAAGCGGCTATAAGGTTTTTTAGCTTATTTTTGTATAATTTTGGTCCTATGCAAACTCAGGAAAATCACAATTGGCTCCCCTGCGTGGGTTTTGGCTATCTTTGTCTGACTGGTTTCCCTATCAAAGGGCAGTCTCCACAACTGGTTTTCATGACATTTCTGCCTCCTAGGCAGTAGTTTTTGACTGCGGTCACGTTGTATTTTTAACACTATGTTAATAGATTACTCTTATTTAGAAAAAAAAAATAGTGCCGAAAATTTATGTCTTAATCGAACCAATTCAATTTTATTTTATTTTTTCGTTTTCTAATATCGTTGGAAAACTCAATAGTGTTATCGTATGAGAAGTCATAGCTTCCAAACACACATACAACATGTTTTCTGAATTTGTGAATTTATATTATAAATGTCAAAGATTTTTAAATATGTTATTTTAATAAAAATAACCATATATATATATATATCAAGCACATGCATAATTATATCAATAAATGTAATTGATATAAATCAAATATATATTATATATTTTAATATTAAATTTAAAATATATATATATATATATATATATATATATATATATATATATATATATCAAGCACATGCATAATTATATCAATAAATGTAATTGATATAAATCAAATATATATTATATATTTTAATATTATAAATTTTTCAAGTATTAATTTTAATATATATGAACTTCTTTTTTCTTTTTTTTTGACAGAAACAGCTGGGCTGTAGATGCGCCTCTCGGCGCAAAAATGACATCATAAAATGGTTGTTCCAGTGTGGTACAAGTGATTTGTTCTTATGATAAACAACTAACTGATAAAAACTCTATTATGCCTAGATTTGAACACAATTTTGCGGATTAATTTTTTATTACCAAGCAGTAATTTGATTCATCAATAACATAAATAAAATTCGATCCAAACAAATTAACATAATTGCCTTACCTAATATGCTCCGAGTTGGAAAAATCACATTCAACAGATAATTGTAGAATCGTCGATAAGACGTGCAGAATCAGAGTTAACCATTAATGAAAGGACCTGTTCTACAAAGTTCTAAATAATGGTACTATTATAGAAACCACTACGTAATGTAGTTTACTAGACCAACACTGATATTCAGAGCTATAATTGTCAATCAGAAAAGTTATCATACCTCACAAAACCCGAAACTTTTGGTGACCATCATTAAAGACGAGAAGGCTTGAAAAAAATATCTCCCGTAAGAGAACCAAACTTGAAAGAAACGATTGTTGGATAAGAACAACCACCAAACACCAAGGATTTTAATATTCGTTCAAGAGGAGGCATAGATTTAGACAGAGGGTTGAGGAAATTGTATTTTCCCATCATGAGATGTGTTGCTCTTCTATGTAAGAGGTAGATGCGTTGCTCTTTTTTGTAACAGTTGGACACATTGCTCTATCATGTGTCATTTGGATGAATGTTCGGGTTATGTAGGGTTAGGACAATTAGGATTAGATGTAGGGTTACAATAATGTAAAGTAATTGCAAAACATTTTGGCTTATTAAAAATAATTATATTTAGTTTTCATTATTATCTTTTTAAAATATAATTTAATAGAAACTAAAAACAAAAGGGTTCACAATAATTATCATATTATGGTTTTAGTAATTTAATCAATCTTGCCAAAATACTAAATAATGAATCTAATAGAAAATCTAATAGCAACAACAGAAGATTTCTCTGGCAGCGGGAGAGTTAGGAATTCAATGTTAATTATACAAAATTTTGACAAATAAATCTTATGTTGCCATACAAATTTGTTTGAATTTACTTTTAGTGTATGGATGAATGATCTTACAACAAAGGAAAGGAATATAAAACATTTCTTCATCTTCCCATAATCACGCTTAAAAATTGTTCTTACATTTTAACAAGATTCTCCTCATTGCAGAAGCTAGAAGACATTGTTTTCTTGTCCTTCAAAGCTATATCCCTCTCATTATCCATCCAACCATATTGGCCAATTTTCTGGAAAAACTTTGCACAATGATGCTAGTGGTCTATAAAGAACAGAGATGCATGGAAGCGATTGACTCGCGTGTAGTGTCCACTTATCTTATAGGGGGTAATATTGGAGGGAAGTTTCATCACCAAAGCCTCCATGAAAAATTAGGCGATGTTTAGTCGATTTGGCACCTTCTTTTCCTCACAGTTTGGGCGAAATATGTGTGGAAAATGTCAAATTGTAGGTTTTTTCGAGAAAGTGTCGGGTAGCATTCGTAGACTTGTACAACGCCATTTACTTTGCGATATTGGAAGGGTGGTGTATAATTTATACATAAATTCTATATCAATAGATTCAATCCAATCTTGTGATGTACTAAAACAAGATACTAAATCCTTCTACAATATTTGCAGAATATAAAACATGATCGCTCAATCACATCCAAGTAAGAGAAAGAAATAATCTATAACACAACACAAGATGTTCTTGGGGAAAGAAACTGCTCAAAAACCCGTTATCATATATTGTACAAAGTCAAGTAATTATGAAACAATACAATTATTTTCACACAGAGAAAATCCTACACTCTCATGACTGTCTTACTCTGATCCTGCTCAAAACTGACTTGCAATGCTCAGGAAAAGTTGACAAACACTTAGCCAATTATCAGCCTCTGCTAAGCCCATCCTTTCTCATAAAATCCCTAGGGAAATATGCCCCTATTAAATAGAAAATTCAGCCTTCCTTGATTGCGAAATCCATCATGGCCTTCTCATTATTTTATAATTGCGCTCGGGCAGTTTTCTAATAATACAACTGATAGTTATTTCCCTTTAACCTCTATCTCAACTGGGTCTTCCTCAAAATTGACATGCATGAAACTATTAATAGAGAATCATCAGTTATCTGATTGATCACTACTTGTGAGTTAAATCTATTTTAATTCCCCCTCTGGTTTTTAATGGCTCTGAACCATTGCAATTCCATTCATGCTCTCCCTGATTGCTGGTCTCCTGCTCCGCAAAGCTACTTCTGTCCTCCTGCTTGTGCCAAGCCAAGTGCTCAAATGCACACAGGGAGACGCTTCCTGTTGCTCTGCTGCATTGAAATCTTACCGGATTTTCATTACACTCAGAGTGCGCTCTGCTGCAAGAATTCTCGGCCCCCTGCTAAGCGTGCCTCGCCATTCTTGTCCGAGCAGTGTCATTCCTGTCATTCCCGTCCTCATCATAGCCCTCATCGCCCGAGCTCCACTGCCAGAATGCCTCGGCTCAAACAAAGGATGAGAAGTTGTCGAGGCAGAGAAATTCGCTCCCGGCCCACCTCAAGCTCTGATTCCTCCTTTGAGGATTCCTCTTGTGGCCACTACCCTGAAACCCGGAGCAAAAGGGGAAGAGCCAGCCTTGCTGAGTAGGGGCATTCCACCCATGGCTCCTAGCCTCACCATGCTACGTCTCCTTCGCAACCAGTCACTCAGCCCTTTTCTACCCCTGTCTCCACTCCACCCGCTCAAATTGCTCTCCGCCAAACCTCCCATAGAGCCGAGCTCCAATTTGCTTGCACCATGGACAAGCCCGTAACTACCGCTTTCATTATTGTCACCCTTCGGGAGGAAGCAGCAAGCTTCAACCCCTCCGACGCTCCCAATCCTCAGTTCACTCAGGACAAAGATGATGCCAAAGACAAGAGCGCGCCGCTGGGGAAGGAAAGTGCTAATAAGGAACAGGAACCGATGAATGAGGCAGCTGGTAAAGCCACCTGTGCAACCACTGAAGATGAAGATAGCAGCAGTGAAGAATACAGATGCCGCATTGTGGAGGAACCTCCCTCTCCTGCTAATGACAAGTAAACACGGTAACCTCTGCTAGAACACGGCTCTAAAGCTCAGGTTTAATGGGTCGTTTTTTGTGTTTCTGTCAAGCTCTCCTTTGCTGAGAGTGAAGAATGTTATTTTCATAAGTCAATTTTTGTTTTCATGAGTCTATTTTCTGAACCTAATGTCGGTTTCCCCTGTGAGGGCGGCAAGACAATTAACTAAGGGACTGGTTTCCCCTCCTGGGGCAGTTCAAAATCATGTATTTTTTGACAATCAAACCCAGTCAGGCTCACCTAGCTGAAGCTATGGCCGACATGTATTTTTATGTTATATAAATAGAACTAGTCTTATTTAGAAAATAAAAGTCTATTTTAATTCAACAGACCTCTCACTAGCTCATCACTCAGTTGGAACTAGTTAAATTGTTTTTAACTCAATTAATTTGAGTTAACTTATTACACTCACACCACACTAGTGCTACAACTGCAACTAGACCCCCAAAATATTAGAATTACTCTACATGCCTCATCATAGACCCTCAACTCGAATTTCTTGAGCTAACTCAATATTCATGACTTCGTTAACTAATACAAGTTGTTATGAGATGAAATCACAATTTATTTAAGGGAAAAATAAATTAGACACCCACATTTAGCACTAATGTGTAACTGAATTCCTCACCAATGTGTGACTAGAATCCCACACTAGTATGTGTGCATTTTTTGTCCTTTTTGGTTGCCAAATTCTCTGTTTCTTGTTGCAAATTTCAATAGGTGGGGCCTAGAATTTCAGGGAAAAATTTTGAGGGTAAAGATTTTTTTTGTTAATAGGTCGTTAAATTCACTATTGTAAGGAATATTTTAAATTAAATTGCAAGGTTTTGTGATTTTTTTATAGTTAAAAATTTATTTCTCACTAGATTTACTGTTGAGTTTTAGTGAAAATTGAATCTTCTAATTGAATACCCATCCCAAAAAGAAGTTGAATCTATATTTTATTGTTATTTTCACCTTACTTTGCGTATCGGGAAGGAATTCAATCTATCCTGATCCAGTACATTTGGAATGTTATGCATGCAACACTTCTCTAGTTTTGTTTGCACCAGAAACTCCTGAGACTGAATAGCCTCCAAAAAACCAAATCAGTATGATGCATATGTCATCAGAGTCTCTGACTGCTACTAGTTACTGCACTATCTAGTAAAATCTTTGCGCTGCAGCTGACATCTGCATTCATTTTTCAAAATAGAGGAATAACCTGTTCCGAGTATTTTTAATAACCCAACGTTTCGATTATCTAGGGCAAAAATCCTTATTATTCTTTTTCCCTAATCCTCACAAATCTTTCAAAGAATATTGAGCGTTTACCCCTGATGATGGACTCACTTAAGAAGTTCGAAATGTTGGGTTATTAAAATTACTCATAATAGGTTATTCCTCTATTTTGAAAACTAATTCACCTGTATAGACTCTCTTTTTAAAAAGATTCAATCCTACCATGGAAGGGATTTAATGGACAACGCTACCCTCTTAGAAAAATTGTGATTATCTAGGGCAAAACTACTTATTATTCTTTTTCCCTAATCCTCACAAATATTTCAAAGAATATTGGGCATTTACCCCTGATGATGGACTCACTTAAGAAGTCTGAAACAATGGGTTATTAAAAAATACTCAGAATAGGTTATTCCTCTATTTTGAAAACTAATTCACCTGTATGGACTCTCTTTTTAAAAATATTCAGTCCTACCATGGAAGGGAATTAATGGAAAACGCTACCCTCTTTGAAAAATTGCGATTATCTAGGGAAAAAATCCTTATTATTCTTTTTCCCTAATCCTCACAAATCTTTCAAATAATATTGGGCGTTTACCCCTGATGATGGACTCACTTAAGAAGTCTGAAACGTTGGGTTATTAAAAATACTCGGAACATGTTATTCCTCTATTTTGAAAACTAATTCACCTGTATGGACTCGCTTTTTAAAAAGATTCAGTCCTACCATGGAAGGGACTTAATGGAAAATGCTACCCTCTTTGAAAAATTGTGATTATCTAGGGCAAAACTCCTTATTATTCTTCTGCCCTAATCCTCACAAATATTTCAAAGAATATTGGGCGTTTACCCCTGATGATGGACTCACTTAAGAAGTGTGAAACGTTGGCTTATTAAAAATACTCGGAACAAGTTATTCCTCTATTTTGAAAACTAATTCACCTGTATGGACTCTCTTTTTAAAAAGATTCAGTCTTGCCATTTAAGGGACTTAATGGAAAACACTACCCTCTTCAAAAAATTGCGATTATCTAGGGCAAAACTCCTTATTATTCTTTTGCCCTAATCTTCACAAATCTTTCAAAGAATATTGGCCGTTTACCCCTGATGATGGACTCACTTAAGAAGTTTGAAACGTTGGGTTATTAAAAATACTCAGAACAGGTTATTCCTCTATTTTGAAAACTAATTCACCTGCATGGACTCTCTTTTTAAAAAGATTCAGTCCTACCATGGAAGGGACTTAATGGACAATGCTACCCTCTTCGAAAAATTGCGATCATCTAGGGAAAAACTCTGTATTATTCTTTTGCCCTAATCCTCACAAATATTTCAAATAATATTGGGCGTTTACCCCTGATGCTGGACTCACTTAAGAAGTCTGAAACGTTGGGTTATTAAAAATACTCGAAACAGGTTATTCCTATATTTTGAAAACTAATTCACCTGTATGGACTCTCTTTTTAAAAAGATTCAGTCCTACCATGGAAGGGACTTAATGGACAATGCTACCCTCTTCGAAAAATTGCGATTATCTAGGGCAAAACTTTGTATTATTCTTTTGCCCTAATCCTCACAAATATTTCAAATAATATTGGGCGTTTACCCTTGATGATGGACTCACTTAAGAATTCTGAAATGTTGGATTATTAAAAATACTCGGAACAGGTTATTCCTATATTTTGAAAACGAATTCACCTGTATGGACTCTCTTTTTAAAAAGATTCAGTCCTACCATGGAAGGGACTTAATGGAAAATGCTACCCTCTTCGAAAAATTGTGATTATCTAGGGCAAAACTCCTTATTATTCTTTTGCCCTAATCCTCACAAATCTTTCAAAGAATATTGGGCGTTTACCCATGATGATGGACTCACTTAAGAAGTCTGAAACGTTGGCTTATTAAAAATACTTGGAACAGGTTATTCCTCTATTTTGAAAACTAATTCACCTGTATGGACTCTCTTTTTAAAAAGATTCAGTCCTACCATGGAAGGGAATTAATGGAAAAAGCTACCCTCTTCGAAAAATTGTGATTATCTAGGGGAAAACTCCTTATTCTTATTTTTCCCTAATCCTCACAAATCTTTCAAAGAATATTGGGTGTTTACCCTTGATGATGGACTCACTTAAGAAGTCTGAAACGTTGGGTTATTAAAAATACTCGTAACATGTTATTCCTCTATTTTGAAAACTAATTCACCTGTATGGACTCTCTTTTTAAAAAGATTCATTCCTACCATGGAAGGGACTTAATGGACAACGCTACCCTCTTCGTAAAAATGCGATTATCTAGGGCAAAACTCCTTATTATTATTTTTCCCTAATCCTCACAAATCTTTCAAAGAATATTGGGTGTTTACCCTTGATGATGGACTCACTTAAGAAGTCTGAAATGTTGGGATATTAAAAATACTCGGAACAGATTATTCCTCTATTTTGAAAACTAATTCACCTGTATGGACTCTCTTTTTTAAAAGACTCAGTCCTACCATGGAAGGCACTTAATGGACAACGCTACCCTCTTCGAAAAATTGCGATTATCTAGGGAAAAACTCCTTATTATTATTTTGCCCTAATCCTCACAAATCTTTCAAAGAATATTGGGCGTTTACCCTTGATGATTGACTCACTTAAGAAGTCTGAAATGTTGGGTTATTAAAAATACTCGGAACAGGCTATTCCTCTATTTTGAAAACTGATTCACCTGTATGGACTCTCTTTTAAAAATAAAAAAAAAATCTGCATTTATGCCCTCTGCACTGCTTCCAACACTAATCTAGGCTCCAGTATCTGACATTTGTCACTATGATTTTTGTCTTCCTTACATCTGGCTGCATCAATATAACCGATCCTTATTGCTATTGTTTTACTATGGGCTCCCCGTAGCGAGGTTTGATCCACGAGACAAACCATCTCAATAGACCCTGCCCAAATTTCTTCTTGGGATTATATCTACACATCGCCCCATCTCACACCTGGAGGTATAGCTGCATGTACTCCCTCTGCCCATCTAGATTGAAATTTCCCCCTCTTGGAGGTATCTTCCTGAGTGGACTCTTACACTTGGTCTCCTCTCTACTTCTCTAATTGTGGCTGCTCCTCAACCCTCTGAGACTGCTTCTAACGCTGCATGTTGAGAGATAATTTCTCCCTCTCAACCACCAATTCATTAACCACTGCTTTTCTCCTCAAATATTTGCATGCATCCTCGACCTCGAGAGCATATAGGTTCTTGACTCTTACCCGATCTGTTTCACCTGTCCTGTGGCTATGTGTTTAAGGAAAAACTTTCCTTTTCTAAACATCACATCATAACCATGGTCTTCCAATACCCCTACGGAGACAATATTACTCCTTAGGCATGGATCATACAAAATATCTACTAGTCTAAGAGGGGAGCCATACTCCCTCTGAAAGGTAATTATACCTATGTCAGTCACGATATACCTCCCATCATCTCCAAACTCTATATTCTATTAGAGGTCCTTCTCCTCCAAGTCACTGAAGATATATTTATTCCCCATCATATGGAACGAGATTCTTAGATACCACATGCATCCCATTATAGTGTTTTCCATGCATGAAATGGGAGTAAAATCAAGCGCGAACTATGAATCCAATGTTTCACCCACTGTAAATGCAGGCTCCTTCTTGCGTTCCTTCTTCTATGGACAATTTCAGGCATTGTGCCCATGCTCGTGACAGTGAAAACACCTGATCTTGGACAAGTATATCTTTCCCTCTTCACCTTGGGAATTATTTCCCTTGTATTTCTTTCCTTTTCTGAATAATTCACAATCTTCTTCTTTGTTGGGGTTGGAGGTCTCATCTCTAGTGCTCCGCCTTATCTCTTCTATTACCAAGTTGGACCACAAATGCTCCCAGTTTGGTAAATTCTCCCTCCCATTCACAAATTCATGGTAACTATGCCAGCTCTTAGGAAGGCCTAGAAGTTCTAGGCTCACCAAATTATCATGGGCTACTATCACACCAACACTTCCAAGCTCATCTTGACATTGAGTGAACTTTTCCAAGTATGTTGGTACTGTCTCACCCTCCTCCATCTTGATCTTTCTTAGCTTGTCCTTCAACGCTAACTTCCCGTGGTCACTTCTATTCTGAAACATATTTTTCAAGGCCTTCCACATAGCATATGGAGTTTCCTTCCCATGGATACTCGAGACAATATGATCTCGAACTCCCTCTAACAAGATCCTTCTCGCCTTTGCTACCTTCTTCTGCCATGCATCAAGAAGTTGGGCATCTACTAGTGTGGGCTTAGGAATATCAGTATCTATGAATTCCTTCAACCCATTGTCTTCCAAAACTACCTCAATCATGTCCTTCCATGAAATATAATTTTAATTTCCCTCGAGTGCATATTCGAGTCTCAAGCCATTGAAATACATATTGATCTGCTACTGGATCTTGAAGAATAAATCTGCAAATTTGAACCTATTCAAGACAAAATCGAATACTTCTCTTCTATTGTGATTCTTGGCACTCTGATGCCATGTAGAAATTATATAGAAATTATATATTAATGGATTCAATCCAATATTGTGATGTACTAAAACAAGATACTAAATCCTTCTACAATATTTGCAGAATATAAAACATGATCGCTCAATCACATGCAAGTAAGAGAAATAAATAATCAATCACACAACACAAGATATTATTGGGGAAAGAAACTGTTCAAAACCCCGCTATCATATATTTTACAAAGTCAATGAATCATGAAACAATACAATGCTTTCTCACATCGATAAAATCATACACTCTCCTTACTGTCTCACTCTGATACTTCTCAAAACTAACTTGCAATGCTCAAGAAAAATTGACAAACACTTAGCCAATTCTCAGCCTCTGCTAAGCCCAGCCTTGCTCATGTAATCCCTAGGGAAATAGGTCCTTATTAAATAGGAAATTCAGCGTTCCTTGATTGCGCAATCCATCATGGCCTTCTCGTGAATTTATAATTACACCTGGGCAATTTTCTAATAATACAACTGATATTAATGTTCCCTTTAACCTTTGTCTCAACTAGGTCTTCCTAAAAACTGACATGCATGAAGCTATTAATAGTGAATCATTAGTTATATGATTGATCACTACTTGTGAATTAAATCTAATTTAATTCACTGGACCTCTCACTAGCTCATCACTCAGTTGAAACTAGTTAAACTGATTGTAACTCAATTAATTTGAGTTAACTGATTACACTCACACCACACTAGTGCTACAACTACAACTAGACCCCCAAAATATTAGAATCACTTTACATGCCTCATATTAGACCCTCAAATCAAATTTCTTGAGCTAACTCATTCTTCATGAATTAGTTAACTGATACAAGTTGTTATGAGATGAATTACAATTTATTGTCCAATTTATTTAAGGGAAAAATAAATAATACGCCCAGATTTAGCACTAATGTGTAACTAAATTCCTCACCAATGTGTGATAGGAATCCCACACTAGTATGTGTGCAATTTTTGTCCTTTATGGTTTCCAATTTCACTATTTCTTGTTGCAAATTTCAATAGGTGGGGCCTAGAATTCCAGGGAAAAAATTTGAGGGTAAAGCATTTTGTTGTTAATAGGTTGTTAAATTTACTATTTTAAAGGAAAATTTTAAATTAGATTGCAGGGTTTTATGATTTTTTATAGTTAAAATTTTCTTTCTCACTAGATTTACCGTTGATCTTTAGTGAAAATTGAATCTTCGAATTGAATACCCATCCCAAAAAGAAGTTGAATCTATCTTTTATTGTTATTGTCACCTTACTTTGCATATGAACTATTTGCTCAATTTACAATAATTTCCCATTTTAATCAATTGCATTTTGTTTGCTACTATTAGCATTTTGAAAACAATAAACATGGTGAACCGAGGTTCGGATGTTACAACAATTTCCATAACCCTCCTGTCAGAGTTGGTAAATATTAAGAATATACTTGAACAATTGGGTCAATAATGTGGTGATATATTGATGATGGTTACATTTTTAGCAAGGGGTAATAATCTGGAATTGGCAACAAATATCAAGAGTATCGTATATCAACTTTCTTATTATGGTGATTCTTATCATGAAGAAAACATCTAAGCAATGGCTAAGGATAACTAGTGCAATCCATTTGTTGACTCCCTTCACAAGGATATGTGATTTCATTTTTATGTCAAATCTATTGCGTTGTTTGAGTGAACCATAATCACTCTTGTGCCTTTTGCTAACAATTTGAAACTATGGTGTGCATTCACAATAACTACTAGGATAATTAAAGAAAACATTAAAGAGAGACTTAGTGTGATTCCCTACCCATCTTGTTCCTAAGCAAGACAACTACTTGAATTATGCTTGAAGTGTTGGGTGTGGAGCCTACTTATCATCCTGATTCAGAGGTCTTTGTTTCAACCAGATGTATACCCCAGGAAGACTATACACGCCTCCACTGTTAGAAAATTAAATATTACAGAGCAATGAAACACATAAAATATGCGGAAAACACAAGCACACAAAACACATAAAACCAGAGAGACACAGATATACGTGGTTCACCCAATTTGGGCTACGTCCACCCTGAACAGCCAGTCCTTATGTTCTATTATCCAGCAAAATGAAGAGACACAACCTACAGCAGATCCACTGTAATATCCTTTGTTCTCTCTCACAGCCTCCCTCTCCGTTCTCGCTCCGAGAATACACATACCATACACAGCCACAATACAATACCCTCATACAAGCGAGGGGGTGCCTTCTAGGGAAAAAAACCCTAAACTAAACATAACTTCTACCGTCAGATCATCTGCCTAATGAACGGCCCAGATTGACTATAAATTACTATACTTTTACAAGGAAACTTTACATCTGTTTTTAGCTTCGGGGGCGCTGCCCCCGAAACCCCCATGCCAGGGGGGGGCTCCATAAAATCACAACTGCCCCCCCTGGACCCCTCAGGCAGTGTTTAATTACGGGCGGCGTTGCTGCCCCCATTAAGGTACATGGGTCCAACACTGTGATACAAAATAAACAAGATAATTAGGCTCCACACCCAACATCCACACGGGGGGTTGTGGGGGGGACTTGTCCCTCCCGTGGCGGTTCGGGGGGGGCTTATCCCCCTCGGCTGGGGGGTCCAGGGGTAGCGCCCTTGAAGCTAAAAATAGTTGTAAAATTTCCTTGTAAAATATAGTAATTTGTAGTCAATCTGGATCGTTTATTAGGAGGATGATTTGATGGTAGAAGTGTTTACTTTAGTGTTTTCTTCCCTATAAATAAACCCCTTGGTTCATATGAGGGAATTGTATTGTGCTTGTGTGTGGTGTGTGTATTCTCAGCGACAAAGAGAAAGGGGGATTGTGTGAGAGAGTAGAGGATATTACAATAGATCAGTTGTAGGTTGTGTCTCTTCATTTTTCTAGATAATATAAAGGAAGCACTAACTATTTCTCCGTGGACGTAGCCCAAGTTGGGTGAACCACATATATTTGTGTCTCTCTTGTTTTATATGTTTTTTGTATTTGTATCTACGCATATTTTATGTGATCCATTGCTCTGTAATATATAATTTTCTAACAACTATTATTAGAGCCAAAGGTATATTTGGCTGATAAACTCGCAGGAAAGAAGGGTTCCTGGTTCGAGTGGGAGCAATGGTGGAAGATGGAAAGTTTAGGGTCGAGAAATTCAACGACCAAAACTACCAGATGTGGAAGATGGAGATGGAAGATAATATGTATTATAAATATATGTACCTACCATTGAGTGGAAAAACAAAGAAGTCATCGAGTATGACAGACGAAGAATGGGGAATTCTCGTTAGAAAGGCACTTGGAACAATACGGTTGTGCCTGGCGACATTGGAAGCCTTTAATATTTCAAAGGAAATGAACAGAGGGTTTAATGATGAAATTGACCAAACTATATGAAAAACCCTCAACCTCAAATAAGGTATTTCTTATGAAGCGTTTATTTAGTATGAAAAATTCGGAAGGTGGATTTGTTGCTGACCATTTAAATGAATTTAATACAGCTACCAGTTAGTTAAGTTCTGCAGGAGTAAACTTTGATGATGAAGTTAGGGCTTTGTTATTTCTATGCTCATTTATATAAAGTTGGAATGGTTTAGTTATGGCCATTAGTAACTATGTCTCTGGACCTAGTACTTTAAAGTTTGATGATGTTGTCAGTGCCATCCTTTGCGAGGAAATGTGATGGAAAAGTTTCGGTGAGACATCAAGTAATGCTTTGAGTGCATAGACTATGGGAACAAAAATGGAAAGAGGAAAGAGCCCGGGATATCGCCATAACTAAAGGAAAGGCATATCCAAGTATAGATCAAGGATAGTGTGCTGGAAATGCGGGAAGAAATGACACCCGGAGAAGACTGTAAGTCTCGTAAGGGAAAAGAAGGAGACACACAGCAAGAAAAAAATCATGAAGTTAATGTGATAGATGATGTGTTGCAAGATGATTTAATTCTTTCTTTATAAAATGTTATTGATGCCTGGGTGGTAGATTCAAGGACCTCATTCCATGCCACACCTTATAAGAAACATTTTCATGATTATGTTAAAGGAGATTTTGGACAGGTTCGTCTTGGTGATGATAAAACGTGGAATGGGTAAAGTTCCTGTAAAACAATAGAATGGAAACCAATGGTTATTAAAGGAGGTAAGGCATGTTCCAAATCTGAAGAAAAATCTTATTTCAATAGGGCAGTTAGGCGGTGAAGGTTGTGTGACAACTTTTACAGATCAAAACCAGGAAGCTAACTAAAGGAGCCATGGTAATAGTAAAAAGAGAAAAGGTTGGTACAATGTATTTATGCAATGGTATTTCTAATTGTGTTAATGCTTTAAACTCCATATGAGAAGATGCAACATTATGTAATCATAGGCTTGGACACATGAGTGATAAGGGGATGGAGATTCTTCACTCAAGAAATTTGTTTCCAGGATTGAAGAATATTGATTTGGATTTATGTGAGAATTTTGTATATGGAAAACAAAAGAGAGTTAGATTTCTTAGAGTTGGGAAAGAAAAGAAGAGGGAAAAATTAGAGTTTGTGCATACAGATGTATAGGGACCTACTTAGGTATCATCTCTCGGTGGCTCTCATTATTATGTTACTTTTACTGATGATGCAACTAGAAAAACTTGGATTTATTGTATTCAGAATAAATCTGATGTGTTTGATACTTTCATGAAATGGAAAGCTTTGGTTGAGATTGAGACAAGAAAGAATTTGAAGTGTCTCAAATTAGACAATGAAGTTGAATATTGTTGCAAAGAGTTTGATATGTACTGTTCAGAGCATGGAATTCACAAAGAGAATATAGTTCCAGGAACACCACTGGAAAATGGTGTGTCAGAAAGGATGAACAAGAAAATCATGGAGCGTTCAAGGTGCATGAGATTGCATGTAGATATTGTTGTGGTGCCTTTACAATTTTGGGCAGATGTTGTAGATATTGTTGTTTATATAATAAACATATGGCCTTCAAGTTCCTTGGATGGTGGTATTCCAGAGGAGGCATGGACAGGTTAAAAGGTAAACTACTATTTTTTAAAGTCTTTTGGTTGTGATGCATTTTTCTGTATTAATAAAGAAAATAGAACAAATCTTGACGAAAAATCAAATAAATGTACCTTTATTGGATATGGTTTTAATGATTTTGGGGATCAAATGCAGGAAAATAAACATGATAAAAAAAACAACGAATGCACAGTGCTTGATGAGATCACAGAAAAAATTAAAGGTGCCTAAAAATAATAATAATCAACATCTACAACAAAAACAACCACGACAAAAACAACATGCACCTCAAACACTTGAATTTAGTGTAAGAAGATTTAACAAGATAAGTAGACCCCCAGAACAATGCTCTCCCTCATTATGTTATGTATTGTTGACTGATTCTGGTGAACCAGAATTTTATGCAGAAGTAATGCAGGTTGAAACCTTGAAGTAGTAGGAGCTAGCCATGAATGAAGAGATGGAATCCTTGGTACATAAACAAACTTGGGACTTAGTTAGGTTTCCTTCAAGTAAAACAACATTTCATAATAAATGGGTTTATAGGTTTAAGGAAGAAGATGGAGGAAAATAGAGGTACAAAGCTAGACTTGTGGTGAAGGGGTTTGCACAGAAGAAAAGTATTGACTTTGATGAGAAATAGAACAAATATTAACGACAAATCAAAGAAATGTACCATTATTGGATATGGTTTTAATGATTTTGGTTATTGCTTATATGATTATGAAAATCACAAAATAATTAGGAGCATAGATGTCATATTCAAGAAAAAGGTTTTGTATAAGGATCAGATGCAGGAAAAGAAACAGGATAAAGAAAACAAACAATACACAGTGCTTGATGAGATCACAAAAAAAGTAAAGGTGCCTAAACATAATAATAATCAACAACCACAACAAAAAAAACCACCACAGCAACAATATGCACCTCAAACACTTGAAAGTGGTGTAAGAAGATCTACCAAGATAAGTAGACCCCATGAACGATTCTCTCCTTCATTATATTATGTATTGTTGACTGATTCTAGTGAACCACAATTTTATGAAGAAGTAATGCAGGTTGAAACCATGAAGAAGTGGGAGCTAGCCATGAATGAAGAGATGGAATCCTTGGTACATAACCAGACCTGGGACTTAGTCAGGTTTCCTTCAGGTAAAACAACATTGCAGAATAAATGGGTTTACAGGTTTAAGGAAGAAGATGGAGGAAAACAGAGGTACAAAGCTAGACTTTTGGTGAAGGGGTTTGCATTAGGGGAAGTTTGAGGTCTATAATGGGCCTCCTAAGGAAATAATAAAATAATAGTTAAACCAATAAAATAATATTTATGAATTTACAATTCACTTTTTGTACCAAAATCCATGTAACCATGGTTAAATTCAATTGAAAAGTTGTACCAAAATAAAATTAATAAAAAAATTGTATTGATGTGACTATAAATAAAAATGAGTTTTTCAAGAAAAAATCATTATCATTGAACAATTAATGCATTTTTCATTTGTATTTAAATAACTTTAAAATAAATTATAAATATAAATTCATAAATTCCTAGTTGTACAACATACCATTAATTAAAATTTATATTATTTAAATTATATATTAACTTGTAATTAATATACTATATAAAAAACAAATAATATAATAAAATAAATGTAATATATTATTTTATGTATTAATTTTATATTACATATTGAATTGATTTGATTTATAACATACAAAGAAATAATATATAATATAAAAATGAATATGATATATGAAAAGTGTCTAAAGACATGAAGATTGTATAGGGATATGCATTGTTTTTTTCAAAAAATATGAAATGACAATAATAATATTTTATTCAAAAAATGTGAAATGACATTTATTATAAGTATTTTACTTTGTGACTTTAAAAGTACTTAGAATACGACCATAGTTAACCATGAGTTTTTATCTACCATTGAGAATGTGACAAGTAAGTACATTTAACTCAAGCAATGACAAATTAACCATGGAGGATGATGTCATCCTCTAAATGTGATTGGTTCTCATAAAGTGAATTTTGATTGTACATTTTCCTTAGGAGGCCCATTTTTTACCTCAAAATTCCCCTTATGCACAGAAGAAAAGTATTGAATTTGCTGAAATATTTTCTCTTGTTGTTAAAAGAGAAGGAAACATTAGTGTGCAGGTTGAAGAAGAGTTTGTTTGGCTTAAAACAGGCTCCGAGGCAGTGGTATCTAAAATTTGACAGGTTTATGTCTGAACAAGGTTATACTAGATGTCACTCTGATCATTGTGTCTATATGAAAAAAGTAAAATGATCGTAGATGTATTATATTGTTATTATATGTAGATGACATGCTTGTTGTGGGGTCTAACATTTACGAAATAAATGTACTCAAAGGAAAATTGGAAAATCTATTTGCAATGAAGGATTTGGGAGCTGCAAAACAAATCCTTAGTATGAGAATAACTAGAGATGGTAAAAATCACAAATTAACATTGTCTCAGAATGAGTACATACAAAAGGTGTTGGAAAAAATTAATATGTAGAATGCAAAACCAGTTAGTACACCTTTGGCTGGACATTTCAAAATTAGTAAGGAGATGTGCCCCAAGACCCAAGAAGAAATGGGTTATATGTCTAATGTTCCATATGCATCAACAGTTGGAAGCTTAATGTATGCAATGGTATGCACAAGGCCTGATATTGCACATGCAGTGGGAGTTATAAGCAGGTACTTGAACACTTCAGGAAAATAAAATTAGATGACAGTGAAATGGATTCTCAGGTATTTGAGAGGTAACACAAATCAATCATTATGCTTTGGTGGTTCAAACTTTTCTCTACAGGGATATGTTGATGCAGATATGATAGGTGATAGAGATAACAGGAGCACTGCAGGGTATGTATTTACTGTAGGTGGAACAAATGTCAGCTGGGTTTCGAAAATGCAAAGTGTTGTTGCACTTTCAACAACAGAAGAAAAATATGTTGATGCTATAGAGGTTAGCAAAGAAATGATTTGGTTGCAAAGGTTTATGGATGAATTAGGTAAGAAGCAGAAGATGGGAAGGTTATACAGTTACAGCCAGAGTTCCATTCATCTTGAAAATAACTAAACATTTCATTCCAACACTAAACACATACAACTCAAGTACCATTTCATACGGTCATTGCTAGAAAATGGACAATTGAAGCTAGAAAAGATACACACTATCCAGAATCTTGCAGACATGTTAAAAAAAGTTGTAACCAAGGAGAAACTGAGGATCTAATCAGTTTCAATTGGTCTTAAAGTGTGATGATGAAGATGAGAAACAACCAAGTCCAAAGTGGAGTCATTGTCCAACAAATGAAGCAGAGGTGGAGTTGCTACAATCAGTCTCCAAGTGGGATATTGTTGGGTGTGGAGCATGATTATCATCTTGATTTAGAGGTATTTCTTTCAGCCATATGTATACCCTAGGAAGACTGTACACCCCTCCACGCGGGGGCCAACAGGGGTTCGGGGGCAACGCCCCCAGAGCTAAAAGTAGATGTAAAATTTCCTTGTAAAATATTGTGATTTCATAGTCAATCTGGGTCATTCATTAGGAAGATGATATGACGATAGAAGTTATGTTTAATTTATGGTTTTTTTCCCTAAAAGGAAACCCCTCGATTCATATGACATAATTGTATTGCGGTTGTGTGTAGTGTGTGTATTCTGAGCGAGAAAGAGAAAGGGGGACTGTGTCAGAAAGTAAAGGATATTACAACAGATCTGTTGTCAGTTGTGTCTCTTCATTTTGCTAGATAATATAAAGGAAAGATTGGTTGTTTCTCCGTGGACGTAGCCCAGGTTGGGTGAGCCACATATATCTATGTCTCTTTTGTTTTATATGTTTTATGTATTTGTACTTCTACATATTTTTGTGTGTTCCATTGCTCTGTAATATATAATTTTCTGACATGAAGTTAACTATTCAAATTATGGTCATATCTAATGTTTTGAAACTCACCAATTAATTGACAATTTCTCATTTCTTTGTCAAGTTAGTGATGAAATGAGAGCACATGATTAAGGATGAGGTGTCATAAGTCATCACATCATAACGTGCCAAATAATGTGCCACATTAACATAAAAACACGTTCCCAAACTTGATAGGACTAAACTCAACTCATTGTGAGAAAAATCATTTGATTTACTACTTGACAAGAATTAGCTTGACTAACAAAATGGTCTTGTTTGAGCTTTAGTGCTTACAATTCTAATATATTTTTTACAGATAATTACTAAATTTATGAGGTAAGAATTTTATTTATAATTTCATGTAGTGGTTGTTTTGAAATTGGAGGAAAAGAGAAAATTTTGAGGTATATGTTTTATCTTTTTTCTCATATATTTTCTCTTTTGATAAGATTTTATTCTTTCTAAAACTATTTTATTTAAGCTTTATTTTTTTCTATTTACAACATAATCTAGGTAGAAAAATGGAAATTTTGAGGTAAGGTTTCAATTTTCCATATTCATTGTTTGTTTTCTTGTATGAACCTAAAGAAAAGAGTTTTTTAAAGCTATAGATTTATCTTTGGTCTCTTTTATTTGTTAATTTTTGTGTTTTACTTTTAGGGTTTTATCATTTAATGTCATGTTTCTGTTATATGATCTTATGTAGATTTTATTTCAAGATAGAAGGTAGGAATTTACATTACTTGTCATGACCTTAATTTATACTTTAAGCATGGAAATAATATAAATAGATCTTTGTTGCAATAACATTTAATAATTTCTTAGGGGATACATTGTAGCCCATGAGACCCCGAAAACAAAACTTAAAAACCTAAATCCTCATATCCAAATTCAAAACCTAATCCATAGACCTTAAAAACAAAACTTAAAAGCATAAAACCTCATAAAATTATTTTAAAATGTGAACCACAATAATGAACATAGCTCTAGAAAATTCCATGGTAGGGATTCTACTATGCATTTTGTGTTTTTCTCTACCTAATCTCATGAGTTGAAAACATTCATGTAGTTATTTTAATATTGTTGTTCTCTTTTCCAAAACTAAAATTAAGGCACATATGCCTCAAAATATTGCAATCCAATTTGATGAGCTCACAATCTACAATTGTTTTTGTATGCTTATAATGTGCAAGTCTAGTATAATGAAAATGAGTGTTTTTAATTTGCTTTTTGGGCATAGAGAAATCAATCACAAGATTTAATCCCATGTTATGGTTGTAAGATTTGGTATTGAGAAATATTTTTTCAAACCTTCATCAAATTATGTCTTGAAATCTATTTTTGAAAAAAATATTGTCTTTTACCCTTTAATTCCTTTTTTTTCCCTTTGTTTAGGGTGAAGTAATTATAATATGAACACATAATTTTTTTAATATTTTTTATGAGGTCTTTGGCATTGAAAGATGAATACATGAAACTTATTATCCTTTTGTTACTAGTCATGGAAAGGATAGTCTCTGCAACCTTTAATTATTGGTCTTAATCTCATGGTTATGTGTGTGTGTGTGTGGTGGTCATGGTTAGGTTAAAATAACATTGCTTTTGTATTTTTACACCAAAAAAAATACTCTTAAAGTTTCAAAAGCTATGCCTTTTAGAATCAATCAAATTGAAGTGTGCAAGCTAATAGTAACATGCAAAATTGGAAACCTTTTATATAAGGTTGAAATTTTCAATCTCATCTCTTTGTTGTTTATCTTGGGCCAATCCTTGAAATTCAAAATAGTTTGGGTTCACTTTTCATCTAGTGCATTGATGGCAATTTGATTTAATATCGTAAGAATACTAATTTTTATTGTGTTCATGCTCTTAATGTTTTACTCATAGAGTCGTTGGAAAACTCTCTTAGACCTTTGAATCATGGCACTGCAATAAAGGAGATTATTGTTGTTTACATGATTCAACTGGTGTATAAGTTTTCATTTATTGTTGAATTGAATAGTTTCTACAATACCAATATTAGAATGAAATGCAACAACTTTTGGTTATCTTAGGTGAACTGCTTTACAAGTTTGAGACATGATGTGTAATTATGTAAGTAATCTTCTCACTTTTGTCATTTCCTGAACTTGGACAAATAACACATGAATTATTTAGAAGTGGTTGAAACCATAATAAGGAGAATTATCAATTCAAAGTTTAGTATGACCTCTTAAGCTCTCACAGTTAGCATGCATTTACCACCTCTAGGGACTATGGGTAGCATGGAGTCAACACTCTCGACACTTCAATTTTTCCCCTATGTTTCTATTCTTGGCTTCCTAAGCTTTCATCATTCCTTTGCACCTCTAGGTGCAATTTCTAGTATAAAATATTTTACCATCTATAATTAACAATTTGTATAAAATAAAATAATAAATTCACCTATAAAATGCAATCAACCATATTTTGGTATAACTGGTATCGTTACCATAAAAGCAAAACTATATTGACTTTAATGTTCACCATATCTACTATAAATTCAACCATATTAATCTTAAATTCAGCTACAATATTAATTATATAATGTAAACTATATTGAATTTAATCTTTACCATATCGACTCTCAACTCAACTATAATAATTTAAAAAAAAAATATTGATTATTGAAATCATGTGGAAAGAAATAATTAAATGCCATTGGATTTCACTAAAAAAATTTGTGGTCAAATATTGATTTTTGTTGTTTAAACTGTTTTTTTACTGCATATATGGATTCAAAACGCTCAAAAACCCTTGGGGCACTTCAACTCTGAAGAGTTCATCCCTCCAACTTTTGATTTCAATGAATCTATGCTAGATTCCAAATAAAATATATCTGAAAATAAATAAATAAACTTTCCAAAAAGTCGCACTTGTTAGGATATTCTGACACATAGGAAATAGTTAAGAATAACTTAGTCTAGTGTAGATTTAGGTAAATTGTGTTTCTTCACTATGTACATTTGTAACTTATAGTCCAAATGTCACGATTTGTAGTGATCTGATGGTTCACTCTCTCCTCGATGTTAAGGACTCTTGATACGTGGATTAACACCCGATTGGTCCATGATCTCTATTTAAAGAGCATGGAGGGTCATTTTTTTGGTAATCGGTTATGAGAGAAACATATGTAACTTTTCTTTTTATATTAATAAATTTCCTGAAGTGGCCGCATTGGCTCAGGCTGTGGATTGTTTCCCTCTTCGAGGGTTTTAACCACGTGATAATATTGGTGTACTGATTTGTGATCTGTTTATGAGCGGTGATCTTTGGTTTTTGATCTACAGAACTTACCTTGTAAATTCCTACATGGTATCAGAGCTATTTAGAGGGCCGCATCCATTGTTGATCCAAATTTGAAGCCGATTTGACTACATGCGACTGTCGTTTTGTAGATCTACTATTTCTGAAAATTTTCGGGCCTAGAGAACTGCTCTGTTGTATCCGAAGCGTCCATTACAGTGAGGAACACCTTTCATTTCATGCGAAAATGTTTCTAGTTGCCCAATCTATGTCAGTTTAGATCTGGAGGTATAAAGTATCTGTTTTGCAGTTATATTTCTTAATAGTTCCGCTAATTTTGGTTCCCTTTGTTTATTTCGGTTTTTAGGTTTTATTTATTTTCCAAATCTATACCCTCTTCTTTATGTATTCACTTTGCTCTGCGCTGTGTGCAATCTCAACAAATTAGAAACAGGAAGAAGGGATTTTTTTGCTACGTATGCTCTTTCCCCGCGTCTTTGTCCGATCTCGGGAAATCAGAAAAAGTGAAAAAAAGATAGTTGCGGGTAAGGCTAACTAAAAATCTAACATTCTACCATAAGGCTTGTATTTTGTTTTTTTTTTCTTGGTTTTTTGTGCAGGAAAAATCATGCACACCGAAGACTAAAAAAAAAACCCTTCCTCCTTTCAAACAATTATAGAATCCTTTTACTATCTCACTTGGTGAGAAGTTAGTTTATGAGAATAGAGGTCTTGGGTTCAAGTCTCTTTCTCAATCTTCTTTTGTAAAATGTTTTTTGTTAAAGGGGCGGAATTTTTTTTAAAGTTGAACTTCATCATCAAATTTCAAACTGTTCCTGTAACTATTCGACATCTACAACTCAGTTTTTTCAAGAAGGCATAACTTCTTCATCCGGAAGCTGTTTTTCAAGCTTTTTTTTTTAATCAACCTAATTTTTCGAGATCTTTTCATTGGAGTGGTTAGTTTCAGCTTATTTTAGCTTCAGTTTATAAAAAATGGAAAGTGCATGCCCGATTATTCTTAATAGCACCAATTATTTCCAATGGCTACCTTACATGGTAGATATACTTAGAAGTAAAGGGCTTTATAGAATAGCCACAGGACAAGAAACTAAACCTTCCAATGATGATAAAGTCGCTAAATGGGAAAATAAACAAGATCAAGCATGAGGGTTGATAGGAATTTCCATTGCTCAAGATCTTCGATTTCATATCCTTGACATTGACACCCCTCGTGAAGCCTTGGAAAAGCTAAATACTGTCTTTGGCATTCAAAATCAAATCAGTGCCCACCAGCTTGAAAATGATTTGCTTACTTTGGACCCCAATAATTTCTCCTCTATTGAAGATTTTTTGTCCAAATTCAAGACCCTTAGACTTCTTTTAGAAGGTTATAAGGTCAAAAAGGAAGATGGTAGCCTCATCTATTGCATTCTTGCTAAGATTGGCCCTACATACTCTGTATTTTTTTCCACCTTCCATTCCACTAGAGAAGCCATCAATTCTTCAGGAAACACCTACAAGAACCCCTCTTTTGATGCCTTTTGCGATTCTTTGATAAGAGAACAAGAAAAACTCTTACACCTTGGTCTTATCACTTCTGGAAATGCTACTAAGAAAGCCTTAGCAACCCAATAGCAATCATATCAAAAGAATCCCAAGAAGCAGTATCCTAAAAAATATGGTCCGAAACCAAACAAAGGTCCTAAGCAATTTCAGCGACAAACTGAAAAAGCAACTCACCAAAATTCTAAGGAAAATAAAAACAAATGGAAGAAGACAGATAGACATTGGAACTTTTGTAATCGTGATGGCCATATAGATTCCAAATGTTTTAAGAAGATGGAAGCCTTAGAAACAACAATGAAGAAGCACAACATCAATTTGGAGCACTCCTCACCTTCATCTTCAGGAATGGCACTTTCTGGTTGTGTTTTTCAAGCATCAAGATCTGTTTATGCATTAAATGTATCTTCTTCTTCTCCTTCTCATGAGTGGCTCATCGATTCTGAAGCTTCTTACCACATGACTAAAAATAAAGCCATGTTTTCTTCTTTAAATGTTTGTAACACCAAACATATTTATGTTGGTGATAATAGATCTCTTAGTGTTGTAGGATCTGGAACCATTCATCTAGATAAGGGTCATTTTAATTATGTACTATGTGTTCCTACCTTGTCATGCAACCTTCTCTCTGTTTATTAGATAACTCATTTAGGTGAAGGGAAAGTATTAGAATTCTCACCTCATGATGTTGTAATCAAGGACCTCAAAGATCCTAGACATATTTTGGCTACTGGAATCGCTGATGATTCCACAAGGTTGTATAATGTTGACAACTTTGGGTCATTATGTCTTCCCTCATTTTTTTTTACCCATAATGATGAAGTGAGAAAACTTTGGCATGGGCGATTTGGTCACTTAAACTATCGCTCTCTTCAAACTCTATGTAAGGAAAATATGGTGATAGGTCTTCCTATGGTATCTTGTTGAGATGGTGTTTTCTCCGGATGTGTACTCGGAAAACATCATCAGGATAGTTTTGACAAATGTGCCTCTTGGCACGCTTTAGCCCCTTTGCAGCTTGTGCAGAGTGATTTATGTGGTCCACTTCTTGTTGTCTCTTTATTTGGTTGCAAGTACTTCTTAACTTTCATTGATGATTTTTCCAGACACACTTGGGTATACTTCTTAAAACTCAAGAGTGAAGTTTTTAACATGTTCTTGGCCTTTAAGGCCTTTGTTGAGAAACAATCTAGACATCAAATTCTCAAGTTAAGATTAGACAATGGAGGAGAATATGTTAACAAAAAATTTATCAACTTCTGCACTGAGCATGGCATTCAATTGCAACCTACTATTCCATATACTCCACAAAAAAATGGTGTAGTTGAAAGGAAGAATCGCACCTTAAAAGAAATGGCTAATTGTATGCTTCAATCTAAAGAACTTAGTCGCAATTTTTGGGCAGAAGCAATTAACTATGAAAATTACATAGTAAATCGCACTCCTACTAAGGTTTTAAAGAATTTAACTCCAGAATAAGCTTGGAGCTCAATCAAACCAGATGTAAGTCACTTTCGTGTTTTTGGAAGTGATGCTTGGGCCCATATTCCATATGCGAAACATAAATCCTTAGAACCTAAGAGTGAAAAATGCATTTTTTTTGGATATTCTGAAGATGTCAAAGGATATAGACTTCTTCAACACAAATCTAAAAATATAATCATGATAAGAGATGTAAAATTTGATGAAAAAATATCGGCTTGCGAGCCTAGTTCGGCAGGTGTGCCACCTTTGGCCTGCGAGCCTGATTCGGCATATGTGCCACCTCTCTCTCTCTCTTCTATTTTTAATAACATTCCTTCTAGTTTGGATGGTGACAGTGAGAATGACAATCCTCCTCCACCTCTTTAAATTATTCCTTTTACTCCACATCTTCTAATATGGGTCCGCTCTACTTGGGATGTAGCAGGTTCTCTTGTAGGTGACCCTGCCGATCGACAACGTACACGTTCTCAGTTCGAAAGAGCCTCTTCCTTATTGGCTCAAGTTCCAGAAAATCCTGATCCATAAACCTTTGAAGAAGCCTCTGGTCATCCAGATTGGGATGAAGCTATGAATGAATAATATCGTTCCTTATTGGCGAATGATACTTGGGATCTTGTTCCTCTTCCAAAAGGAAGAAAACTTGTCAGATGCAGATGGGTTTACAAAACAAATTTTGGACTCTAGCCTTGTTTTTTGCCTTAGGAATTCTCTCTATGGTCTCAAACAAGCTCCTCAGGCTTGGTATGCCAAAATGGATAGATTTCTATTAGATAATGGCTTTTCTAGGTGTCATTCTGACAACACTGTCTACACCAAGAAAGTGGGTAAGTCCTTCACCATCCTTATCCTTTATGTTGATGATATTATCCTTACGGGTAGTGATCCCAACCATATAAACCATGTGAAGTCTAGCCTCAAAAATAATTTTGAAATGACAGACTTAGGACACTTGCATTATTTCCTTGGTCTTCAAGTCTTGCAATCCAAAGAAGGTATTACCCTCTCTCAGTCCAAGTATGCATGTGATCTACTACACCACTTTCACATGGAATACTGTAAGCCAGCCCCTTCTCCCTTTCAGTCTGGAGTCAAGCTTTCAGTCACTTGTACTACCCCTGAAGTTGATGCTACCTTATACCGTCAACTTGTTGGTAAACTTTTGTATCTAACCCATACCCATCCTGACCTTTCCTTTGCCATTGGTCTTGTCGCTCAGTTTATGCACCAACCTCATGAAAGACACTGGAAAGCAACTAAGAGAATACTTCGATATATTCGAGGTACAGTTCAGTTCGGGATTCATTACAGTGCAGGATCATCTCCATTATTTATTGGTTTCACTGATACTGATTGGGTCAGTGACCCTAATGATCGAAAGTCTTTTGCAGGATATGTATTCACTCTTGGTTCAGGACCTATTACATGGTCTTGTAAGAAACAAAGTGACATCTCTCTTTCTTCATCAATAGCATAGTATCGTGGTGCAGTTGAAGCCAACAAGGAATCCATTTGGCTTCATCAGATACTGTCTAAATTTCATCTTCATTAGCAGCATCCAACTACACTTTGGTGTGATAATCAGGGTGCCATTTAGCTATGTAAAGATCCAGTCCAGCATCAACGTATGAAACACATTGAGCTCCACATACACTTCATTAGAAAGCTCATTCATGATCGTGTTCTTGAAGTGCATTATTTCCCAACCAATGATCAAGTAGCTGATATCTTTACAAAGGCTCTCACAGAAGCGAAGTTTACCAAAATTCGATCCATGCTTGGAGTTCAGGAAAGTTATCATTAAGGGGGATAGGCTCTAATTCCTCCTTCCTTCTCCTATTGTGTCACCTTTGTAAATCCTTCAATCCTATCCCAATTTTTTCTTAAGGGGGGATGTTAGGATATTTCGACACATAGGAAATAGGCTCCTTTTTTGTCACCTTTGTAAATCCTTCAATCCTATCCCAAGTTGTTCTTAAGGGGGGATGTTAGGATATTCCAACACATAGGAAATAGTTAAGAATAACTTATTCTAGTGTAGAGTTAGGTAAAGTGTGTTTCTTTTCTATGTACATTTGTAACTTATAATCCGACGGTCACGATTTGTAGTGATCTGATGGTTCACTCTCTCCTCGATATTAACAACACTTGATCCGTGGCTTAACACCTGATTGGTCCATGATCTCTATTTAAAGAGAATGGAGGGTCATTTGTTCGGTAACCGGTTATGAGAGAAACATATGTAACTTTTCTTTTTATATTAATAAATTTCTTGAAGTGGCTGCATTGGCTCAGGCCGTGGACTGTTTCCCTCTTCGAGGGTTTTAACCACGTGATAATACTGGTGTACTGATTTATGATCTGTTTGTGAGCGGTAACCTTTGGTTTTTGATCTACAAAACTTACCCTGTAAATTCCTACAACACTTAAACTACTCTTTAGAAAAATACAAAAACAGCAATAAAATTAAATAATCATATCTACCAATATCTATCTTAACTCTGGATCTACCAAGCACCCAAAGGGATCAAATATCTTTTCAATTTAAAAGATGTTTGCATCTCAAGAAATTTGATCCCTCTCGGCACTTGGTAGATCGAGAGTTAAGATGGATCTATACTCGTTTAATTATTAATTATAATTATAAATATAATTATTACTTTCGTGTTTTTATTTATTTTATTTTATTTATTTTCTTTTGGTTGAGTAGAAATGCTAAACATTACAAATTATCTACCATATTGGGATCAAATGTTTACATAGGATTTAAGTTTACTTATGAACCTCAAATATAAAGGAGAGGGAATCTTGGATAAATTATAATATTAAAGTATTATATTTTACCCAATATTTATTACCACTCCCACCTAGTAAAAATTGGCCAAGGGTGGTAGAAATTACTAATTAAAATGTAATACTATTACATTTTACGAAATATTTTTGGTTATCCCCTAGCCTAAATATTATATTTTACTCAATATTTCCCCTCACCTCTGCTAATTTTATAGTTGAGTTTGTTTACTTTTAAACTTCAAATATAAAGAAAAATTACAATAGAAAGTGGACTTATTGAGGGGAAATATTGAGTAAAATATAATATTATAGTATTATATTTTGCCCAATATTTCTTCCAACCTAGTAAAACGTGGATGAAGGTAAGCATAAATATTAAGTAAAATATAATAATTACATTTTACCTAATATTTCCCCC
This sequence comes from Pinus albicaulis, assembly GCA_034641835.2. Lineage (NCBI taxonomy): Eukaryota > Viridiplantae > Streptophyta > Pinopsida > Pinales > Pinaceae > Pinus > Pinus albicaulis. Next base: position 476,177,466 of record CM076571.1, read on the forward strand.
ACATCCTCCCCATACCCTAGCTCACTTTCATAGTTAAGCTCATTCATTTCCAAACTTACCATCATAGAATCATCACAATAAATTATTACACATAATTGAAGAGAACATATTACAGATTATATTAAAGTGATTATCAAAGAAGCCATTAGAATGAAGAAGCTTTCACACAAATATATACACATTATGTATTCAACCATTCAACGATAGAAAGTGATTATCAAAGAATCCATTAGAATGAATAAGATTTCACACATATATACTCATTACGTTTTCATCCATTCAACGATAGCAACAAAACATACAAAAATACATAAGAAAAAATTCACAGAGCCACTGAATAGATCCATACAAATGTCTAACTTGAACATATCCATAAAAAACATTTTTTTCCCTTTACAGGCTACATGATTCAACACCATAATTTTCTATAACTAATTATGTATCTAAATATAACATCAAACTAAGATGGATCTAGACTACTTTAATTCCCCCCTTAAATAGGTTATATTCCACATGAATACTATGGGTCATTTTTATTTAATTTTTAAAGGGTTATTTTTATTTTGTTATTTTATTTTATTTTCACCATAGTTAAAATGTTTACATTACATAAGTTACAATCTCTACCATATTTTCATTTTATGTTTTATGAGTCAAAATGTTTATAATGTGTTATGTTACATACATTTAACATACTAGGTTGAGAGCAACATCTCCCACCCCAATAAAAACTACTACCAATAAATTAACTACTTTACTTTAATATTAGTTAATTTAATTTAATTTTAATTTTATGTTTATGTAATTTGACTATGTCAAAATGTTAAATAGAATAGGACAAGATAGGACAAGACATTACAACATATCTATCATACTGGGTTGGAGAATGCCTCTCGACCCAAAAAATGGAATAATGACGAAACTTGTCCAAAATATATCCAACAAAATTTTCATTTTCTTGAAAAATTATTTTTTATGATTTTTGCATTGTTTAAATTTATTTGTAATATTGTATTTTTATAAAATTTTGAAATTTAAATTTTATGAAATTAAAATCGGAATAGGAAATGCTAAATTATATTAAATTCTTTTATGTTTTTTCAAGTTAAGTTTTTTTCCCAGGGAAAAGTAGTAAATTTAATTAATATAATAAGTGAAAATTACATGTTGTAGATTTTTTAAAGCATATCCAAAAAATGTGGTTGTTCCATAATCATATGTTGTTATATAGAAAAAAATACTCGTTAATTAAAGATTTATTATCCTAGTATGTCATATATCTATATTGTCTGTCATCATATATAATTATGAAAGAGACATATATCTAAAATAGGTGCCAAAATTAATATTACTGAGGAGCTTCCACAACCTGTAATGTCTCATTAAATGGTCGAGGATAGTACTGATAGTGCTAATAGTGCTCATGTCCATTCCGTTCTATTACATGCCATATCTGATATGCCTATTGCATGCCCTCTTTGGATAAATTGTCGAAAAGAGAGTTCCTTTCCCTGTAAATATGGTGACAAGTGATATAATCAAAATGTGATTTTAACATCATAACCTCATCCAAAATTCCTCTGAGTGTGTGTGTATGTGACATGTTGTTTGCTAGTTGAACTAATTAACAACCACCTTATAATCACGAAAAACTTGTTGGCACCCCTTTTCAATAGAAAAGAGAAGAAATATTTTAAGGCTGAATATTTCTGCAAAATTGTTTGAACGAGGTCCCAATCCAAACTTTAATTTGTAATGATGGTTATCATTTCAACGTAGAACAAATCCCCCTCCACACCTGCCATGTTGAGCTGACCCATCAAACTATGCCCAGGGTTTTGAATGGTCTATTGATTCCTCAGAAACAACATGGATTCCATGACCTTGTTCCTCCTACGACGGAGATTATATATAGCTATAACCTGGGCACTTATTAGTTCTGGAAATAAATCACAATTTGGAAAAATTTTACGATTCCTCCCAATATAGATACCCAACAAATAAGCAGAGGGATGTTCCACAATTTTTTTTGGGGATGCCTCATTTCACCATTCCTACCACACATCATTGAAATTTTCACCTTTCGACCTGATACTTACTGCCAAAACTTGATATATCAAATTCCATACTCAAATAGCAGAAGGACAAAACATAACTAAATGGTCTAGCGATTTTTCTGCTTTGTTGCATAATGCACATCAAGATGGATCGTGGAAGGATATCTTCTAAATATTTCTCCAGTGGGTATCTTATTCTAAAAAAAACACCATAAAAAAATTCTACATTTCGACATACTCTTCAATCTATACAAAAATTTCCACCACCATAAATGCACCTCAAATTATTTTAAAGCACATACAAATAAATATCTTGATTTTGGTGAATAGAAACTCTGCTTTGAATGAACCCAAAGGAGCTCTTCCCCCCGATCCTGTATCTTGACATGAGAGGTAACAAGAGAATTTGTGAAATCATCCCATGTGTGGTGCCATTTCTCAAGTATATTCAAGGTCGATGCTGACAACATAGGCCCCATATAGAATAATTTTCCTTATCCTCAACTTGATTTAATTTTATTATCCTGTGGTTAGTCAGGAAAGATACCAAATTAGGTGGAAGGATGTGTTTTTCGTTACACCCAGACCACAAGTCGACTCCTATATAAATGCACACACCTAAACGAACTCTGCATGTAAGGCCTGATCCAATGATATAGAAAGAATTGACAAAAAATTTCCAAATCGATGATATATTTGATTTTTTTATTTTTATTTTTTAATTCTGAAGCTGTATCCAATCCTCTATTGTGAGTGGAGATATATATTTTCTTGATATGACCTTTTTCCAAAGACTGCAAGTGGTAATTAAACTCCATTCCAATTTTTCTACGGGGCTTGTGAGAAACATAACACATTTTATACCCCATCCACCCACTTTTTGGGTATTGTTATTTGATCCCATCTAACCCAAGAAAAATTTCGACATTCGTTTGATCCACGCCATAGAAAACTACAATAGTACCTCTGAATACGATTCACAATTCCCTTGGGAAGCCAGGATAAGGACATCTAAAAACACTAGTATGGCTTCAAGGATATATTTGATAAGTACCAGTCTTCATGCATAGGACAACCACCTACGACTCCAAATTTTAAGTATTTTATCTATTTTTACCAATAACCACATCCAATCAACTTTTTTATAGTCATTTGGATTAAGATGAAAACCTAGATACTTAATCCCTTCATCAAAATATTTGAATTGAAAAGGGAACTGACCGATAAAAAATGTTATCTCATCCCCCATAACACCCATATGCAGAAAGAGGAGATTTCAAGTCATTTATCACCATACCAGTCGCCTTGCAAAATAAACCAAGCACTTATTTAAAAGAAACAATATCCCCACACGATCCATCAAGGAATATAAGAAAATCATCTACGAATAGTAGATGTGTTAAATAAATCTCACCTGCAAATAGGGATCCATTTATATTACCCCTTCTCTTTGCCTCTCTGACCAATCGACTTAATCCATCCATAACCAACAAGAAAAGAAGAGGGGGAAATGGGAAACCTTGGCGAAGTCCCCTCTTGGCATGAAAGAAGTATGTCATTGATCCATTGATAAGAACAACAAAGGAAGTAGAAGTGATACAACACATGATCTAATTAATAACATCTATGTGAAAATCAAGATGTGTAAGCAACATTATGATATAAAGCCAACTTTCCCTATTGTACGCTTTTGAAAAATCAATTTTGAGGATCATACCTTTCAAATTTTTAGACTTTAGATTGTGCAATCCTTTTTTTTTGACACCTATAGCTTCATCAATCTAAATATCCTTCAATAAAGATAATTTCTCCTTAGATATGTGTTGTGATAAAATACGCTTGATTCTGTTGGCTATGATTTTAGCAATAATTTTTTATATAACGTTACAAAGTGATATAGTTTTGTAGTCATCAAATTATTTAGGATCATAAAATTTCATAAGTAGTGCGATAAAAGTGGAGTTAAAGGCCTCATACATCTGCCCATATTTCTTGCATTCCTCAATGACCTTTAACATATCTCATCCTAATAACTCATAAAAGTCCAAGAAAAATTCAACAGGCCATCCATATAGCCCAAGAATTTTATCTTTCTTAAACCATCATAATATTGCCTCTAGTTATCCAAATGATTCCGACACCATTAATTCCTCATTTTCTTCCTCACTAACAAATTTAGGAAATAAACGAGCTATTTGAATAATCTCAACTAGAGTCACCTCCCCTAGAGTTGTGAAGAGAGATCGAAAATTTTGAACACCCATCCTAGCCAAATCCTTAAAATTTGGAGACCTGTCTCCATTTTCATTTTCAAGAGACCATATGGTGTTAATGGATTTCCTTCCCTTATCATATTTTTGAAATAATTTTGTATTATCATCCCCGGCTTGGAACCATATCACTCTACTTTTATGTCTCCATGTCTCTTCTTTTTCCTCCAACAATCTTCTTTTGGCCACCTCTAGTTGAACAATATGAAATTTTTCTTCATTTGAAACACATCCCTTGTCACCAAGCTACTCCAACTGTTCCAACTCAAAGTCAATATTTTTAGTGCCTCCTCATCTCTCAACCTTTTATCCTTCAACTAGTAAATAGTATTTATTTTTATCCTAATAATGTTTTTTCCAAATTGAGATGAAAATGACAAATCCTCCTTTATGTTGCAAGGGCGCCAATTCTCTAGGACCAAAGTCCTGAATTCCTTCAACCGTGTTGCATTGAATTTAAATGGATTCCTTGGCTTCTTGATATTTCTAGCTAATTATATATATATTGGGTGATGGTTTGATAAACCACCTGATCCCACACATTACGTGCAAAGGGAAAAAATTTCTAACAAGTATTCCTAAATCAGGAATCTATCCAACCTCCTCGTATTCATGGCTTCCCATACTCTATGATTTCTCCAGGTAGGGTTATGTCTAGCCATGTAAATATCGATTAATTTGTGTTTGTCAAGAAGATGATAAAAGTAGTTCGTAACTGAGTCCATGTGAGCATGGTCCCCCCAACATTCCTCCATGCCCAAGGATAAATTTAAATCTACCCCTAGGATCATATTTCCATCCTTCATAAAGGATATATCCATTAAAGAGGTCTAGAAAGCTTCTTTATCATGACATGGGCCATAAATATTGACTACTCTGAATTGAAACCCAGGCTCTTCAAAAATAATATCAGCTGCAATGACCTTGTTATATCCCCATATATTAATCAACTTCGCATATCTATTGTTTATTCCAATAGCCAATCCCCTAGATCACCCTCGGGCATCAATTACATAAAAATCCCAATCCTTAAATAAACCTTTCAATAAATTCTTAACATCAATACTAAAACCCAATGTTTCCTACAAGAAAATAATATCAAGTTTGTCTCACTCAACCAAATGCTTCAAAGCTAGTTTCTTGGAGGAACTATCTAACCCTCTGCATTTGAAAGAGAGCCACTTAATGAATAATCATATATTGTTGTGTTCCTTGCTCTAAGTATCCCATCCAGATGCAATTGTCTCCCAGCAACAACATCTTGACTGGATCTATTAATGGATTTAGATATGTTGGATTAACAACCACTAGGGTTCTTAGGAACCTTGGAGGGGCAATGGGACCTAAAAATTTTCAAGGGCGTGGTAGATTTATGAGATTGCCAGAGGGGTTGGACAAAGATATGAGATTATATCTGTGTCTCCTATCCAAATCCGATGAATAATCATCCGAAGCAGGTAAGTATGGAACAAGAGTCAATCAACATATTTGAATGATATTTACGAGGCAAGACAAAACCCCTAGATTATGAGAGGATGCAAAAACCCCATAAGTAGAAGAAACTATAGACAAGAAAATAGTCATAGAACTCAATGATAAACTGTGACAAGTATAAGTAAATGGAAAGGAAGGAGTACCTGATAAAGAAGAGGGTGCATGATATCATGACCGATGACCCTTCTCGCTCAATTCCTGCTGCTTCTCTAATCATGACAAATTTGCTCCGATGACTATTCCTTCCATTCCTTGTTGAGATGGAATATGTTGAGGGGCCATTTCTGAAGTTGTTTTCCCTGCATTCACAGAAACCCTGAGCGCAAGACTTCCTTCCTATTCACCACCATGTCCTTTGTTATCCTTAAGTATCCATGGACATTATTTGTGAACATGCCCAACCTTGTGACAACGACGACATCTGAATAGTACACCTTCATAATCTAGGATTTGGTATTTTAAAATACCGACCACCAAACCCTCTCGTGCGTCTAGATAAACAAACACCCTCATATATGTCATTTTCCCTATCTCTAGATAAGACCTGTTATAATCCAAAAATCTCCCAAGATCATCCCCAATTCTTCAGAATACATCCTCCAACCACAATTGAAGTGGTAGTCCTGGTAACCTGACCAATATCGAACCTGCTCCTAGTTTCTCTCTTTCTGGATCAAATAGGGGAGACCAACGCTTCAATAAAACTGGGGCCATTTCAATATTCCAGTATCGTGAGAGTACCCAAATTGCATGCTCTTCTTTGTTTAACCTTAAGGTAAACCATCCCCTTGACAATGTGTAGACCATAGGAAGCATGTCTAAGCCATGACGCCAAATATCCTGAGTCCATTTCCTCAGGTGGGAGGAGGAATAAGTTCTACCTCAAATACTCCCAACCAGAACCCTATAAGTAGTATCCATGATATCGTCGAATTTGAAACTATCCCCAAGGATTAATGCCCTCCTTATTTCCTTTACCTTTGGGAATTTCATCTTCTTATGATTTGGATTTATGCAGGAAGACAAAAGAATACACATATAACCATAAAGACAAAGGTGCAGTGGAAATAACACTTCATTTCATTAATATCAAAGAACTAAAATTTGCTTACAGACATAATGGAAATAAACTAGCTAGGGTGTTGGTAGCTTATCTTTGAGAAGAGATGTGGTGGCTACAGGCCTCTGAACTCTGTGTTACAATGAGGCTTAAAAGCCTATATATTATTGAGAAATAATGGAACACCCTAAACATCCAAAAACCTAACACTAGGAGATGAAACGCTAGAATATGGGCCCCGTTGGGGTAAATTGGTACATCAATTTCCCAGGGTTGTAACTTTGGCATTATCTCCGTTTAACGCACATGATACATCGTTAGAAAGATCTATCCCAGTACTAAAACTATCGACCATGAATGTAGATTCTGAAACAGAATCATGTTCGTTGGACAAACAATGCCCAAAAAGCATCGTTTAGGGCCTCACAATGGCTCTAGAAGTTCAAGACCCGAAAAACTGCTAAAAATAGTAAGTTGTGCCAAAACTGAAAAATTGAAAGAGACAATGGTGGGGCCCCAAGTGGAATAGGCATGTGACCACCAATATCCACCTGGATCATTCCTACCCCCTTAGGAAGCAATTTTCCCCATTGCGTTGAGTTCCTCCATGAGTTGAGGAAACTTCTGCTGAACTTGGTCCCTAGTGAGCCACTTGCCTTAGTGCAGGAGTTGGCCAGCTTTGACAACTCAATACAGTTGGATCTTCTGTTGGCGAGTGTTCTTGATTTTCATGTCCACGATACAATCTATGATGGCCTGTTCCATGCAATCTGGATTTAACTCTATTGGTGTGAGTTGTTCTGCAATGTCAGAGGTGTCCAGTAGAGGTGGGAAGTAGGGATGAAGGTGGTCCACATTGAATACTGGGTGAAGACCAAGAAATGGTGGAATACTAAGCTCGAAAGCATTGCTCCCTACATCCTTGGTGATGGTGTATGACCCATATCGGAGCGGGCGAAGCTTGCAGTGGGGTCCAGTGAGGCGCTCCTTCTACAAATGTAGCCAGACTTTGTCGCCCACCTAGAAGTTGTGTGGCACTCGATGTTGATCATGTTGTTTCTTGTACTTAGCATTGGCTCTATCCAATATGTCATGATCCTATTGGCAGATGTGTTGAATGCGCTCAATGAAGTTGTTCGCTTTGTCAGCTTCGGACTGGACATGAGCCGAATCAACCTGAGTAGCCGCAAATGGCATGGCTACGTCAATGGGACATAGTGGCTGGAATCCCAAGCCCACCTGAAAGGGGCTGTGGCTGATTGAGTTGTGGAGAGCCCAGTTATAACTATGATATACATAGGGGAGGCTCTCATCCCATGTGCGTGGATTTTTTAAATTGTACATACGCAGAATGTGTACAATCATCCTGTTCACGACCTCTGTTTGGCCATCCGTTTGGGGATGGAAAGATGTGGACTTGGTGAGCTTGGTATCCAGCATTGACCAGAGTCTAGACCAAAATATGTTGAGGAACCTGTTGTCCCAATCTGAGATGATCAAATTTGGGATCCCAAAGTGTATCCACACTCGTTCAAATAAGATTTTAGTAGTGGCTTCTACTATGATATTCTTCTTGCAGGCCGCCATAAAGGCCATCTTCAAGAATCTATCAACGACCATGAAAGCATAGTCATTTCTATGCTTAGTAGAAGGAAGGCCCGACATGTAATCCATGGTGTATTCCCAAGGTTTACTAGGGGTAGGTAGCGGAGTATAGAGGCCTTTCTTCTTGATGGCCAGTTTGGAAATGGCACAAGCAATGCAGGATATGATGTACTTCCCGACATCCTGTCGAAGGTTCGACCAATAGAAATACTTCTGCAGTACTGCCACTATTTTCTCGACCTTGAAATTCCCAGCGACTCAATTGTAGTGTGCTTCCCATATCATCTTGGCACACTCGCTTGAAGGAACACAAAGGTGTCCTAGGTGACATAATAGTGCATCTTGGAGGTGAAAATTTGGAACTTACGTACCCCCCAAGAGTGCCTTGTATGTGTGACCGAATTATGGATCTCTCTTGTAGAGAAGCAACCAATCAGAAGTCTCGTGCCCACAAGAGTTTAGAACGGTGGTTAGCGCCACGATCGGTGGTCGACTGAGGCAGTCTGCAACATTATTGGTGCTACCCTTCTTGTACTTGATTTTCAAATGAAACTATTGCAGATATGTGGACCACTTCTCATGGCGATCATTCTACAACTTCCCTTGTGTCTGTATGAACTGCAGGGGTCGGTGGTTGGTGTGGATGATTGTTTCCTTCCCCAAAATGTAATGCTTCCATTTTCGACAAGCCTGCACAATGGAATACATTTCTTTGTCATAAGTGGGATACTTGCGGACTATGTCAGACAATGTCTCACTGTGATATGCCACTAGATGCCCCTGATGAATAAAACTGCCCCAATAGCATAGTCAGAGGCATCCGTCTCGATCTGAAATGGTTGTTGCAAGTCTGGTAATATGATCACTAGGGAAGAATAGAGGCAATGTTTCAATTATACGAACGCCTTCTGTTGAGATTCTGACCAAAATAATTTTTCTTTTTCTCCTCCCTTGGTGACTTGAATCAGGGGCCAAGTGATATGAGAGAATCCCAACAAGAACCTGTGGTAGAAATTAGCAGGACCGAGAAAGTTGCGAAGCTCTGTTAGAGTGGTTGGGGCTGGTCAATCCCGAATGACTTGGATCTTGGTTGGATCCACATGCACCCCCCTTTCATCAATAATGTATCCCAAATATTGAACCTGGGTCATGCCAAAAGTGCACTTCTCCAAATTGGCACACAAATTGTGTTGCCGTAGTGTTTGGAGGACTTGTCGGATGTGCTGGAGGTGCTCTTCCCAAGTCTGGTTGAAGATCAAAATGTCATCCAAGTACACCACTACAAATGAGTTGGTGAATGGCTGCAAGATGTAGTCCATCAACCTCATGAAGGTTGTGGGAGCATTCGTCAACCCGAAAGACATGACCAGCCATTCGAAAAGGCCCTCCTTGGCTTTGAAGGAATATTTCCACACATCGGAGGATTCGATTAGTACCTGGTGAAACCCAGACTTCAATTCGATCTTTCTGAAATATTTCACCCCTTTGAGTTGGTCCAGAAAGTCATCAATCCGTAGGATCGAGTACCTATTCTAAACAGTGATCTTTTTCAGCGCCTGATAGTCAATACATAGTCTGCAACTCCCATCCTTCTTCTATATCAACATGATCGGGCTCCCACAGGGTGATGAACATGGCCGGATGTGACCTTTCTGCAGCAGCTCCTGAATCTTCCTCTTGATTTAATCATTCTCCAGAACAGAGCACCGATAGATCGATCCATTGGGTAGTGACGCATATTGGGTCAGATCAACGGGTTGCTTGACCTAACAGTGCAAAGACACCCTTGTGGGTGAGGTGAAGATGTCATCGTACTCCTCCACAGCCTTGTCCATTTGTTTTTGTCGTGCAGAGGAGCCCTGTCTAGAGGTCGTGGCCACAATCTTCTTCTTGCCTTGGGGGTGGATCATCAGGAAAACAAATTTCCTGGTTTTGGAAATGAGCTTACTATAGAAATTATATACAATATGCATGTATATATATGGACTCTCCTGATCTCACAATATTTATCTTCTTGCAAAATACAGAATCCTTTCACTATAATTCTTGCGGAAATTTAATCAACAATTGCAAAACACATGAAGCAATAAAAACACACATAATACAGTTGTTTAACAGGAAAGCCTGAAGCTGAAAACCCCAACTATCATATTATGTATCATGGAGATCATATGACAATCTCATACAAGCATACAAAGCTTATCACAAGCTCTCAGTACAATACAATCGTCATACACTAATCGGGCCTAATCTTGCAAATCCATGCACCGATCTTTGCCACCTGCTATCCTGCCTCCACTGCGCAATCCCTGCTGAAGAATGGCTCTGAATGAACTTGAATTGGTCCATCCTTGCTCACGCAATCCTCATTGGCATCTCCATCAATGTGTGGTGCAAAATCATGCAACACTATAGTCACAACTGATAGTCATCTTCCCTTTCACCTATCTCTCCACTGGTCTCCACTAAAACTGTCCATGCACTGTAGTTAACTGATGTATTATTCAATTGATTAATGAGTTAATATTTAGTGAATTAATTATTAATTAATTCACACCGCTCTCACTAGTGTATCAATCAGTTAGACTAGATAAAACTAGCTCAACTGTGTCTAACTGAGTTAAACTGAACACAACTCCACCAACTACTTCTACAACTCCACCAAACTCTGTCACATGAGTTCTAACTGAAGTCTCCATGCAATAGCTCCACTTAACACTCAGGAATAGCGTAATTCCTTCTGTCAGCTCTTGTGCCACATCTGTGCACTTAACTGAAGTTCTCCAAGAGAATAAGTTGTTGTTTAGAGTCTGATTATTATTAAGAGCTAATAATAATTGACATGCATCTATTTTTAGATCGACGATCTATAAATAGACTTCACCCAATATTATAAAAATAGAATTGCATCTATTTTTCACATTTGACCAGCCATCTACAAATAGCCTCCTGCTACATATAGAATATGCTCACCATGTCTAAAAATAGATATACACCTAAAAATAGCATGTGTGGGCCCCACCTAGTTTAGGTGATTATTTTCCAACTAGGATCAAGGATGATGTTTCAGGATGCCTCCTTCACTGTTTCTTGTTGCAATATTCAACACTCCCTCTCAACAAGAAAGGACTGTCTTTGCATGTGACAAGCAACTCCATGCATTTGCCCTGCAACCTTTGCAAGCACCCTGCAACTCCATGCATCTGCTCTGCAACTCTTGCTGCAACACTTCCGAAACTAAAAGGCTCCAAACAACTCAATCAGTCTAATGCATCTATCATAAAAGTCTTCAACTTCTGCTTAGCTACTGCACATGTCTTCAGGAACCACTGTGCTGTTGAACTCTGCACCCATGCACTTTGCACTTGCTGTCAACTCTGAACCGCGCTCCATTATTCGACACTGTCACTTTGATCTGCCTGCATTAATCCAACTGATCATGCTACTGCTGCTCTGTGGGCTCCTCATAGCCAGGTTCAATTCATGAGATCCACACCATCTCAATGAATCCTGCCTAGAAATATCCTCTTGGTATTACTCATGCATGTCGCCCCACCTCTCACCTGGTGGTATAGTTGCATGCACTCCCTCTGCCCATCTGGCACGAAATTTCTCTGCATGAGTGGTTGCTCCCACTCCATGATCCTCATCTTGTGGCTGCTCCACATCCCGAGGTTCACTCTTACCTACATGCAAATCCTGCTCCCTCTCAAGCTTCAATTGCATGGCTTTCTCACACTTCCCAACAGTAGGAAGCTCCGTAGAAATCCCATCTACTTCAAATCTATAAAGATTCTTTTGCATCTCCAGTTGTGGCTGCTCCACAACCTTTTGAGACTGCTTCTCACGCTGCATGTTGAGAGGCTCCCTCTCAACCACCAATTCACTAACCTCTGCTTTGCTCTGCAAAGCTTTGCATGCATCTTGTACCTCAGTGCATGTATATTCTTGGCTCGCGCACATTGCAATTGTCTCGCTGTCGCAAAATTTTCTAACAAAAGAGCTGATTTTAAATCGATGATATCTCCCTCATCCGAGCTTCGATTCGACCGATTTTTTTTCAATTTGGGTATTTTTTTGCAAGGAATCCAAATATGCTATTTGTTTCTGAAAATATTTCACCAAAATTTTTAGATATTCTCTGCAAACTCACACGCCCAAAAATTCCTGCTCTCATTCCATGTAGAAAATCTATAACACAGCTCCGATACCATGTAGAAATTATATACAATATGCATGTATATATCCGGACTTTCCTGATCTCACAATATTTATCTTGTTGCAAAATACGGAATCCTTCCACTATAATTCTTGTGAAAATTTAATCAACAATTGCAAAACACATGAAACAATAAAAAGACACATAATACAGTTGTTTAACGGGAAAGCCTGAAGCTGAAAACCCCAACTATCATATTATGTATCATGGAGATCATATGAAAATCTCATACAAGCATACAAAGCTTATCACAAGCTCTCAGTACAGTACAATCGTCATACATGAATCAGGCCTAATCTTGCAAATCCATGCATCGATCTTTGCCACCTGCTAGCCTGCCTCCACTACGCAATCCCTACTGAAGAATGGCTCTGAATGAACTCAAATTGGTCCAGCCTTGCTCATGAAATCCTCATTGGCATCTCCATCAATGTGTGGTGCAAAATCGTGCAACACTATAGTCACAACTGATAGTCATCTTGCCCTTTCACCTATCTCTCCACTGGTCTCCACTGAAACTGTCCATGCACTGTAGTTAACTGATGTATTCTTAAGTTGATTAATGAGTTAATATTTAGTGAATTAATTATTAATTAATGCACACCACTCTCACTAGTGTATCAATCAGTTAGACTAGATACAACTAGCTCAACTGTGTCTAACTGAGTTAAACTGAACACAACTCCACCAACTACTTCTACAACTCCACCAAACTCTGTCACATGAGTTCTAACTGAAGTCTCCATGCAATAGCTCCACTTAACCCTCCTTCTGTGAGCTCCTGTGCCACATCTGTGCACTTAACTGAAGTTCTCCAAGAGAATAAGTTTTTGTTTAGAGTCTGATTATTATTAAGAGCTAATAATAATCGACATGCATCTATTTTTAGATCGACGATCTATAAATAGACTTCGCCCAATATTCTAAAAATAGAATTGCATCTATTTTTCACATTTGACCAACCATCTACAAATAGCCTCCTGCTACATATAGAATATGCTCACCATGTCTAAAAATAGACATATACCTAAAAATAGCCTATGTGGGCCCCACCTAGTTTAGGTGATTATTTTCCAACTAGGATCAAGGATGATGTTTTAGGATGCCTCCTTCACTGTTTCTTGTTGCAATCTTCAACACTTACTGCATTGTTTTGCAATAACCAAAGAGATAGCGGCAGGCGGTGGTACCTCTGGTATCCTGCACAACTTATTTCCCCAAGTAACAATAACAGCGCAAGGTCGGGAATCACACACAGCGTGTCACTTCCACAAGTATGGTTGGCCTAATAATACATCACAAACATCAAGAGGAACAGTGTCACATAATACCTCATCTGTGAAGGGCTTGATGTTGTAGGGAAGGTGACACTACTGGTTGACATGGAGATCTCGTCCTTGGTGAAGCCACCTGATGGTGTATGGCTGTGGGTGTGCAGTGGTCGGCAAGCCCAACCGCTTCACGGTGTCTGCTGAAAGGAGATTCTTTTGCCTCCCATTGTTGACAATGAATTGTAGCGGGGAACCCTTTACCCACATCTACGAGTGGAAGAGACGCTCCTCCTCCTCTGGATCTTCCGATTCCTCCTTCTGGATCTTCACAGTGGCAATGGTGGCGTTGGGCTCCGCATCAATAATTTGTTTCCCTTTGTCACTACCCATTGTTAGGTTCTGATTTAGAGTCAGATCATGCATCTGATTCAGAAGCCCTCATCTCGGCCACCAACGATTTCTTGGCCTGACACTCACTTGTGTTGTGAGTGGAGCTCTTATGGAACTCACACCACTTTCCTGTGTCCTTCTTTGGCTTCGCGGTGTTGTTCTTTGCTTGCAGCTTTGATAGGTTGTCTTGGGCTGCCATGCCTTGGCTTTTTCCTTTGTTCTACAGTTTGGGGACACCTTTCCCTTGCTTTTGATTCATAGATCCAAAGGCTCGCTTCTTCTATTTGAATTTCTACTCAATCTTGGCAGCATACCGGTATGTTGTACCAAGCGAGGAGATATCGAGGAACTCCATTTCCTCCTGAATATATCTATGAAAACAACTGTGATACTTTAGCACCAAATGTTTCTCTGAATCTTTGATACCCAAATTTTTGCGCAGGGTATGGAACATATTCGTCAGCTCATGCACATCTTGATCCCTTTGTTGCTGCAGCGTGGTCCATTGTATGTACTTGTCCTCGTAGCTCCTCAAAGGATAGTATTGTTCCTTGATGGCGTCTCGGAAAGAATTCCAAGTGAGTATGGCTGAGAACAGAGAGGGTTCTGTCTCGTCCTTTTTCTCACAGTAGGTTTCCCACCAGTCCTTGACATGGGGGGTAGCTTTGAGGAATGCAAAAATATTCTTCTCCCGGTCAGAAAAGTCATGAACCGAGAAATGTCCTTATAATAGATTCAACCATCTATCTATGACATATGCATATATTTGACCCTCAAATATGGGAATTTCAAAGTTTACTTGTACCTTAAAGGGAGTTGCGCCTCTAGAGTGGCTACTAGATGCAGATGTGCCGTCGGTGGGCAGTCGTTGAAGGATTTGGGCAAAGTTATCCATCATCGCGTTCCTTTGTTTTTCGAGGGCCTCCTCAAGAAATATTTTGATAGGATATCCTGCTCCCTCATCTTTCTTTTCATCCCCCATGGGCGGCCATCGGGGTTTGTGAGACTGATCTTGCAAAGGTTCAACCAGATCGAGCCTTAACTCCTTATACCTCGACCTCGTTGGGGACATGCAAAGAAGGATCGAGAAAAGCAGAACGCTCTGATACCACTAATCCAGATTTATGCAGGAACGCAATAGAATACACATATAACAATAAATACAAAGGTGCAGCAGAATTAACACTTCATTTCATTAATATCAAAGAACTAAAATTTTCTTACAGACAGAATGGAAATAAACTAGCTAGGGCACTGGTATTTTATCTCTGAGAAGAGATGTGGCAGTTATAGGCCTCTGAAATCTATGTTACAATGAGGCTCGAAGGCCTATATATTATTGAGAAACAATGGAAAACCCTAAACATCCAAAAACCTAACCCTAGGAGATGAAACACCAGAATATGGGCCCCGTTGGGGTAAATTGGTACATCAATTTCTCGGGGTCGTAACTTTGGCATACTATCTCCATTTGATGCACATGATACATCTTTAGAAAGATCTATCTGAGGACTACAACTTTGAATCATGAATGTAGATTTTGAAACGAAATCACATTCATTCGCCAAACAAACGATGCCCAAAAAACGTCGTTTTGGGCCTCAAAACGGCTCCAGAAGTTTAGGACCCGAAAAACTGCTAAAAATAGTAAGTTGTGCCGAAACTGAAAAACTGAAAGAGATAATGGTAGGGCCCCAAGTGGAATAGGCGGGTGGCCACCAATATCCACCTAGATCATCTTACCTTTTTCCTTTGAGCCATTTTCTTTCAAGCAACCTACAAGTGGGTGTCCAGTGGATGTTTGAATGCCAACTGAAACCTCTATACTATGCTACCCAGTATACTGAGGAAGGCCATCAATCCCTAATCCCCTAGTAGACCCTGAAAACATAAAACCTCCTTCACCTCCATTAGGGTTTGAGGCAACATGCATTATACCCACATCCTTCAATGTTCCCATATTACCAGAATGTCCATCCTCATCTCCAATTGACACTATAATACTCTGATGCTGGTAAGAAGATTGACCTTGAATCCCTTGGCCATCCTGAAAAATTTCTGAAACCTCTGAAGGTCCTGATGGAAAATGAGGACTGCTAGGGTTACTACAATTATCAACAAAATTTAGAGATTCCAAGGATATTCTAGCTGAAATAACAATTTGGTCCAAAGTACCTGACTATCATTGACCTACAATCTCCGAAGGCTCTGTATCTGTCAAAAGGGTATGGTCAAGTGCACCTAGCCTAGTGTTCTGATTTGGGGAAAATTGTAGCCCTTCAACTATGTTTGATAATGATGTAAAAATTCCCAAATTCAGTGAGCTAGGTGTCGCATCCATCTCCATCCCGCGAAGCTGAATCTGTGGAGGTTCTGTCCATATGGATACAAATTCAGTGGGATCAATTAAGTAATCAATTAACTCCTACTCCATATTCAAAATATCCACTCTATTAGTTGAAGATATCCCTTTTTCAAATTAAATTTTATTTAAATTTATAAATATATTATAATTTAAAATAATTTGATTAAAATTGATAAAATGAAAAAAATAATATTAATAAATAGTTTCATTTTAAAAATAAAACCAGTCTTGATCAATTTTAACTATGAATCTACCAAGGCTTGAGAGGGATCAAATCTCTTGAGGTGCAAAGCTTTTTTAATGTGAAAAGAGATTTGATCCCTCTTGGTGCTTGGTAGATCTGGAGTTAAAATTTAGGCTGGTTAATTATAAAAACCTTATGGGGAGAAAGAATAATTTCTATGAGATTTTACTTGGTCACGGAAGCATAAAAAGTGACAATGTTATTTTATGGAATTGGGGATGGGGGACTTCAACACGACTTTGAAGGTACATGAAATATGATTTTTTTTTTTGCTAGAATACATCCTTTAGTAGGTTATTTTATTCTTATTTTTGAGGATTTGAATCAAACATATTTCAAACTATCTCTAATAGTTCTTACATTGATAAATTTAAGGAGGCATTGGGAGGAAGGGGAGGTCAGTGACAAATAATCTTTGGAAACCTACCTATACTTTTGGTGGTGGTTGAAAGAATTATAACACAAGCATACAAAATGAAGTCATAGGTGGATAACCATAGGTATTCATATGACTTGGCCATTCTTTTTCAAATCAACTCTAAATCCTAGAAACAAGCACCTTTTAAATTCAACTACATATAGTAAAATGATGGACAATTTAGGTAATTGATAATCCAAAATTGTAATAAATATGAGGATGGTATGATGGGATTCAACAATGTTTTGGTGTATATATGGTTATATAAAATTGTATATTAAAAAAAAATATAATTTTGTTTTGTTTGCTAAGTGGTGTGATTACTGAGATCATTGCACACTTAATATTTGGCTTGAGAAACCATGAACCAAGGGCATCTAAGCTGTCAAAATCACCCGGGGATCACAACTGACCTGGGCCACACTAGCCCTTAACATGAATGGAATTTTTCCCTTTTGAATCAATGACCTTCATCTCACGAGTGCCTTAACAATAAACCCCATCACCCTCTATTCTATGCACCGTGGGCTTAATAAAAAATTATATATATATATATATATATATATATATATATATATATATATATATATATATATATTTTAAAACAAAAAAATGATTACTTTTGTATTAAATTTGCACCTACTAATAACAAATACTCAAGAGAATTATATTTCTACATTGCTCAAGGACTTCTAGGATGTCAATATGTGTCTAATTACCCTCACCTAGATTACATAAAAAAAAACCATAGCTTATCAATACTCTTATTTGCTAAGAGGAGTATATGCGGAAAAAATGGGACAAAAACCATAGATATTTAAAACCAAACATTACCGTGTTGACTAATGAGAAGTGTATGTTGCCCGATTGAGGTCAATATCTTGGGGAGGTTTTGCAATAGGACTATTCGGTTGAACACCTTGAAACTTGAGATTTGAGATAATGTTGTGGTGTGCATTGACTTCATGGAGTGAAATTCTTTGTTGAAGAGCCACTATAATTTCAAGGGCATTGCAATGAGAAGCCCTGTGCTAGTAGAGACTTACATGTAAATCATAAAGTTCGGTATTGATGGTTGCATGCCCCTTTTTGCAGTGGTTGCACATCGAGGAGGCCAATGAGTAAGAGCCGAAGAGCTAGAATCAATGAAAGGTAAAAATTGATGTCGATGACGAGAGAGAAGTGTTATATCAATAGGGTAAATGGGAGAGAATGAATAGAGGTGACCAAGATAAAACCCATCAACTAGAGGACTTCCACAAAGCGTCTAGAAAGCACAAATTGAGACAAAAAGACAATTTATAGAGGCATAACCTAGTGAATAGGGGAAAGTTACTCTTAATTAAGCCACACTGCTGATAACAAAGCTACAACCCCGGACAAATAAGGTACCAATACTAATCCATAATCTCACAAGGCTAAGGGAGGAGAAAATTGAGATGCTTACCTCAGACCCTAAGTCGCCATGATGGAAAATCACCCAGCTACAATGATGTTGAGTCCACACTCAGATCACATAGTGGAAGGCTCGAAGAGCGGCACGAAGCTCATCACTGAGCTTCCAATTGTTCCAACACGTAGATGCCACTCTTAACACATAGGTTGCCCACTGCAAATCCCATAGAAAATTAAAGATTCAAAACCCACTTTGCTCGCAAGGAATGGATTTAGTTGAACTCCCTCTCCCAAATTTATTCTTATTGCACCTTGGGAGACACATAGAAACTTTCAATTCCACATCATTGATTCAGTATCCCAAGACAAAGCAATAATCAAAAACCGATTTGAGGAGATGCATTCCTTGCAGGCCATGAGATCAAGATTGAGAGTAGGTCTAATCTTCACCGGTACAATTAAATGAGGCATGTTTGTTGAGATATAGCCATTACATACCATGATATCTGGATTAAGAGAAAATATAATCCACACAAGAACCATTAATTATGGCATGCTTGCATGTGGCTGGCAACCATAGGATGCCACATTAGGCTGGAGGAGGGAATCAATTTTGAACATTAGAGAGCAAGTCGAGGATTTAATACTATGGTTCGAGAGAGCACATGCGACAAGAGGACGAGGAAAGGGAGTTGGGGTAGGAATGAGGCACAATACATCATGAGGGAGATAAATAGGACTAGGGAGCATAAGGGAGTTGACCATGGAAACGTTAAGGAATAGAAACATGTCCACTAATACCATTATTATTTATTTCCTTCGCCCAAAAGATATGCCTTGTTGGCTTGGAGATCCGCTTCAGAGTTAAGATTTTTGAGGATGTGAAAGAAGGAAGAGTTGGATAAGGATAGAAGGATACTTTTGATTCGATGAAACAATAGGGTTAATGTGTTATCTTTTGGAGGAGTACCACTTCTCAAGTATCGACTAATAAGGTAAAAGTCACCCATGATGATAATGTCTTAGAACACCTTGTTTTAAGCTAGCATTATCCCAAAAAGAGTCCATTCATTTCTAAGTGATTGTTGAATTTCCAACCAAATCCCCACCCAAATTTACCCACAATATTTCCTTTGAAATTTAGTAATATCCTCTCATGCCACTCCTTTACTAATAATCTATAATTAATTTAAATATAATTTATAAAATTTTTGTAATTTAAAATATTAAAAAATATTTTAATAAATAATAATTGCAATATTTGTGAATTTTTCTATAGCCTAAAGTAGAAATTGCAAAAATTTGAGTTTGTTTTTTCACCTATCTAGGAAAGGAGGTGTAATAGGCACTTTCATGGTAAAAAAGTGGTCTTATCGCATTATCTTGTATAAATAGTTTTGAGTAGGATGCAAACTTTCTGAATTTTAGATAAGAACAAAAGAAACTATATTCAACTCAATACAACTATCACCTTTATATCCGGGAAACTGTCAACAAAAATACCACCTGGCAGAAAGCGATTTTTTTCTTTTGGTCTACTGTGAAAGAGATATTTCCAACATCGCTTTCGATTGTTGTTTAAAAAGTCTGTTTTTTAAGCCATGAGAATTATGAAAATTTTGGCCAAATCTAAGTTAAAAAAAACTATTACAATCCAAGTAAAAAAAACTATTACAGATTTTCTGAATTTTTTTAAAGAAAAAACCAAGCTTTTTTTAAGAAAACTATTACATATTTTCAGAATTTTTTTTGCCCAATTCCAATCACTTTAGACCGTCAGAACAATTCATTCGCTCGATAAACTTGTCCCTTCGATTGCACCTATATATCTTTTTGACAACAATATCTAAGCCCATGGCTAACACCACACTTGTCATCAAATTTACTATTCATGAATGCACCGACTGCGTGTAATATCCCAGATTCGATTGTGCCTATATATTATCTTATTGACAACAATGTCTAAGCCCATGGCTAACACCACACTTGTCATCAAATTTACATTCATGAATGCACCGACTGCGTGTAATGCTCCAGATTATTCTTCTGGATTCCAGATTATTCTTCTGGTAGCAAAATATAAATTGGGAAGGAGAGAGAACTAAAAAAAATACTTCTGGTACCTGCGTAGTGAAACAAAACATAAATTGGGAAGAAGAGTAACGCTATAACAGATTTCGGGGAGTGCGTTTAGTGGGTAGAAAAAAGTGGGTGGCGCGAATCCGAAGAAAGAAACTACTCTTGTTTCTTGTTATTGTTACCTAGTTGATGGAGGAGAATGAGAAAGGGATGACTATGACAATGGGGGATTTGCCAGAGAGCTGCATATCGCATATACTCTGTTTCACCACACCCAAAGATGTTTGCAGGCTCAGCGCTGTCAATCAGACATTCAGGTCGGCCGGCAATTCGGACTCCGTGTGGGAAAAGATGCTTCCAATTCAGTATCCCCATCTTCGCGCACGCCTCGATGCGCCTATGGAAATCTTTCCCAAGAAAGAATTGTATTTCGCTCTCTGTTATCCCAATTGGATCGACGACAGAACCAAGGTAATACTATATTTCTTTGTCTGAATTTCTTTCAATCTCAATTACTACAGATTGGGAAATTAGAAATTTAGAGATGGGAGAAGTTAAACGTCTTTCAATTTCAATTTCAATTACCACCGGGCGGGAAATTGGAGATAGGAGAAGTGTAAACGTTTTCTGATTTGATTATAGAAGAAATGTCTGAATTTGCAATTTTCCATTATAAAAGGATTTAGGGCTTTTCAAACCCTACCCTTAAGGGTACCTTGAATGTGTATTTTATCGAATTTAATTTACATTGAAAAATTTTCATATTATTATTATTATGGAAAATTCAGTGGAAAACCTCATTAAAAAAATCAAACTGAAGTTATTTCAACCTGGTTGAAAGGTACAGCAACGAGTACTTCTGTGCTGTTTGGAATCCGTGTGACTATACTGTATGGAATTCATATGACGATATGAATCCGTACGGCGTTTTCAGTACGATTGTGTGGGCGTCCATATACAGTGCTGCCAAAAAGCATCCCGAACTTTAGACAACGATCAGACGTTGTGGGGTTTTTGGTCGGCTTTTATTTTTTCCCGGTTTTTTTTCACTTCATAATTCAAGGGCACAATCTTTCAAGTTTGGAGGCATAATCTCTTAGGTTTGAGACACAATTGTTTTTCCAGGGTACTGGGATTGTGGAGATCAGGACACAATTTTTTTCCAAGGTACTGGGATTGTGGAGAGTTCAATGAATCAAGGATATATTTTGGGCAAATTAGACAAGAAAATATATCGAAAACCCTCAAAATATATAAGAGATTTTTACAAACTGTTGCCCGATTTCTACAAACTGTTACAGCTTGAAAATAGTGTCACAAGGTCACAATTTCAATTTTGGGCAAATTAGACCAGAAAATATATCGAAAAACCCTCAAAATATCTATAAGAGATAGACATAGAATATCTATAAGAGATAGACATAAACTGTTACCTGATTTTTACAAATTGTTACAGCTTGAAAATAGTGTAACAAGGTCACAATTTCGCCAAAAAAAATCATGGAAATTCAGGCAGGATTTTCTAGAATTTTTAGAAATCCAGGTTACTTCAGTCAAACTTCAGATTTTGGAAACCCTCGGGGTCCTGTGTTTTGATAGATTGGCTTACCAAAAGACAAGGCAACATACAAACCTAACTTTAGAGCTCTAGGATCTAGCCTTTCTAGTCTCAGAGAGGGATCTCTCAATATGTTTATAAAGATATGTCTTGAAAGGTTTAGGAGTTGATTTTAGGTTAGTTATGAGGTGCAAGGTTGTTTGTTTTGTTTTGGTTGGACAGATATGTTTCATGTGGTATAAATAGAGCATGGGAATCTACAAGCCATTGGGCAATGGAGTCATGTGAAGTCCAAATAGTTCTGACTGAGAAGGAAGGGAAACCAAAGGGCAAATCTAACTTGGTCTAGGATTTGTTGATGAATAATATAGGTGAAATGGGATGAACATTAAGGACTAAGAGTGAAAAGCAAACTAAACCCTTTCACAATGACTTAAAGGATTCGGGAAACGCCCTATTTCCTCCAGTAAGCTCACTGCTATGGACTTAATTAACATAACACTCAAAGAAAAGAGAAATGCAGACTAAACCTTCTAAATGAATTATAGGATTCGGGGAACGCCCTATTTCCTCCTACAAGTTCATCTTTGAGAGTTTAACCTACAAAGACATACAATTGCATTCAAAGAAGAGGGAATGCCTTAGACATCTAGGACTGCAATTATAGGGACCTTTAACACAATAATTGCAGTAAGAAACAGGGGGTATGATTGAAACAAACCTCACTGTCAAACTGCAAGCATTAATAATCAAAGGGAGATTTCAGATACAATATTCAGTGGTAAAGAAAGAGGGAACGCCTAAACAGTCTTTAACACAACTGAGTTAACCATTTATGAAATAAAACAAACTGAATATAAAGAGAGCTATTAGACTACCCTGTCACATTCAGTAGCAGAAAACACATAAACAGTGAAGGATAAACATGTCAGAGGTGCTTCTAAGATACATTTCTCTGCCTAAACTTGTTATCCTACTGTAAGCAAAGCATGATGGAACAGAGTGGAAAACAGGAAATAACATTAACGATAAGAAGTACTTCACCAAAACCAGGCTCAAGGATCCGATGGTCCGACCTCCTTCATCAACAGAAAAAACAAAGATCTTCACACTCTTTTAGAACACCAAAGCTTCTTGAAAGCAGTAATATGTATTACTTTAGAAATCACAAATGCCAACCTTTTACAATGAGACTTCGAAGAGTCTTTATAGAGAAAATGAGGAAAGTAGGTGAGGAAAGTTTTAATGAACATAAGAGATAGGAGATGGTACTTCGAATGCTCCATTCCATGTCTTAAACATTTCATTGAATTCTAGACAGGATCAATAATTTTGTAGCTTGTTGAGACCGTTTGATATGACAGAAATCACCCACAGGGTGTCCTTGAGAAGAGAAACCATCGGGAGTGGTATTGTTATCTTCTTGGTGTGAGTTAAGTGAAGAATGGGCTATGAGGACTCCCATACTTCTAAATAACTGCTTCTGACAGTTTGTAGTAGCTTCCTTGGTGTAATAACTACTTGGCAGACTTGCGTGCATGGGTAGAGGTAATGTTTGTGTCAATCATCATTCTGCACCAATAATTGCTCTGTCTCTTTGTACTTAGACCTGTATTAGCTCTGCTTATGCTTTTCTTTTTGCGGATTGCTCGAAATGCTTATGTACTGATGTTGATCTTCTATGCTGTGTGTCCTACCACTGGAAAATGTGATCATCATCTTTTCTGAGTGTTTTGTGTACAAGTGGAGGATTTCGCTGAGCTAGAGGGTCACTGATGGTTCATGGATATGATCTGTTGATTGACACGCCCTCGCCTTCTGTTTCTGATCCTTTTGGCTTAGTTTCCTGGTCCTGAGACTGCTATCTTAGCCTGTGTGTCACCTTTGTGACTGTAAAACATTAATTCCTTCATCGACCATGAAAAAACCGGCAAACATACGAAAACATGTTATGAAATCCTGCGGGCTGGGTTTAGACTGCTGCAGAGGCTCTGGGGTGGCGGAGGAGCAGTGAGGAAGAATGTGATTTGCAACGGAAAAATGGAAAAAAAACCCTGGTAGAGCAGCTAACCAGGTGCTTTGGAGGTTTGGGTGTGAGGATAAACTAGGATCGTTAGATTAGGATAATCAACACTGGGGATTCGTCAATGAAACCGTTTGGAAGGTTAGATGGACGAGCGGAAAGGTGGGAAGGGTCAATGGCAGTTTAAATGCTGACCGTTGGATCTTGGGAATGGAAGGTCGAGATTTGCCGATGGGAGAGAAATGAGAAGGGCGGGGTTTGATGATCAGAAGCAATGTGGACCGTCCGATCAGACTTGATCAACGGTGGAGATCTAATCGGAGGTCGGGATGGTGAAGAGTTATGAGCGGAGCGCGATGAGATCCTGGTTGTTGGTTCTTGTGGATTCAACGGTCTAGATCTAATCGACGGATGCGATGACGGGGGGCTGCGAACAAAGTGCGATTAAATCCTGGCCGTTGGTTCTTGTGGATTCAGCGGTCGAGATTAAATCGCAGGATCGGCATCGGAGGAGGAAAGGTGGACGGGACTTTGGATTTGCAATATGCGATGCAGCACTGGCCGTCGAATTGGCAGGATGATCGACGGTCAGAATTAAATTGGAGGCGTGCGGGTGACGGGCTCATAAGCGGAGCACGATCGAATCTCAGCCGTTGATTCTTGTGGATTCAACGACCAAGATTAGATCGGAAGATCGGAGGAGAGGGCTCATCGCATCGGGAAAGAAAAGGGAAGGCTGTGTTTGTGCGATGCGATCTAGTGCTGGCCGTCGGATCAGAAGAGATCAACGGTCCAGATCGCATTGGCGATTGGAGGGGAAAAAGCCCATCGCATCGGAAAATTGTGAAGAACAAAGGAAAAGACTGAAACGAAAGTTCTGATTGCGATTAGCGATTGAGGGTTAGCGCCTGGGTACGGCTCCGTGTTGCATGCGGAAAAGGGGCTAGGGCTAAGGCTGAAAGGGGCTTAAGGCCTTAGTGTGAAAATGAAGATTTTCAAGGATTTTCAAGGGTTTTTGTGAGGAAAATGGAGGTTCCGATAGGGGTAAAGACGGGGTTTTAAACCTCATAAAAGGATTTCACAAGGTTTGAAGGGGATTTAAGGCCTTTAGAGGCTGAATGGAGGGTTAAAAGATAAAAAGAAGGCTTCATGAAAATGAAGGGAAATAAGTGAAAATAGGCAGTGTCAGTGGCCTTTGGAACAACTTTCTTTGGTGAAACAACATGGTTTTAAGATGGAAACGATAGTGAAGTTGAACCTCCAGGGTGGAACAAACATAAGACTTCAAGGATGATAGTTTTTCAAAGGAAATATATCTCTTGAAGGCTTGAAAACAAACTTAGCCACCATTTGGTATATCAGAATTTATAGGTGGCTAACAGTGGCTCCACTTGGGGAGGACAGCTTGCCCTTTAGGTGTCCAGAACCTCAGTAATCTCTGTCTTTAGCAGACCAGTGCCTTTCCATTGGGCAGTAGTTTTTCTTTCCTTGATTGGTCTTCTTTTGATCTGATAACTTTTGCAGCAACCTGAAAAAATTGTCATTCTTCAAAACAACATTTCTACCTACCCATTCCTACTGTACTAGCATTTTTTCTTCCTTTGAGTGCACTTGGACTGGCAAACTCTTTTTCCAACATTTATTTTGCAAACAGAAAAATAAACCTATCTAATGCTACCCTTATTTCTTCCAAGAGCCTAGATTAAACAGTTGGACTCTTAATTCTCTACCTAATCTAATACCTGTCAGGATTAAACAGTCTGACAGATTTTCATTCTCTATATTCTAAGACAACAATTGAAAATACAGTCAAACCAGGATTAGACTGTCTGGTTTGCTGTGAGTCCATGACATAAAGACAAGCTGCACATGCACTGAATTTTGCAGAAATTAAAACAACTAACTAAATGCTCATAAGGTGAGCTTTATTGAGATTTCCTACCTATCCTACCCTAACTTGGAATATTTACATGTCTAGCTAACAAACTCTCTTTTCCAATACATCCAGTCAATCAGATGATCCCATGACTAGTCCTTTCTGCTCATCTCTTCGAGCATGTTGGATAGGCAGGGCCACTCCCATTCTCTTTGTTTTTTAACAGCGGCTTCTAAAATGTTTCTTGTTGTCTGCAACAAGCTGCTCTTGATGACCTTTGATCCTTCTCTAAATGTCTGCAGGAAATGAGCATGAGGATCTTGAAATAATACCTAGTTGTGAGTATTTGGCAAGCAGTTTTCAACCAGGATTACTTCCTCTTCCACTGAATCAAGGAAAAGATTCTTTTGAGAAAGAAACTCTTCCTCATATTCATCACTTTCTGAACTGGAGGACTCATCATATATTGCAGGGCTGTTCTCTTGTAGTCCTGGGAAGCTCTGGTTTAGTGGACTGTACTCTATGAAGAGATCATCATATTTTTGAGCAGGGGTATCCTTTATTACCTCAACTCTTTCAGGATAAGGTTCCTTATATTCATCCTGCTCAAGAAACTCCTCTTTCTTCTCAACCTCATCATCACAACTAATAGATTGTTGACTCCCAATTATGTGAAAGCTATTTTTGATGGATTGGATTGGTTGACCGATGCTTTCAAGTTGATGATAGTGAAACTCATGACACCAATCAACTGCTGGTTGCCTTGCATGATTAGTCTCTGCTTGAAGCTCATCATCATCATCAGATTGATCAAAAATTGGAAAATCATTAGAAAAAACAATTTCATCAATCAAGCATATTGGGTTATCAGTTGTCTTTTCTTTATTCTGATTTACAAGTTTGTTTTCTTCTTCAAGACAACAAGGTTCAGTAGGTAGATGAGCAAAAGTATTTTTTTCTGATGAATATTTGAGGGCTGGCTGTCTGTTCAATATTAGATCAATTTCTTCCTCTATCAAGGGAGAAGGAATTTTCTTTTTGCTTAGGACAGATGTACAACAGTCCTCTTTTTCTTGTGTTGGCTGATTTGGAGGCCTGATGTCTTCTTGAGCCTCTTCTAGGGGATCTTCACTTGTGCTTGTAGGGAAACCTTGAGGATTTTCTAATATTTCTTGATCTTCTTCTGCCTCAAACAATTCCTCATGATTACCATGACACTTAGTTTGGATATAAGGCTCATGAGTTGTCTTTTCTACATTATCAGGATGCCACTCTTCTTGTGTAATCTGAGATGGGTTATAATCTAGAGGGGGAGTTCCCATATGTGCTGGTTCTCCTTCCACATCAGATTCTGCGTTTTCTAAGTGATCATTTGTTTCCTCAAAGCAATGTTCCCTATTAGCTTTCGCAATTTGGTCATGAAGTTCTCTTATCAGCATAGTACAAGATATAGGTAGGCAATCAAGACTTTCTTGACAACCTTCCTCCTCATCTTCTATAAAGTCTTGGGCATCATGAATGTCTTGCTCATTGTCTAGGTCTTGTAGAGGTTGAGTTTGTTCTTGATCTGGAAAAAACATGGGCTGCTCTGGATAATCAATATTTGTATCGGCATCGTGCCTTTCCAGCTTCTTATCAAGTATGTACTTCATTTTTCCAATTATGTCCAATAATGTGTCTAGTTTAGCTTCTCTGTCTTTACTCGATTCCATGTTTACTATTTATAAAGAGGTCACTGTGTCTTTTTAACCAGTTCAGAGTCTTCTTCCAGTGGAGTCATTTGGTCTTTTGGGGTTGTGGAGTCGCCAGGTGGAAGATTTTGAACTTTGCTGTCTACCAACCGCATGATTGGGTCTGCTCAATGCATTTCCAAGGGGAGTTTACAAGGACTAGTGAAGTAATAGGTCTACTGGAGGCCAGTGGAGTCGCCAGGTGGAAATTTGTTAGCTCCTTTGGAGGTAAAATGTTCTATGGTCCACCACCAATGTTTATTATGAAGCCAATCTGAAATATTTTTGGGTTTTTTTGAGTTTTATGTGGTTATTTAAGGACTTACTGAGTCTACAAGAGTTTGCTCGACTATTATGTACTCAATACGTCCCACCGTGATCGCCATTATGTTTGGGTCCTGTGTTTTGATAGATTGGATTACCAAAAGACAAAGCAACATACAAACCTAACTTTAGAGCTCTAGGATCTAGCCCTCCTAGTCTCAGAGAGGGATCTTTCAATATGTTTATAAAGATATGTCTTGAAAGGTTTAGGAGTAGTTATGAGGTTCAAGGTTGTTTGTTTTGTTTTGGTTGGACATATATGTTTCATGTGGTATAAATAGAGCATGGGAATCTATAAGCCATTGGGCAATGGAGTCATGTGAAGTCCAAATAGTTCTGACTGAGAAGGAAGGGAAACCAAAGGGAAAATCTAACTTGGTCTAGGATCTGTTGAATAATATAGGTGAAATGGGATGAACATTAAGGACTAAGAGTGAAAAGCAAACTAAACCCTTTCACAATGACTTAAAGGATTTGAGGAACACCCTATTTCCTCTAGTAAGCTCACTGCTATGGACTTAATCAACATAACACTCAAAGAAAAGAGAAATGCAGACTAAACCTTCTAAATGAATTATAGGATTCAGGGAACGCCCTATTTGCTCCTACAAGTTCACCTTTGAGAGCTTAACCTACAAAGACATACAATTGCATTCAAAGAAGAGGGAACACCTAAGACATCTAGGACTGCAATTATAGGGACCTTTAACACAATAATTGCAATAAGAAACAGGGGGTATGATTGAAACA
Source organism: Pinus albicaulis (assembly GCA_034641835.2). NCBI lineage: Eukaryota > Viridiplantae > Streptophyta > Pinopsida > Pinales > Pinaceae > Pinus > Pinus albicaulis. The sequence continues at coordinate 476,206,594 of CM076571.1, forward strand.
AACCTCACTGTCAAATTGCAAGCATTAATAATCAAAGGGAGATTTCAGATACAATATTTAGTGGTAAAGAAAGAGGGAACGCCTAAACAGTCTTTAACACAACTGAGTTAACCATTTATGAAATAAAACAAACTGAATATAAAGAGAGCTATTAGACTACCCTATCACATTCAGTAGCAGAAAACACATAAACAGTGAAGGATAAACAGGTCAGAGGTGCTTCTAAGATACATTTCTCTGCCTAAACTTTTTATCCTACTGTAAGCAAAGCATGATGGAACAGAGTGGAAAACAGGAAATAACATTAACGATAAGAAGTATTTCACCAAAACCAGGCTCAAGGATCCGATGGTCCGACCTCCTTCATCAACATAAAAAACAAAGATCTTCACATTCTTTCAGAACACCAAAGCTTCTTCAAAGCAACAATATGTATTACTTTAGAAATCACAAATGCCAACCTTTTACAATGAGACTTCGAAGAGTCTTTATAGAGAAAATGAGGAAAGTAGGTGAGGAAAGTTTTAATGAACATCAGAGATAGGAGATGGTACTTCGAATGCTCCATTCTGTGTCTTAAACATTTCATTGAATTCTAGACAGGATCAATGACTTTGTAGCTTGTTGAGACCGTTTGATATGACAGAAATCACCCACAGGGTGTCCTTGAGAAGAGAAACCATCGGGAGTGGTATTGTTATCTTCTTGGTGTGAGTTAAGTGAAGAATGGGCTAATGAGGACTCCCATACTTCTAAATAATTGCTTCTGACAGTTTGTAGTAGCTTCCTTGGTGTAATAACTACTTGGCAGATTTGCGTGCATGGGTAGAGGTAATGTTTGTGTCAATCATCATTCTGCACCAATAATTGCCTTGTCTCTTTGTACTTAGACCTGTATTAGCTCTGCTTATGCTTTTCTTTTTGCGGATTGCTCGAAATGCTTATGTACTGATGTTGATCTTCTATGCTGTGTGTCCTACCACTGGAAAATGTGATCATCATCTTTTTTGAGTGTTTTGTGTACAAGTGGAGGATTTCGCTGAGCTGGAGGGTCACTGATGGTTCATGGATATGATCTGTTGATTGACACGTCCTCGCCTTCTGTTTCTGATCCTTTTGGCTTAGTTTCCTAGTCCTGAGACTGCTATCTAAGCCTGTGTGTCACCTTTGTGACTGTAAAACATTAATTCCTTCATCGACCATGAAAAAACCTGCAAACATACGAAAACATGTTATGAAATCCTGCGGGTTGGGTTTAGACTGCTGCAGAGGCTCTTGGGTGGCGGAGGAGCAGTGAGGAAGAATGTGATTTGTAGCAGAAAAATGGAGAAAAAACCTTGGCAGAGCAGTTAACCAGGTGCTTTGGAGGTTTGGGTGCGAGGATAAACTGGGACCGTTAGATTAGGATAATCAACGGTGGGATTCGTCAATGAAACCGTTTGGAAGGTTAGATGGACGAGCGGAAAGGTGGGAAGGGTCAATGGCGGTTTAAATGCTGACCGTCGGATCTTGGGAATGGACGGTCGAGATCTGCCGATGGGAGGAAATGAGAAGGGCGGGGTTTGATGATCAGAATCAATGTGGACGGTCCGATCAGACTTGATCAATGGTGGAGATCTAATCGGAGGTTGGGATGGTGAAGAGTTATGAGCGGAGCGCGATGAGATCCTGGCTGTTGGTTCTTGTGGATTCAACGGTCCAGATCTAATTGGCGGATGCGATGACGGGGGGCTGCGAACAAAGTGCGATTGAATCCTGGCCGTTAGTTCTTGTGGATTCAATGGTCGAAATTAAATCGCAGGATCGGCATCGGAGGAGGAAAGGTGGACGGGACTTTGGATTTGCGATATGCGATGCAGCGTTGGCCGTCGGATCGGCAGGATGATCGACGGTCAGGATTAATTCGGAGGGGTGCGGGTGACGGGCTCATAAGCGAAGCGCGATCGAATCTCAGTCGTTGGTTCTTGTGGATTCAACGGCCAAGATTAGATCGGAAGATCGGAAGAGAGGACTCATTACATCGGGAAAGAAAAGGGAAGGCTGTGTTTGCGCAATGCGATCTAGCACTCGCTGTCGGATCGGAAGAGATCAACAGTCCAGATCGCATCGGCGATTGGAGGGGAAAAAGCCCATCGCATCGGAAAATTATGAAGAACAAAGGAAAAGACCGAAACGAAAGTTCCGATTGCGATTAGTGATTGAGGTTTAGCGCCTGGGTACAGCTCCGGGTCGCATGCGGAAAAGGGGCTAGGGCTAAGGCCGAAAGGGGCTTAAGGCCTTAGTGTGAAAATGAAGATTTTTAAGGATTTTCAAGGGTTTTTTGAGGAAAATGGAGGTTCCGATAGGGGTAAAGACGGGGTTTTAAACCTCATAAAAGGATTTCACAAGGTTTGAAGGGGATTTAAGGCCTTTAGAGGCTGAATGGAGGGTTAAAAGACGAAAAGAAGGCTTCATGAAAATGAAGGGAAATAAGTGAAAATTGGCAGTTTCAGTGGCCTTTGGAACAACTTTCTTTGGTGAAACAACATGGTTTTAAGATGGAAACGGAAATGAAGGTGAACCTCCAGGATGGAACAAACATAAGACTTCAAGGATGATAGATTTTCAAAGGAAATATATCTCTTGAAGGTTTGAAAACAAACTTAGCCACCATTTGGTATATCAGAATTTATAGGTGGCTAACACCTCAAAATATCTAAGAGATAGACATAGATACAGAATTTTGGAAACCCTCAAAATATCTATAAGAGACATAGACTGTTATCTGATTTTTACAAACTGTTACCTGATTTTTACAAATTGTTACAGCTTGAAAATAGTGTAACAAAGGTCACAATTTCACCAAAAAAACTTCAGAATTTTGGAAACCCTCAAAATATCTAAGAGATAGACATAGATACAGAATTTTGGAAACCCTCAAAATATCTAAGAGTCATAGACTGTTATCTGATTTTTACAAACTGTTACCTGATTTTTACAAATTGTTACAGCTTGAAAATAGTGTAACAAGGTCACAATTTCACCAAAAATTTCATTGAAAGTCTGGCAGGATTTTGAGAAAATCCATTGAGAATTTTTAGAAATCCAGGTTACTGCAGTCAAACTTCAAAATTTTAGATGCTGGAGTTCTGAATGGTGTTGAATCCATTTAACAGTCCCAAAATTGGATTTCTTGAAAAGAAACGAAAATCTCATCATTCTAATCAAAATTGTGGCCTCCCAAAAAAAACCACGCGGGGAACTTAAGCTATTACAAGCTGCTGATAGGTACAGCTGTTTTTTTACAAGCTGTTTGAAAGGTACAGCTGCTTTTGTACTGTATCTGGATTTTGTACTATTTTATAATAAAACAGCGTTTTTTCTTTCTCCTGAAAAAAGAAAGAAAGGTACAGCTGCTTTTACAGCAGAGAATACTGCTATTATCCTATATAGCATCTATGCTGTATAGAATCAGTATGACTACATGAATTCCAGTATGACTATATGAATTTGCATGGAATTGTTTGTACGACCGTGCGGTCGTCCATATGAGATTTCCCTGTGCTGGAAACGACTTTCCTCGCTGTCCACTTTCCTCTCCATTGTTCCAACTGTATGAGAGCCCACTTTTATACTTTTTAAGGGGGAATATAATTTTTTTTTTGCACTTTCACATTGAAGTTTCCTGTTAAATGTTCCGTTCTCAACCAATTATATTTAAAAATCTCTCTTTTTTAATTTTTGGACTTTCACATTGAAGTTTCCTGTTAAATGTCCCGTTGTCAACCAATCAACCAATCATATATCAATCATCTATTTTTTTTTTAATGCCAATCTTCTTTTTAAAATTTTAACACAAAAAAATCCAAATGTTAGATCTCTTTAGTCTATACGCACTAAGATGCCCCATCAGTTTTTGTCCAATTGATCGAGCTTCTTGGAAAAAGGGTTCCAAACACTATTACTCCCCACGTCAAGTTGGCCTATATTACTAGATTATCTTGCCTGATATGCAACCCCAGATCAAATACTGTGCTGTGATGGATATACCAGATTAGGCCACAACAAATGAATAAAGTTTACTGTACTGTGATGAATATATGGTAACGCTTATATATTATATCGCTTTTAATGCGAACTGTTACCTTACTGTTTCACTACTCACAGTTCCACTAAAAGTACATCAAGGTTTCATGAGTATATAATATATATCGCTATGTTTATTATTTCCCTACTCACAGTTTTATCAAAAGTATATCAAGGTTTCATGAGCATATATATCACTATCCTGGCTGTTTAGTTACTCACAGTTCCACCAAGAGTACATCAAAGTTCCATGAGCATGAGCAGACTCTTGGCATACCTTTGGTGCAGCAGAATAGTGATCTGACAGTTCGCATTAATGGCCAGCTGTATACTATATAGGTGTTAGCATGAAGCCAGCTGTATATTATATAGGTGTCACCATGAATATATAGTATAGGACAGGTCACTCAATAGGCATTAAATGAGCGAGGCCTGTATATTTACAGTTGAATCACTGGCTTGCCAAAATCAGAGCTTAGCTTTAAAGGTATTGAGGAGAATTGATTTTCTGACCTTCTTATGCTAAAGTACTTTAGCAACAGGATCTCCACCAATTGCCCTAACCCTCAAGTTAGAGCTAGTGATATATTTATTTTGTATTACTTAAAATTATTTATTTTATATTGTTTAAATTATATTTTTAAATAATAAATTGAAATAATGTCTTCAAAGATTATACAATTTCATTCCAATAAAGTTTAAGTAAAATTGAGCAGAAAAATTTACCTAAAACCATGATTTATTTAGGATCCTGGTTACAGGATTTGTACGGTGTTGTTAGTGTCTGCCAGCCACAGGCCATGTCACAAGGTTCGGCGAACTTCAACCTTGAGGTTCGAATTTTGGCGAACCTCAAAATTTTTTTTTTGAGGTTCGGCGAACCTTATCGAAACTCATAGCCATTGATCAAGTGCATAGATCAAAACTCATAACCTCATGTCACAACTAAAGCTTGTAATATATCCTTGCAATTTCCATGATCATGATAGCATTTTTTATGTTTATTGATGTTGATATCTTACTATTTTATCCTATTTTTCATTTTAAACTTAGTATATGTATATATATAGAAAATGTATATAGCCGAACCTAATGCCGAATCTCATCAAAAAATTCGAACATGAACTGAACCTAATCATTGTCGAACCTGAACTCGAACTCGAACCCGAACCATGTAACATAGGCCACAGGCCTTTGGACCACTTAAAAAAATTCATCTCTAAATATAGAAAAACTACCAAATTATCAGCTTTTAAGTAAAATTGAGCAGAAAAATATACCTGGAATGATGATTCATTTAGGAGCCTGGGTACAGGATTTGTACAGTGTTGTTCGTGTATGCCAGCCATGGGCCTTTGGACCACCCAAGAAAAGAAGGGTACAGGATTTGTACTGTGTTTTTCGTGTATGCCAGCCATTGACCTTTGGACCACCCAAAAAAAGAATCATCTTTAAATATAGAAAAACTGCCAAATTATCAGCTTGTCAGTTGAAAGTAGAATGGTTTATGTCAAGAAGGCTGCATCTATAAACGTGCGGCAGGTGCAACTAGATCTTAACTTCCACTGACTTCAGAGTTCTAAAGTCACTTCAGAGTGGGGCAGGTGCAACTAGATCTTGGTCAGAAATTCAGTTGTATTAATTGACAATATTACATTGGCCAGCACCATGATTTGACTTTTTGATTAGGCAAATTGTAGCCTCAATTACCCCGTGTTCATTGCTTTCCTTGCTCCTGTTATTTTGTTTTACTTTAGTTGCCACAGAGAATATCCTAGTTTTCTTATTTTAACTGAATGTTTATTTCACTATGAATGTTTTTTTATTACAGAAGTTCTGGATAGAGCGACCGACAGGCAAGTTGTGCTTATTCTTGTCTGCAAGAAATTTGAATATAACTTGGGGGGATGATAATCGGTATTGGCATTGGATTTCTCAGGATGAGTCCAGGTAATCCAACGCTCTGTTCTTTGTTTTTTTAGGTTAATACTAACAACAGGACAGTATGTAAAGAAGAGCTAATAACACACTTTTGACTTTTGAATACAGTTTCAAGGAGATAGCTGAACTAATTGCAGTATGTTGGCTTGAAGTGAGAGGTCAATTTGACTGCAAGTTTTTGTCTCCTGGTGCGGCATACAACGTTTCATTCAGGTTCAAAGTCCATCAGTCTGGCATTATTCGGAACTTTGGTCGTAGAGCTATTATTCCCCCCTTGCCTCGAGCATATGGATGGAATCGTAAGCCAGTCAAATTCTCACTTACAACTCCTTGTGGTGATCACCAGAAATATGCTCGATATTTGAGTGACTTGGATAAACCTGTTGAGACTGAAGGGTACCAGATGGCTTCCTTTAGACATGTTGAGGAAGGGTGGATGGAGTTTGATGCAGGCAGATTTGTTGTTCAAGAAAAGGGAGATAATCCAGGAAGTATAGAGTTCTGCATGAGAGAATGGGAAGGTGGGAATTGGAAAGGTGGACTTCTTTTAGAAGGGGTCACGATCCTACCCACTTCTTTGGTCAGGGAAAGAGCAGAATGATATAAGTTGGTTCTATTTCATCATTGAATAATTTCAGAGATCTGTAATAGACTGTATGGCGATCGTGTTATGTCTATATAGAAACTTACCATCAATATTTTGGGTAATTTGGAAAATGGAATATTTTACTTTCTAATTCCACCATTTTCAACTTTATTGTATCTCTACTTAGTTACCTTATTGTATCTCTACTTGACTAATGGAAGAAATTCAATGTACAGAAATGACTAGTAGGAAGTTTCTCTCATTTCATTACGTTCAACTGTACTAGTTCTCTAGTACATTCAGTGTACAGAAATGGCTATAGCAGCTGCTCCATGGAATCTCCCATTTCACTGTATTAAATTCTATGCATTTCTATAATGCATTCATTGTACAGAAATGGCTATGTGAAATTTTCTTTAGCCATTAATAGTTACCTGAAGGAGCACTCACCATTAGTTGCTCGAGGACTATTTATATGATTGCTAAAGATTTAATGACTATCTTTTTAGCCTTGGAATGTTTTAGTTCATGTTCGTATTTATTATCTGCATATATTAGCTTTAACGGATTGGGAAAATGTGATCGCTAGGACGAGATAAGAAACTGAAAATCGAGTTCGGAACCACCTCCAAAACGCAGTGAGGTACGGGGGGCAGGGGCTTAGGATTAGGGTACTCATTCCCCGGATCGCCTAAGGGCTGTGCCTTCTAAATTCTTCTCCTAGCACTTGAAGAGAACATATAATTCTGAGTGGATTTGTCCTTTTAAAATTCCAGTGGCAACTTTTTAGGGATGAGATGAAAATCAGGGAGTATTTTCAATTAATTTCCAGAGACTTGGAAAGGCCCTGTTCCTCCATGTGACGCCTTTGTTGAGTTTGTTAAAGAAGTAGTTCCCAAGAAGTTTTCAAGTAATTTCCGGAGACTTGTAAAGGCCCTGTTCCTCCATGTGACGCCTTTGTTGAGTTTGTTAAAGTAGTTCCCAAGAAGGGATAACCTTACAGAAGGTTTTGTCTTCGTTGACAGCTAGTTGGATACCTATAGATCGTTTGATTCCAACTGAACTCATGCCTACGAAAACCCAGCAAAATCCAGAAACCCAAAATTATGAATACTGAGCAAAATCCAGAAACCCAGAATCCAAAGAGGAGAATTAGAGGGGAATATGTACACTAAAAATAACAAAGATTTCAGCAAAGGCATTACAAGTTTGGACACATGTAAAGAAGAAAAATCGTCATCAACATTTTAACTAATGGTAATGGTAATAAGAAGTCAAGTTCATTTATATTTTGTTTTTGTTTTTATAGTTATGTAACTAATTTGTGCTAATTTATTCATGTTAAACATTATTCTAATGTAGTTTTACGGTTTGGCAGTGTAAAAAGTGAATAGACAATATCGTTGAAATTTTAAGCAATTTTGTAGTCTTCTGTCATACTATTCAGTTTTGTGATTTTTTATTAATACAAATCTAATTATTTGTTAGCGGGGAGGCTCATTTTACATCTCAGCTATGAAACGAAACTGATGTATTTTACATCCCAGCTTCAGTATGAAGCTGATGTATAAGCATGTCACTGATGTATTTTACATCCCAGTATGAAGCTGATGTATAAGCATGTCTGTCTCTCTTAAAATAAAAATAAAATATTCTCTAAATAAAAAAGCAATGAATATAAAATATTCTCTAAATAAAAAAACAATGAATGTCAAATATAATAAATATATAAGATTTTTAATATATGATATCAACTTCATATATATATATATATAAAATGTTAAAATAAATTAGTTTAATGCTATATAGAATACAATATCCAATGTGGATTATGAATAAAATATGTTAAAATGAATTAATATTGAGGTATAGTTAAAAATATATTAATAACACAAACAAGTTTAATATGGATTGATAAAATGACTCAATGCACATGTTATGTAATTTCTATAACATTCAAAATTACAATTTGAACAATAAAAAATTACACATTGTTTTTTGCACTCTAAAATAAAGGGAAGAATTTTTTATTCCTCTCTACTCATGTTAAATCTGTGGTTAAGATGGATCTATATGGGTTAAAAAAAAAAAAAAAAAAAAAAAAAATTATAATAACTACTTGTCTTGTTAGGAACTCTATAATGAAATGAAATAGTCACTAATTCCAAACTTTATTAAAAAACATTAAACATAAAATGTTAATCTCAATATAATAACCAAAGGAATTTGTTCATTAATAATATATTCATTAAAATAAAGTATTTAACGTACTTATTCATGAGAAATGTGATTATTTATAATAAATTTAAATAAATTAGTTAATTTAATTATTTATAATAAAATTGTCCACGAGGTCTCTTCGATGTGAAGTAATCAGTTCAATTCCCCACCTCGATCAAGGTGATATATTGGACGATGTAGTTTTCCCAAGCTTATATATATATATATATATATATATATATATATATATATATATATATATATATATATATATTTGGGGTAAGATGATGAGGCCTTGTGGGTAGTCTTCGAACCTTGAATCAATTGCAGTGGACCTCCCTCGACTACAAATACATATTTATCTTGAGTAGCCAAAAATTTTTTGCAACTAAACCATGACGATCTGAAACCATATCCCCGCTGCTATCATTGATGTCTTTTTCGCTAAATTTCAATGACTTTGAGCTCGGTGGGGGCCTCTGCCTCTCCTTGTGATGGGGAGTTAGCCTTTCGTGTTTTGGTATGATCTCCACCAACACAGTAGAGCTTATGAGATCGATTTTTTTCTAGGGTCATTTTCCCAGGAAACTGATGCCCTAGGTGACCTAATGAGGCTAGACCTAGGAAAGGGAGGAAAAAGGTGAAAAATGGGGTTGAAACTTAGTTGCACGAAATGGGGAAACAAAAACGAGTGTCCGAAATGGGGTACGGTATGAAACGCGACCTCTCCAAATTTCAGAAACGAGAAAACATGATATATATATATATATATATATATATATATATATATATATATATATATATGACATTTAAAAAATGTTATGTGAAATCATAAAAAATACATGACAATTTATAATTTATTACATTCAAAACATAAACTATTACATCACAAAAGACACTTTCAACAATTAAAAAAAATACACGCAAAAAATTAAAAATTAAAAAAACAAGTTAAATCGACGGAAACACGACCGTATGGCTTGGAAACACATTTCCAGCCGTATTGGGCACGTTTTCCCAACAAGAAACGACCCAGTACGGCTGGAAACATTTGCGTTTCACTTCTGGGCTAAAAAGAGGGTTGGACCTATGTTTCCTACAACATAGGGTTGAAATGATCACCCTTTGATGGATCAGTGCCTAATTCCTCTTAGGGATATGGAGTCAAGGAGAATTGTGCAGACGGATTTTGTTTCTTGTTCAAGGAGGCTTCAAGAGTCGACTTCGTCCAATCTTAAAGGCAAGAAAAGAAAAATGACTTGAAAGCATTTATACTTCGTTACAAATGGTGAAGGTTTATCAAGATAACATGATCTCTAGGACAAATCATTCATCCAACATGGTCCAATAATCAATTACCAAATGACAAGACATACTTTTAGGTCAGGAGGCCCACCTTCAAACATATGATCAATACAGATGGGTGAGAGACCACATGGCTATCTTGAGTGTTGGAGAAATGACACAACGAGCTAGTTGAGGGTTGCAAGGGGCTGCTGGCTACCGACTAAGGTCCATCTTGGAATAAAAAATATCCCAGGGATATCACCCACGAAATGGTGGGTAATAGGTCTCCTTGTACCCAGTGAAGTGCCTTGAGGCACCACTATATCACCCACGAAATGGTGGGTAATAGGTCTCCTTGCACCTAGTGAAGTGCCTTGAGGCACCACTATCAATCAACCAATTATCCAAAGTGTTTGAAGGAGAGGAAGCAGTGAGGGTAGGAATAAGATAAAATTCTTTTTGCTTTTCTACAACATTAGTTTCCTCATACCTAGAGTTTCTCTACCTTTTGGGAGGTTGACCATTTCCATATCGAACAGTGGGAGCATTCCTTTTTTCTTTTTTGTTGAACATGTTGTTCCTTTGATTTCCATTACCTTTGAAATTGTTGCGATTTTTGTTGTTGTCGTCATCCCGTGGAGTATCCTTCTTACGAGGGCACTATCTAGCATAGTGGCCAAACCTGTTACAATTGAAGCATATTCCCTTCCTTCCTTCTTTGAATCCTTGCTTGAATCCTTGACCTCGTCTCGTTGGATCAACATTGTTCTTCCTCTTAGCATGAGCGAAGAATGTAGTGGGCTCATTTCCATTTAAAGGCTTATCTCACTCCATCATTCTCGTCTCTTCTTGAGTACATCTAGTCAATAGTTCGTCAAAACCACGAATCCTGTCATTGTTAAGAATAGTGGTATTGAACACATCACAAGCTTGTGGAGACCTCTAAGAGCAATAAGAGTGAGCTCCCTGTCAGCAACAACTTCTCCAATAGATAGAATATCATTCTTGATTTCGGTAATCCTCATGAAGTAGGATTGGATAGACTCCCCTCTATCCATCTTAATGTCGTTCAGCTTGTTCTTGAGAAAGAGGATTTGGTTTGCATTGTTTGTTTTGAACATCCCAACCAACTTGTCATACATTTCCTTAGATGTGCCCAAATCAGAAATGTAAGAAACCAAATGTTTTTGAATGGACTCTCTAATGATCTTGTTAGCTTTAAGCTTGCCTTTCTTCTACTTTTTCTTTGTAGCAATTGGTGCATTTGAAGGAGGCTTCGCCACATTTCGTTGCACATAATGCATAACATCATTTTCTTCCAAAGTCAAATCCAAAGACATCTTCCATGCATGATAGTCAGATTTATCATTGAGCTTATCCTCAGTCTTGAAGTAGATGAAGAAGCCATTTGTCCTTGTCCAACAAATCTTGCTTGGTGATTGATTTTCTCTCTCTTGCTTGGGATTTGTCTTCACCTGGGTTCTGATACCATGTTAAATTTAGTTAACAATGGTATGTTCTATGCTTAGCACAATTTACTTCAATGTTCCTTTAGTATCCCAATGACAATTTCCAATTATTTACAGTAGATATCACATTAACCATTAATCACATTGACATTAAATTCCAATAGAACATAAAACAATATGTAGAGGACAACCCAAGACAAGAAAACACCAGATTTGGAAGATGCCATGGAAAAACCCCAATGTGGGGAAAACCCTTAGATCATTTCTTATTATTATTATTCAAAAGTTCATAAAAGAGAGTTCAAAATCAAATTAACTTGCCCAAATCCAAGTCAAATCAACGCTGTCAAATTCTGCCGTCAACTGTAGTCAAACTTCATCCCTAACTAGAAAGTCAACGTTGGTCAAAACAACATTCAAACACCTCCTTTGGAGCTCGATCAAAGGCAGTAAAACTCAGCCTCCACCAACGTGTTAGTAGGAGAAAATGCCTCATTTTAAACCCCTTTCTTACCTTAAAACTACAATCGTAAACCTCTGTTTTATCCTCATAAAATTCCTTATACCTGCATTAGTCCAAAAATCCTTTCCTATCCCTGCACTAGTTTTATATTTCATACTTAAGGTTTATTAAGTACTTAACTAATCATTTCTAATAGATTTTATGCCTTTTATATTCTTGCAACTAATATTTCTCTTCCTAAAGTATTTTGATAAGAAAATGTATTAATCTTGAATCAACATGGTCTAGTACAGGCAATCGATCGCTCCTAAACTTCCGTGACAACTCGTTACCTAATGCGGCCTTCTTGTTCCAACTTGACCTGTTTAGTTGCGGTCATCTTGAGTGGAATTCAGAGCAGAGGATAGTCAGGGATATGATCGAAGATTGGGTCATCGGCCAACGAGTATATTAGCGTTTCGTTATAACCGATGGCTTATTATGTAATGTCGGTTGTTATTTCGTTCAGCCGAAAGGCTAGAATTAGAACGACTGTATGTAATTTTGTTATGGCCATAGGCCGAAAGGTTGTATAAATATAGATTTCAGATAGGAAATTAGGGAGCGATAGCCATGCTAATGTAACTCTGGAAAATTTGTAATTCTGTGTTGTCGCCCTCGTTCTGGGCTGGATCCATCCTTAGTATGTATTTTTGCTGATTCAAATTAATACAAGGAGCTACGCCATGTTGTTTACATTATGTGTTTTAATCTGTCACTAATGCGTCTTTGAGTGCTGAAGCTTCATGTTTCCTAAAACGGGAAACAAGCTAGTTGGCTAGGGCCCAGCCAGCCCAACTCGTTTTCCCTCTCGTGCTTTCGTTCAGTTAAAGGTGTGTGTGTGCTGATTTCATTCATGCAAAGTGTGGATTGAGTTTATGATTTATCTCTTTATAAGATTTCTGGTTTTATTTCATTAACAGTCAAGTGTGATGGATCTGTGGCGTGTTTATTAATTAAGTTTGATTTAATTTCAATTCATTTCCTTTTTACAAATCTTAGTTGATTTCCGCTTGGTATAGTGCAAGCACATCATTCCAGCATTAGTGCGTTTATAATTTATGCAACTTGGTTTTTCGGTTCATTACAGTAAGATTGTTTCATTCCTTTCCTTTGCAAGAATTCGATTTATTTCCGTAAGTGAATGTTCATTAGTAAATAGAAGTCTTTTTAATAGTAAGAGTTAAAATCCTAGGAAGTAAAAGTTTCTTTGTTAATTGATGAATGAGCGCTGTTATGACACATCAATTTGTGCCCGCACTTCATATTTTAAAAAGGAAAGAATTAAAACTTAAATATGAATAATTAAAGTGAACCTTTCTGAGTTAACAAAGATCAAAAGCCAGATTTGGTTTATGTGAGTAACTATCACAGGGATAAAAGCCTGTTGTCATACTTGAGTTATTTCTTTCACTACATTGAAGAAAGTGTGCTTTAACTTTTGAAGTTTTTTTTATTTCAAAGTTTATTTTCATTGCAAGATTCACTTTGGTTGAAGCATTCTTTTACGTGTGCAAGTTATTTAAGAATTCTGATTCATCTTTGCAAATTTCTTTCATAGATTAGCACACCCTTTTCTTTTTCCGAAATTAAATGGAAAACTTGGTGCAGGAATCTCTGTTCTGGTACAAGAACCAATATCTTGTTATAGGAACAGAGTGCTCGAAGCCTGGAGATTAGAGCCCCTGCACAAAGACATAAATCTCCAGTGCAAGTGTAAAATATACTTCCCGCACCTAAGTCCTATACCTATACTAGTGCAAGCATATTGCAGGAGTATAAGAATAACAACTTGGTGCAGGAAGGAAAATGCTTAAGAAGGGAGATATTTCCAAGGGCCCACTTGTGAACTTGCCAACACCCATATTGAAGATAAACATAGAATTTCATTTCAACAATCAATATTGTTTACAACAAGAATGAAATTTCCTTTATTTGATTTCTTCGCAAAGTAGTTTTTTTCGCATTCCGACACTAGAACTTCTTTGGTGTAAATTGTTGTGTGATCTTTCTTTTCAATTCTGCAAGATCTTGATTTAAGAAGTAGGAATAGATAGGAAAAGTTCATACCACTTTTGGCATTTCCTGTGCCTCGTCTCTAAGTTTACGAACCTCGGGTTGAAAATTAAGTGTTGAAAGAAGTTTTTTTAACTACGATTCCCACACCCATCATTTTGGCGTTGTTGCCGGGGAGGTGATTTGAATTAGTAAGAACTTTCCATTTTTCTGCAATAGGGGTAATTCTGCTATTATTTTTTCTATAGTGTGCTTCTATTGATTGAAGGAATTTATAGGTGTTGAGTTACTTTTGATTTGCAACATTTTATTGAGTTTTGTTTTGTCATTTTTTTGAAATGAATGCCTAAAAGGGGTAGGGGTCCAAATCCCACTAAGGGCCGAGGAAATACTGGTAAATATGAAAAAAATTCTCATATTGGGCCTTCTTTTGCAGGCGGAAAGTCCAAACAAACCTAGACTCATCATGCACGAACTGTCCACTTGGACTCTGGAAATAGTATTCCAGGGGTGACACAACCAACGAAGGGGAAGAAGGATACTATTAGAACCCATAGTCAAATTTCTCATCCTGTTGAGAGTAATTCGATTGGAGGAACAAAAATGGAATATCACGAGGACCATGTTGAGGGATCTGGCGAAAATCAGGTAAATGAGGAACAATCCACTTTTGGATTCCCAATTGTGGATCTTGACGTAATTGTGCAAAAAGAAGAATATTCCACCATCAGCTCTTCTTCATTTCTATGGTAAGCTTAATGAATACCCATAATATTTTCTATTTGAGTTTGACATTTTGTGTAGGAGCTATGATTATTCATCTAATGCTTAGAAATTAAAGTTGTTACCTGCAACTGTCAAGGATGTAGCATTACACTAGTTCATGGGACTAGGGGGAAACACTATAGCTTCTTGGGAATAGATGAGGAGAGTATTCTTGTCAAAATATCATGAATATTGTAAAATTAGAGATATTCAAGATGAAATCTTTACTATTGTGCAAAATGATGATGAAACTCTAGAGGACTACTTAGAGAGATTCCTGTATATCCTCAAAAGGTCAAAGCACAAATTTGATCTGAGTACCATTAGGACCTTGTTCTTACGTGGACTTACTGATGATGCTAGGAATAATTTAAATTTTTTAGGACAAGGAGATATTGCCCATAAACCTTTTGATCAAATCTGTGCAGGAAATTATCAAGGAATCAATATAGATTTGGTAAACGAGTTCGAAACAGAAATAAGAAAACCGAATCTACTGATGCTATGATCATTGGATTGGAGAATAAAATGGATAACATGAAAATTGAAATAATGAATATTGTTAGCAAATAAATAAACTCTTTGAAATTTCAGCAAAAACTTGTAGAGGAACAAGAGCTATTATCCATTTCTTGTCCAAAATGTAGAAAAAAACATCTTTTAAGAGAATGCCATTTTGATGTTAAAGGAACTAATAAATGTGAAATTTGTGCAGAGAACTATGCCACGAAGAAATGTCCTTCCATACCTCGGCTAAAAGTTGTATTTGAGGGAGGACAACCCGAAGCTGAATCATTGCATGCTATGGGAGCACGAAGAAAATAGCCTCAGGTAAGTGCAGGTATGGCTCCTATTAGTCATCAGTAATTTTCACTATCCGTAGATGATTAAATATTGGTTCTAGATTTCTAAGAACAAAATTCCATGAACATTGTGAGTCTTAGAAATCTCACTGCCTTCATTATCCTTAGAGAAAAATTTTCACTACCCTACCCTTTTGCCATTTCATGATCACCTTGTAACTCCTATAGACTCCAAATGGCTTCCGCCTCTCATTTCCATTCTTTTTCCTACCCATAATTTCATTACTCTATTTGTCCCTTGCCTATGACTCCATTATCCATCTAGGGTTTTCCTATAAGCCTAACTCATTCCCATGATTCCCCAAAATTCCTCAAGCATTGATGGTCTCAAAACTATCTCTTTAGGCTTTTTAAATAAATCAAGTACACTGGATTTTGAATCTTCATTACACCACTTGGTCAATACTCTATTTTTCACTTAAAGATTCCAAGCCAATTTTTAGTCAAAGAGAGGTCAAAGAACCCCCCACTAGGTCAATTAGGGTTTCATGTGTTCCAAGGTCATCATTTCCAAAGAAGACTATCGTTCAGTTTCAGAGTCTGCATATGAGGCAATGGACAAGCTTGAAATTTTTGCAGAATTGTTAAAAGGTCATATCAGCAAGCATAAAGCCATACCAACTCATAAACATCATGCCTCCATCATTTTCCAAGAATTCTTTCCAAAGGACAAATCATTTGACACACCTAGGGCCAATTTTGATTCAAACTATGTTTCTGACCAAACAGAGATGAATTTGACAAAAATCAGAAAGGTTTTTGTCCATCATAAGTCCAAGAAGAAACACCTCCTTCAGTTTTTACACAGGTATCATGGTTTGGGAGAAATGTCAAAAATACAGGTGTCACGGGAGAATTGCTGCACTTATGGAGTGACCTTGGAAAAATAAGGTTTTCTCATAGTTGGAGTGTCCAAATGACTTTCTTGATGAGTCAAAAGACAATTGGACTGGAAGATATTTCCAATGAGATATCATGCGCTCAATTTGGAGTTGAGGAAGACATCTCAAAGTTCTCTGCACCAGCACTCTGCATTTTTGCACCATCATTTAGCACTTTTTGACCAGGCTTGGGAGAATCAAATTTTGGCAAGTCAAATCAACTCCAATCAGAAAAAAAAGGGTAAATTTGGAACTTATACTAGAAGAGCTTTAAAATGAGATATCAGGAGCTCAATTTGGAGTTAAGGAAGGCCTCCAATAGTTTTTTGCACCAACACTATGCATTACTGCACCATCACTCAACACTTTTTGACCAGTCTTGGGAGAATAACTTTTGATAGGGAAAATCAACTCCAATCAGAGAAAAAATGGTATATTTGGAAATTAGATAGGATATGATTTCCAACAAGCTATCATGGGCCCAATTTGGACATCGGGAAGGCCTCCAAATTCCCTATGCAAAATGGTGCTACGCCTTCAGAAACTAGCATTGCGCCTTTGGATAGGAAAAGCTTATAAGCCCTCTAACAACTCAAATCACGTCAAAAGCTTCCAAAATCTTGCTGAGGGTTCTCCAAACATATTTGAAAATTTATGAGGTAAGTGGTTTGTCCCTAATGAAGGACATCTTGAAGCAAAGAAGACAGGAAGCACTTGGCTCTAAGAGGAACTAGGGTTTTTGAGATGATAAGTCTAGCAGTATACCAAGTAGTGATCAAACGCAACAAAATACCTGAAGATGGCATACGAAGCTGAGCATGAAGCAAAACCTACAGAGAAAAGAGGTAAAGAGTATCAGTATAAGGAAGGTCAAGCCTTCATTTTCCAGTCATTTGCACTCTATGATCAAAGGAATAAAAGCATAGGGTTGAGTTTCAAGATGGAAAGATCAAGCTGATCATGAGGTTGTTGTTGTATAACTGAAATTGTCTAACCCAAGAAACATAAAAAAGGGCTAAAATAAATATGCCATGGCACCTGCAACAAATCAGAAGTGGCCAAAGAGAGTTATCATACAAGATGGTGAAAACTGTGATGATTGTCAAAGATAGACTTATCATGCCTGGAGGTAAAAGAGAAAGATGAAGAAAAACCTTTTCAGTTACCCATCAAGCCAAAGGAAATTCAATCTCTAAGGTAAGAACAGAGAGGTTTTAAAGAGGCTGCCACCATGCAAATGCTTAAGGTTGTTAAAATGTTTTATCATGCTCCAGAGATCAGAAGGAAGAGAGTCACTTCAAAGTTTTCATGGCACTTGTTGACTGAAAGTGCTAAGACTACAAAGAGTCAATTTGCTTATCACTTAACTCATTATGCATTTGAAAAGAGCTAAAAAGCCTTCAAGGAGAAATTTTCTTAGTTTTAGTCAATTTCTGGGCAAAGTCACCCGGCGCTACGCTTAGGAGCAGGTGCTACGCCTAGGGCATACGGTACTGTGCGTAGAGGAGAAATTGAAGTGTAACACTGCGCTGTGCCTAGAGCGGAGCGCGCTACGCTTACAGCTGGGCACTACCCATTCGCCCAGCAGGAGGACCTGATAGGCATAGGAAAGGCCTGACAAGCCTACACACAGGTAGCGCTGCGCCCAGGAGAGCTCGACTCACCCATTTCTGCGCGGCGCTGCGCCTAGGAGATCGGCATGCCTGCATTCGGGCAGTGCTGCGCCCAAGAAGACCCGACATGCCCAGATTATGCTAGGCACTGCGCTTAGGCCTGAGAAGTCTCTCCCACCTAAAAAAAATTTCCAAAAACACAAGGGGACCACCTTCAAGCTACATCCAAAGACCTGCAAAAAAGTTAAAATTGGTAGGTGGCCACTTCTCCTTATCCTCCAAGTGATTTTTGTGATTTAGTGGTTAAAATAAAATGATCAAACCCCAGTCATTGGAAAACCTAGGTCCTCAAGGAAAACTTTTTGTTTTGACCTCCAAGAAAAATTATCAGTTAAGAGGGTTGTCAATTAGGGCAATTGCAATCAGTCAAGATAAACCTTCCCCCAAGCTCAAAGAAATTCAGTCACAAACCCACAACTCCATCTCCTCCTACTGATAATGACTCCTCATCTACACACATCTCCTCCCCTCAAGAAACCTCCCTTCGTCATCTTCTCCCAATGCATCAAATGAAGAAGGAAGTGGTAGTGAGCAAGAAAATGACTATGAAGAGGAGGGTGATGATGAAGGCAAGCCAACATGAAGCAGAAAACATGGAGATTGAAAGCAGTGAGGGTGATAATGGTGAAAATGAGCCTAGAAGCCATGAAAAGAGTGAGGCTCTCAGTGAGGATGAAGAAGAGGCCAGCCATGAGACAGAGGACATGGAGATAGATGGAGGTTTGCAACTGTGACAACATTGATGACCACAGTGTGAAATCAAAACAAGAAATCTATGATGATACAAAGGATAATGCAGACACACAGAGGCAAGAGAATGTGCAAACCGAAGGATGAGGCTAGTGGATGAATGTGCTAAACCGATGATGAGGCTAGTGATGACAATGTCAATTAAGGACTTTCATGATGTGGAGTCCTAAAAAGGCATGTTTTTGATGATTATTTCAGTGGCTTTTTAATAGAATTTGTGAACCTTTTTGTATCATGAATTTGGAAAGTAATAAGGAACTATAAAAAAACATGTGAGAATTGATATGCAAGACTTAGCCACTGATAATGGTTATTTTCTGTACAGGAAAAGGAGAAAACGAGGAATTGCCGTTCCAAAGGAAAGGACAAAGTCGAGATAACTGCTGTCCCTCTGAACGAGAACCGAATGCAAACAAGGATAAACAGATCAAAGCAAATCGGCTCGGAAAAGAAGGAGAAGACACCAGCTCAGCGCAAAAGAAAAGACAGGATGAAGAGTTAACAGTTTGGCGAATCCCTCAGGATCTTCGATCCTGAGGGATCGCTGCTTTATTTATCATGTTACTTGGACATCTCCGCCGTCACCTTTATATAAAGGGACATCACTATTAGCTTAGGGGGAGAAAAAAGGAGAGATAGGATACACTTTTATGTAACTTTCTGTAAAACATCAGCTTTGATTATTAAGTCTCGTTGAGAACTGGTTCAATGTATTTTTGACCGATGCATTAATAAAAGCTTGGTGATTATTTCATCTCTGCGTCTGGATTAACTTAAAGCGGTGTATCCTTGGAGGCTAAGGGCCCGGCCCCGAAGGACACTTTCTTCTGTACCATTACGACTTGACTTTTGTGTGGTTTGTTTATCATTGTTATTTGGTAATTTGATATGCTTTATAAGTTCATATTACATGCTCTGTTAAAGATTGAATCATTGAGGTTTTTTACAGATAGAATCGTGTGTTGACTCTGCATCAAGTTATTAATCCTTTCAAGAGTTAATTGCATGTTCTTACTGTTTTGTTACAGAGCTGTTATACTAAACGTTCGTGTTGTGCGCGTTTCTGATTTATCAGTACTGTTCCATAATTCATTAATAGTTATTGCTGTTCCATTAGTGTGATTTGTGTGAGTTGCCTTTAGAGTGAAAGAATGTTATTTGATTGCAAAGAGTGCATTTGAGTTAATAGATTAAGTTTGGTTACAACCCGCGGGACTTAGTTATTTCAATTGCTGTTCCATTTTAGATTTGCTGTTCTATTTCAGAATTGCTGTTCAATCCTTTATTTGCTTTGCTATTCCATTTACTTGCATTTGTTGTTTTGGCGTGAGAGATGATCTAAGGCTGTAGTGAGCATTGGCAGTCACTGTCTAGCTCCCAGGCTCGTGGTCTATGCTCTAATTTCCTTTCCATCAGTTTCCGAAGGGATGGGTTATCACTGCCGAACCCTTGACTGATAAACTGTTGAGTTTTCTGAGTGTGCGATTTATTCTTTGAAGTAATTTAGTTACAGACAAGCATCCGTTTAATCTTGTATTTCTTAAGCACTGTACTACTAGCATTACTCTGACAAGTGATAGCCTCAGATTGAGTCACTCTTTGTAATAACAAAACGCTCCCGGATTGACATATTAATGTGAGGTAATTAGAGGTGAAAGAGACCCTTTTTATAGCTCCACATTTTGGCGCCGTTGCCGGGGAAAGAGTGTAGCCATTTGTTTTTTTTCAGAGTAGTGTACGAGCCTGCTAGGGAGGAGTTGGATCCTAAAAACGGAAGGTAAGAACCTACGTGCGGAGCAAGTAAAAACCCTGCTCCACTGTCCGCTTTCCTAACAGAGTCGTTTGTTTTTGCTTTGTTTGAATAGAAGTTGGTAGTTCATTTTTTGAGTGCATGACTAAGCAGAAAAGACCAGAAAAGAATATCAAACCCCCATCCAAGCCTGAAAAAGCTAAGGGGCCGGTGACCCTTGGCCGAACGACCTTCATAGACGAAATCTATAAGAAAACATAATCTCAGCCATCAGTAGGCCTCAAGAAAAACATTTCTAAACCGCCTACTAGTTCCCTTCAGGCCACAGGATCACCATCTGTAGCCTGCGCTGAGGTGCATAGTCAAACCGAAGAGCAGGACTTTCAAGAAATTGAAAATTCTACTCCAGAATTATTGCAGGAAGGGAACTCTAGTAACTTTTGTGAGGGAGAAGGAGAAACAGGGGAAACCAAGGAACCAAAATCCCCTATTGAAACAAATCAGCCATTAGATAGCCCAGATAAGGGGAGTGCTGCGAAAGTCATTGTTGAAGGAATTCAATCTCCTCAGACACCTGGTATTCTCATTATTCCAGATAAAGGAAGTGCTATTAAAAATATCCCCGTCAAAACAGTCCCCACTCAACCTAGGAATATCCTCCTAGATATCCCAGAAGGTTATTGGCATATATTCGATCCCATGGCTCAAAACCAACCAAATGCTCAAAACCAGCCAAATACTCAAACCTCTACATTACAATATCCTATAGTGGATTCTGCAGCAAATGCACCCATGAAAGCTATCCCTCTTCAACATATCCCTACATTTCACGGACTCACATCAGAAGATCCGGATGCATTCTTATTCGAATTCGATGTGTTATGTAGGGGGTACGATTACACCACCGATCCCCAAAAATTGAAATTATTTCCCTCTATATTGAAAGGGGCTGCTTTAAGATGGTTTATGGGGCTAGGTGGTGGGGTTATCAACAATTGGGATCAAATGAAAGAATCCTTCTTAAAAAAATATCAGGATTATTGTAGGTCTAGAGAATTAAAAGACGAAATATTTCAACTGACAGCCAGACCAAATGAAACATTAGAGGAGTATGTGGAACGTTTTCAGTATAATCTACAAAGATCTCCTTATGCATCGCTACCTTTACCTGATAATGTGTTAAAAACTGCATTAATGAGGGGTATGAAGGAACAATGGATTGAAACATTAAACATCATGGGAAAAGGGGATATTTATCAAGAGAATTTTGCTGACATCATTGATTTATGTATCAGGAGTTCGAGAGGCAGCACAAGAATAAAACCGACAGAATATGATCGGTTTGCAAGGGATAACAAAGTATCAACAGAAGGAGTAACACGTGCAGAAATTGGAAATTTATTAGAAAATTTCAAAACTGATATTCTGGGGACACCAACTACACAACTTGATATGGTGCAGGCTAAACAGAAGCAGATGGAGGCAGAACAGAATTTGGCGATCTTCTGCCCCCGATGCAGAAAAAAACATAGCCACAAGGAATGTCCACTGGATACAGTCCAAACATGCGCCATCTGTACAAAAGATCACCTTACAGAGAGCTGCCCCTCACTTCCTGGATTGAAAGCGGTATATAAGGAAGCGGAAGAAGAACCAGAATCGGCGTACTTGATCAACCAGCGTCGCCAGTGGCAGCCGAGACAATCTGGTATGTTTCCGGACTCAACCTCTTTTTTTCAACCTCCACAGTATAATACTCAACAATATGGTATATGGAAAAATCAATCTCAACCCCCATTTTCAAACTGGTCACCACAATCGTTTCCTTCTTCAAACCCATGGCTGAATCAAACAAGCCAATCTGGTTGGCCGAATTTTCCTTACACTCCACCATATTGGCAAAATGGCCCATATCCTTCACAATGGACTCCCTCTACTTCACAAAGTTCACCCTGGCAGACAAGCTGGCAAAGACCGATGTACCACCCAGCTGGAACTATTCCGCTCCCTCAACCTACTCTGCCAGCCTTACAACAGAATCCCCAGTCTAACCTGAGACCGCAACTCCCAGCCCAACTCGATCCCAATCCAAATAACAGACAGGTCCAATCTATTCAAATCATAGAAACACCAGAAATAGGACCTGACCTGAGGGAGTGCAATGACCTTCAGTTAAGATCTGGACGTATAATTGAAACTGAGGGAGATAAAACAATTCATATTGAAGATAAGTTACCCAGAGAACATCAGTCACAACAAGAGGATGTAAATAAGTAACAAACTCATAATCAAGCAACCACATCCTCTCCTCCATTCCCAGAACGATTAGCCATACCACGACCCATACAATATCCTGACTTTGACATTATGGGAGAATTACAAAATCTGTACATAAAAATTCCATTCCTCCAAGCCATTCAAGACATTCCCATATACGCAAAAACTATAAAAGAATTGTGCATAAAGAAACCAAGGAGGAATATAACAAATAATCCAAGAGTCCAAGTAGTCGGTACCTTATCTGACCTATTGTCTGGAAGAGAAGCACCCCTTAAATATGAAGACCCCGGGAACCCAATTATAACTGTTCAAATTTATGGTCAGACCCTGTCTAATGCCTTAGTTGATCTAGGGGCTGCAATTAATATTTTAACAACCCCAACTTGCCAAAAGCTCGGCATTACATCTGTAGAACCCACCTCCACTCTGTTAGAATTGGCTGACCGATCTGTGGTTAGACCGTAGGTACCTACATGATGTCATGGTCTCGTAGAACTTCGGGAGCATTCAACCGATTTCCCCGATAATTAATCCAAAAACCCGACTTGAGGGACATCCACTAATTTTAGGTAGACCTTGGCTTGCCACTGCCGATGCCTACATTGGCTGCCGGCAGGGAAATATGACCATAACCAGAGCACCGAATAGCAAGAATTTAGTTCTATATCTCCGTGCATTTTTGTCCCTCTAATACTGGCTCATCGAGTTCTAATTTTTGGCCTATGTAATGCTCCTGCCACATTTCAAAGGGCTATCCTTAGCATTTTTGTAGATTTAATAAATGATGGACTTGAAGTTTACATGGATGACTTTACACCATATGGAGATGATTTTGATCCAGCTCTAGACACCCTAGAAAAAGTCCTACAACGCCGCATTGTTACCAGGCTTTGCTTAAGCCACGAAAAATGTTTCTTGATGATGACTGAAGGACTTATCCTAGGACATTATGTCTCAGCAGCCGGCATTCAGGTAGACCCGGCCAAAATCCAAATACTTTTGCTTATTCCCACTCCTACTACTCAAACAGAGGTACGCAATTTTCTTGGATTTTCAGGTTATTATAGACGATTTATAGAGCATTATTCGTACATTGCTGCTCCTTTATATGCACTGACTGGTAACGTTGATTTTCTTTGGACAGACAAATGTGACCATGCTTTCGAGGATCTAAAGAAGCTTGTATCCATGCACTTCATTCTTCGAGGACCAAACTCTGGGGACTCACCATTCAAGATATCAACCGATGCTACCGAGACACAACCATTACGTGAAATTTTGTGCAGGAAGAGGATAAAAAACCATATGCTATCTATTACATCAGCAAAAATTTATCCCCTGCTGAATTGAATTACACTGTTACTGAAAAAGAATTCCTAGCTGTAATACATGCTGTCAATAAATTTAGACGGTTAATTTTATTGCAGGAATTCGACATCACAATCAAGGACAGGCCTGGCAAAGAAAATCCTGTAGCCGATTTTCTTTCGAGAATACCAAAATCAAGCGATGCAACAGCAGTTGAAGATCAATTTCCGGATGAGCACCTGTTTGTTGTTGCCGTTCAAACACCCTGGTATGCTGATGTTGCCAACTACCTCGCAGTAGGTAAATTACCAAAACATTTAACTCCTAATGAGCGCAAGCAGATTATTCAGAAAAGTTCTCGATTCTCGTGGATTGGGGGCTATTTGTTTCACACAGGGGCAGACATGCATATCAGGCGATGTGTTAGAGAAGATGAAATCTTTGACATCCTAAAAGCCTGTCACGATGGACCGTGTGGGGGGCACTTCGCTGAGTGCAGAACTGGACATAAAGTATTGTAGACAGGATATTACTGGCCTACGATCTTCAAAGATGCGAAGAAGTTTGTCCAAGCCTGTGACAGCTGCCAGCGCGCAGGACGACCTGGTCAAGCTGATGAGATGCCTCTGAAACCACAGTTGGTCATCGAACCATTCGAGCGATGGGCTCTTGATTTCGTTGGACCCATCAACCCTCATCAAATCAGAAAACATATATCTTGGTGGCAACAGAATATGTCACCAAATGGGTTGAGGTAGAAGCATTGCCAAGAGCCACAGAGGACTCTGTCATACAGTTCCTGTTCCATCTATTTGTTCGTTATGGCCTTCCTAGGGAAATAATTACAGATGGAGGACCACAATTTTTTGGGCATAAATTAGCTGCAACACTCAACAATTATCACGTCCAGCATAAAATCACTACTCCATATCACCCACAGGCGAATGGGCAGGTAGAAAGTAGCAATAAGATAATAGAATCAATCCTAACGAAAACCATTGCGTCACATAGGCGTGATTGGGCTACCCGACTACCTGAAGCACTATGGGCCTATAGAACCACATGGAGGAGCACCACCGGTTACTCACCTTATCAATTAGTGTTTGGAAAACAACCCATTTTTCCCATAGAATTCGAAATCCAAACATTACGAACAGCACAGGAAGTTGGCCTAGATCTAAGCGAGGCACAAATCAATCGACTACAGCAGATCAATGAATTAGACGAAGTTAGGCTCTCTGCATTACAAAATACAACATTAATTCAACAGCAGCGAGCTAAATGGCATGATGCGCTCATCAAAAACAAAGTCTTTCACGAGGGAGACTGGGCTCTGTTATACGACTCTCGGTTTCAGGACTTCCCTGGGAAACTTCAGACTCGATGGTTGGGACCATACGAAATCCAGAAGGTGCATGAAAATGGAACCCTTACTCTAATTACCATTGACGGTTCTGGATATGCATTCAAAGTGAATGGCCACCGAGTCCGTCTCTATCGCAAACCACTCACTCGGGAATCCTTCTGCCAGCAGCTACGCCGAGACACTAATATGGAGATCTTAGGAGAGGAAGAGAAATCTTCCTCACCTGTAATTCATTAAGGGTTCATTTCTTGTTGCAATTTGTATATAAGTTCTTGTTTTTTTGAGTGATTTTTGTACATAAGTTTGCATTTAAATATTTTCTTGTCATTTTTTGCTGTTCCTTTTCTCTCACAAAGTTCGATTTTTGCTGTTTTAAAAATAGCATCTGCGTGTTTTTTATGCTGATTTTGCTTGTTTTGCTGTTCCTTTTGCTGTTCCTTTTCTAAAGGAACAGCATTCGGGATCTCTGCTGTTCCTTTTTCAAAGGAACGGCATTATTACGTTTTCTGCTGTTCCTTTTGGTTACCACTGTTCCTTTTTCTTCAAAGAAACAACGTTCTTTTATTACTATTGTTCCTTGTTGGCATTTAGAGTGTTTTTATAGTATTTTTATTTTTGCCGTTCCTTTTCCAAAAGGAACGGCATTTGCATTTTTGCTGTTCTTTTTTTCTATCATCCGTCGTTGTTTCTTTTTCAAAGAAACACCTCTAGCATACTTTTGCTCTCCTTGTGAAACAGCTTATCCCTATTGCTGATCTAAATTGAGAATGCTTCTTGCCCGTCCTCTTTCTAGTCTTTAAAGCTACAGCTATGTATTTGTGCAATGAAACATAAAATCACAACATACCGAAATCTGCAAACCATAAATCGCTATATCTATAAGGCTTTGCATTAGTAAGAGGACAAATGGAAGGACATACTTATTTCTTACCTTTTGTTGACATGGTTTTACTAATTTTGCCCTGATTGGTTATCTTTATCATGCTGATTCCCTTAAACTTTTTTTGATTAGTACTTGGGAATAAGAGCAAAGAGCTTATATCTTCCTATTGAGATGATAAGACTTCTTCCACCATTCCTACTCTTAAGGAGTGTTGAACCACCCTTTGTGTATAAATAAGGAAAAGTATTCTATAAAAAGAAAAAATATGTAAACATGATATGTGAAGTGTAAAATGCAGGATAGGGGGTCTCATCGAGAGCCAGCCTACCATGATCATGAGGATGGAAGGGAAGTGGCATTCCCATTATGGCCACCACACCAGGGATATGGTCCAAAAGGTATATCAAATAACCGAACCTTAGAACAGGAGGTCTCATCACGAGCCGGCCTGCCCACGTTTCGCTCCTTCCTCGTGAATGGCATTATGGTTAACTGGTCATCAAGCCAGCATAATGGTCTACATTTTGACATAACAACACTCCTAAGTATACACAAAGGATCATGGTTCCGAGGGTGAAAAAACAACTCTGCCAAGGTTATGGACACCTGTTGGCAGCAGAGTACTGTTAATGGTATTAAAGTCACCTTGGTTACACCAATGGGTAAGATATTAATACTCTTTTGTTTCTTATATCCTAGGAACTAATCATATGTTATTTCCCGATTTATACATCGCATGAACATTTATCATTACCAATCATGGCAACGGAAGTGACCATGACCACTTAAGATTTGGCAAGTACGATACATGTCTTATCCACTAGCCTCATATCATAACACAACAGCCTTTTATATAATACGCGATCAATTTTCCGCCTCGATTTTGGTAATTCGTTGTCCCTTTTAACATAGCATAATTCCACATGCTGTTCCTTTCTGACTTGGTTGCAGATCGGGTGCCGCCCCTTTATTTGCCGGCTGGGACAGCCTATCACATTGCGGGGGGGGAGGTTAACCTCATCATTCCCTGTATTACGTGTCAACTCACCATTCGGGAAAATAGTGTACGACGGTTTTGCATGGTTTAACGGCATGGCATTTCTATTTTTACACAAAATCGCTTTCTATTGCACTGTTGCATACTCTGTGTTTTTGAAACCTTTGCGATTATCACCCTCTCTGTGTTTCAAACAGAAAACGTAGTTGCCGTTCCATTTAGAATCCACAGTGAAACCATGGGAGGAAGGGCAATTCGAAGCGAGCCTCAACAGTTGACGATCTCCGCTGCTGCCCGGGAGATCCTGGAAAGAGCAAGATGGTTGAATTATTTCAATCGCCTACAGGAGTCTAATGAAACAGTAGCGATGGAATTTTTGCAGAACCTACAGGATGATCACTCCACAGTAAGGGGGAAGCGGATAGCGGTCACTGATGACATAATTGCAGAAGTTTCAGGACTACCAGCCACCGAACCGGTATGGACATTAAAAAAGGAACGATTACAGAAGGTCATGGAAATTTTCCAGGACGAAGGCCAGAGTTTGACAATTAAGGGGAAGGGAGTTCTGCCAGCAACCCTAGGAGAACCCTGGACGGAGTTAGCAAGAATAGTGCAGAGCTACATCACCTGCGAAGGAAGGAAAGATGTGGTAAGACCACGACATCTTAAACTTTTAGCTGTTTTAAAGCAGAAATGCTCTGTAAATTTACCTGCACTCCTGAACTCATTACTGCATGATGTTGCACAAAGCATAAAAAAGGCACAACATGTAGAGTCAGTCGTTAGTCACCATGGGTTAATACGACTAGTTGTTAGCCATAGTCTCACCCAGCAGCAGAGCAGCTGGGAAGAGCTGCTTGTAATGATTAGGGGGGATTGACAGCGCCATCCCCAAAACGTAAACATCCTACAAGCACACCAGAACGACCGGCAAAACGCAGAGAACATGTCGCTAGTGCATCAGAACAACCAGGGATACACCAAGAATCGGCAAAACACAAGCATACCATCGATCCACCCGAGCAACCAGAGGAACCCAGAAAATCAGCTCGGTTAGCTCAGATGAGAGGAAGCATAGATAAGCCCAGACAATCAGCCCGGTTAGCTCGGATACGAGGAAGGCTGGAAAAGCTCCAGGAAAGCGCCAGCCAACCAGTGGTAATTGAAGACGAGCAACCCGAAGAAGAAGCAGCTGAGCCTTCGGAAACAGAAATAGAAGCAGAAACTGAACAGGAGGAAGAAATGGGACAGCAGGAAGATAGCCCATTACAAGACCTACTGGGAGATGATGACTTGGCCGCAGTCCTAGCCAATATGGGTAAGTATGGCCAAACCTCTAGTTCAGAGGACCCCCACGACAAACCCCAAGAAGAAAACATGCCTGTTCATGATGAAGAGGAGGTAAATACTGAACGGGAACAATCTGTTCCCAGGTCACAAGAGGAAATTCTAGAGGGAGTAGGAGCAGAAACAACAAGTGCTCAGGAAGAGACAGAACCAGTCGAGGTTCCTTCCCCAGAACAGCCAGAGCAGAACAGTGAGGAAGAACCCCAAGAAGAAGATTTAGAAACTAGTCATGATCCAGACCGCAACAGACAGCCTGCTGTTCCTTCTAAAGAAACGCTGGAAATTAAGAAGTTGCGGAGGGAACGGCAGAAATTGTTGAATACGATAACCCAGCTCAGACAACAAATTAGGATTCTGAAAAAGAACCAGAAGGTAAGAAAGACTGGAAGGAAGAAAAAGAGGGCCAACAATCGGCCTGCTACTCAAAACCCTACTGAAAATGCAGCTGACGTTCCAAATGATGTTGAGGAACAGGAACAGACGGATATTCGCGTTAAAACAGAAAAGGATGATACAAGGACCAATGACAAGAACATTCAGACGGAGGCACCACCCTCAGGGGTAATAAGGGTTCTGAACTCCAAACAGCATAATAAGAAAGTTCAGGTAAAACTCCCGGCCTCTACTGACCTATGGAAAAAAGATCCGAAGACAAAAACCTTGCATAAGATGGTGAAGCAAGCCCAGCAAGAAGCCGAACAACTTAGAGAGCAAACGGTTCCCCGAGAAAAATATGAAGAGTTACAGCAGCAACTAAGGGATGTCAATCAATCCAAAAGCCAGGCTTTTGAAGGGTGGCAAAAGGAACAAGAGGAAGTTGCACAGGTAACCCGTAGACTAGATACTGTTATCAAGCAGATGAATACCTTGTGTTCTTTATACAATGATGTCTTAGCATGTAGGGCTCCTGCTAAAAACTATGCTCTGTTTTTATTAGAACGGTATTTACAATTAAAAATAAAAGCTGTTAAAGCAGGTGCCCCTATACAAATCAACACTGTCAATGACTTTATAGACTGTTGTAAACATTATGGAATGAAAGTCCAGAGATTGTTGTGTGAACTTTATTTACATGACCTTGTGCTAAATCAGGAGACTGAGTTAAACCCTGGCCCTTTCGTTGGGGACATCCAATTTCAAGCATTCATTTCATTCGGGGTTAATCAGATTAAGTGGCTTAAAGCCTATGATACTTTCCAGAGTCAGGAAAATGGTTTAGATTTACGAGTAAGGGCTGAGCCTAGGAACCCAGTGCAGTTGTGGAAAGCTCATAGAAACCTCATAAAGACTCCGGGTGTCTATGAAACTTTAGGACCCATGCATGAGGCACTTATTCGGGAAGGGTTAGAGTATTTTCTTTCCATCCAAGACTTGGCCATTAATGCAGCCAAATTTCGGTACCGAATCTCTGATCCAAATATCCAGCTCAGGGAACCATTTAAGTATGAGAACTTTGAGTTAGCTGCCAACCGTTTGAACCTCTATGGTGAGAGCATTATGAAAGCAGGGTCATCCTGGTTAGGATATAGATTTCGCACTCCAATTATTTGGCACCCTGCACCCGGATACCAGGCCCTGTATGAGATGCCTGAGGGGCAAACAGGTCAGTTCTTTGATTATCTAATCACTCATCATGGTTGTAGGCCTCCGAATGAGACTCCTTCTCCAGCATATTCCCTCACTGCCTTGCATGTCAACTACAATGTTTTCATGAAGACATGAAACAAGGTAAGCAGGGGGGTGTGTGGAGTACTAAAAAGGTATGCTTTTGATGACTATTTCAGTGGCTTTTTAATAGAATTTGTGAACCTTTTTGTATCATGAATTTGGAAAGTAATAAGTAACCATAACAAAACATGTGAGAATTGATATGCAAGACTTAGCCACTGATAATGGTTATTTTCTGTACAGGAAAAAACGAGATAATCGCTCGTCCTCTCGGTCGAGAACCTGCCTGCAACAAGGGTGGTAAACAGACCAGCAAATCGGCCCGGAAAAGGAGGTGAAGACACCGCCCCGGCGCAAAAGAAACAGGTGATTGGGTGATAACACTTGGCGAATCCCCAGATCTTCTTTACCCCCGAGGGATCGCTTTATTTATCATGTCATTTGACATTCCGCCGTCACCTTATATAAAGGGTCAAAGACCGTTAGCTAAGGATATACGTTTATGTAACTTTCCGTAAAACATCACTGATTATTAAAGAGACTCGAGAACCGGTTCAATGGCTTAATCGATGTATTATTGCTGCTTTCAGTGATTATTTCATCTCTGCGTCTGGATTAACTTCAAGCGGTGTATCCTTGGAGGCTAAGGGCCCGGCCCCGAAGGACACTTGCTTCTGTACCATTACGACTTTATTTCTGTGTGGTTTGTTTATTATTTTTATTTGGTAATTTGATATGCTTTATAAGTTCATATTACATGCTCTGTTAAAGATTGAATCATTGAGGTTTCTACAGATAGAATCGTGTGTTGACTTCGCATCAAGTTATTAATCCTTTCAAGAGTTAATTGCATGTTCTTACTGTCATGTCACAGAGCTGTTATACTAAACGTTCGTGTTGTGTGCGTTTCTAATTTATCAGTACTGTTCCATAATTCATTAATCGTTATTGTTGTTCCTTTAGTGTGAATTGTGTGAATTGCCTTTAGAGTGAAAGAATGTTATTTGATTGCAAAGAGAGTATTTGAGTTAATTAAGTTTGGTTACAACCCGCGGGACTTAGTTATTCAATTTCTGTTCCATTTTAGACTTGTTGCCTAGGGTTGTTTAAAGGCAGCACTAATCACCATGTTAGGGGAAGAAGGGAGTGTTAGCAGTGAAGGAGGCCAAGTGCTTATGGGGAAAAAGTACAAGGGTGGGAAGGTTAATAGATTTGAACCCCAAGACACTGTGGAGCTTACTACCTCTCCCATGATTCTCACATGCTTTCAAAATGTAGGGTGTTTTCAGTTTTGTGAAAGAGTCTAACAAGTACAAAATCACCCAGAGCTCAGAAGGTTATTCATTCGTATCCTACATAACAAAAAATCAAGCTTGGAAGGGGTTACCTTTGAACTCTCATCAGATTCCATTTCTAGTGCTACAGGTATACCTAGTGCTGGTGAAAACTGGTTCAAAAGGGAAAAGTTGGACATGAGATGGTATGAACCATTTCTCAAGACTAGGTGCAAAGAAGGATGCAAGAATATTTTCCCTTTCTCACACTTGTTGTAGAGCTATGCACCCTTGATGAGGGTCATCATGAAATATTTTACCTATGAGGGAAGGTACTCTAGAATCTACTCTTATCATATTAGATTTCTCACGCACTTCATTAGGGTCAAGATGCTTCATTTTCCCTACTACCTCTATAGGATTATTGACAAGATGTTTTCTATTGTTTGAAGCAGGAACTATTCCCAGCAAATGCAAAGTTTGTTCCATCACTCCTTGGTCAAGATGGTTGTGCTACATCTGTTGGAGCAAAAAGACATACCTTTGGAGGTGTTCATTGCTCATGAAATATTTACAAGCCCACAACCCCATCGTCAGCTAAATTTACCCTCATAATCTCATCCCCCTCCCTCTACTCTTCCATCACCTCCTATGGATCATGCCCCATCATCTACACAGGTATCCTCTCCTCAAGAAAACCTCCCTTCCTCACCTTCTCCTAATGCATCAGATCAATAAGGAAGTGGCAATGAACAGTCAAGTGACCATGAGTGTGAGGGTGACAATGAATCAAACCAAAATGAAGCTGAGGGTTATGATGAGTCAAGCCAACAAGAAACATAAAACATGGAAACAGAGGGATAGGAT
The DNA here is from genome assembly GCA_034641835.2 of Pinus albicaulis. Lineage (NCBI taxonomy): Eukaryota > Viridiplantae > Streptophyta > Pinopsida > Pinales > Pinaceae > Pinus > Pinus albicaulis. The sequence continues at coordinate 476,239,355 of CM076571.1, forward strand.
AACAGTGAAGGAAATGAAGAAGATGATAGTGGAAATGAATTAAGCAGTGATGAATAAGGGGTCAGCATTGAAGGAGAAGACATGGAGGTGGATGATAATGAAGATAAGGTAAGTGATAAAGAAATAGAGGATGATCATAAGGAAAACAGTGAGACTAAGAGCCCTAATGACATTCAAAATAGTGAGGCTCATAGTCATGAGAGAGATGAGGGAAAATATGAAGAGAGCAGCCCAAATGAATATGATAACAATACAAAAAATGAAGAGGTTGAAGAAAACATGGACACCAATGAAGAAGACATCAATGAGGAAGAAGACAGTCATGAAAACATTCATGACAGTCATGACAATAGTGAGCTCCCTAGTGATAATGAAGATAATAGGGACAACAACAAAACTCAGAGCCCCAATGACAGTAAATATAGTGAGGTTCCTAGTGGTAATAGGGGTAGTGATGATGTTGGAAACAAAGACGAAAATGATGAAGTAGAGAACATGGTGACTGATGACAAGAATGATGAAAATGAAGAGTTTGATGATAGTAGCAAGGATCACATCCATGAGGAAGATAGAAAAAATATCACAGGAAAACCTTTTCCATTGACATATCAGAGAGGGGAAAGGCATGTGTTTGCTGCCTCAAAAAGGCAAGGGGTCATGCCTTCCACATCCACTAAGCCACTAGATAAAGGAAAATAAAAGGTAAAGGAAGAAGGCGAAAATGAACATGAGGTTGAGAGAGAGTTTGAAATCATCCAAGTTGATAGGGAAGAAGAAAATGAATCAATGATCTCAAACTTGCTCCTCCAGAACAAAGATGTGCAAATTAAAGACCTCCAAGCAAATCTAGATAGGGCCAAGAGTGTGAATGATGTCCTTGAGATGGAGAATAGGCAGCTAGTGGCATAGAATTCCGTTTATGAAACTAGAGAAATTAGAGCCCAGAAAGAAGCTCAAAGGGCACAGGTAAAGCTAGAATAATTCATGGGCACCTATGAGGAAAGTGAAGATGAACAAGGGTAGGCTAGGAGGAGACCAAGAACCATGGGTTTGAAGGAGGCCTTGGCAAAACAAAGAGAACCAGAATCAACCTTGGTAGACCAACTCCCTCTAGATGAGTTGCTTGCCATGGAGATAGAGTATGATTGGGAGCCTTGGATAGAAAGATAAAACATACACTTGAAGGCCAAATTGGAGAAAGACAATAAATATCTTGATCTCCAAAGGAAGATGATCAAATATTATGCCCGGAAAAACCAAATTGCAAGGGCTAAACTCAAAAATTCTTATGTCAAAATACAAGCACTCAAAGAGACAATAGACCAAGAAAAAATTGTAATATTGGTTGAAGCTTCTCTATAGGCCTCTCAAACCTCATAAGGAAGACATCCACCAATTTTGGGAAAATTTTGACAAATTTTGGTTTTTTGCAAATTTTGAGGCCTCTAAGCGTAGCACCCCTGGTACTACGCTTTGATATTAGGTATCCTCAGAAAAACAAAATTGAATTTTGGAATCCTCAGCTCAAGCATAGCATGCTCACCAAATTTTGGAGCATTTGAAGCATTTTCGGTCCCTCAAAAGGCTAAGAAACACCTCATTTTTTACCTTTTTGCCTCATTTTCAAGCCTGGCACTACACCTAGAGTAGTTTTGGGACATTTCTTTTTTGGATAGGTTAGCGGAGCCCAATAAGAATACCAAGAGAATTTTTGGAAGGTAGACTCAGAAGGCTTTCCAACGGGCCATCACAAAGCTAATTCTGAAATCGGGAAGGGCATCCAAACTTGGCTACAAATGGACCCACTTTTGTCCGTGCAGGCGCTATGCTTTCAGACCTCACTGTGCATTTTTGGCCAAAAAGTTAACAAAAGACACTCATTAATGGCAACTGATACTTTAGTGTTTTTTTAGGCAAATCACTCCAAATTTAGGTGCTAGGATTTATTTTTTCATTTATTTCATGAGATATTTTTTGCCTTGGGCCTTGCATGATCTCTTGGGCATAAATGACATTTATGACTAATTTTGACATTTTCAAACCCTAGTTAGGGTTTTTTCCCTCCTTTGCTAGATAAATAGAGCATGAGGGACTTATTTTAAAAGGTTGGCATTTGATGACTCTTGTGAGAAATATATGGTTTTTTGGAGATTGAAGAAGAAATTGAAGTTGTGGAATTTGTGAATAGCATGTTTTGATTGATGATGGAGAAGGCTTGCTTGCAAGATCCCTGAGCTTGGTTGATGGTGATGTGCTTCTATTCAGTTATTTTTTTCTTATGTATCAGTGTGTTTCATCCTTCTATATTGCAGTAGGGCAAAGGTTTTAGACTAAGAAATGTTTTTCAAAGGCACCTTAGCTCTGTATTTGTTTCACTGCCTCTATGTTTTCCTCTGCTGGGTCAGCTAGAGAATTCTTAGTTTCTCTCTAGGCCCACCCAAGCTTGTTTATATTATGAATGATTCAATATAGTAAATATCAAATATGTTTTTATTGTCAGCCTTTCTTGTTTTATGTCACTAAATTTTTTTTCTTGAGATCTTTATTTGAAGTACCACTAATTAGGTTTGCCAAAGAGGCTATGTTTCGATCATACCCTTTGTCCATTCTTGAAAAGTTGTTTTGAAGATATTTATGGCTATGATCAATGTTTTTCAGGAGTTCCCTCTTCCTTGATTAAATTTATATGTTTATATTAAATTTTTTTCTAGCCTTGAAGGTGAAATCACTAGAAGTTAAATGAGTTTCTTGCCTTCTATAGTTCACTGGATTGTTTGTCTTAAATGCTTATTTTCTTGAGTTGAATCAGAGAGTTATTGGTCTGCCCTATGTTATTATTACTTATTTATGTTTAATAGTATTGAAGGCCCTTCTTGTTAAAGTATTTGACAAAGGATTTTTAATTTCCCTTTTCCCTACATTTTTCACAAACTTGATGTTCATCTCATCTCACACAAACCTTGAAAATCCATTTGACCAGGTTAGATTTTCCCTGTGATGCACCCTGATTCATTGTTGAACTTTCCATGAATTTTTATAGACTCCATAGCCCAATGAATTGAATATGTCCTCACTCCATCTATTCTACTTGATCATCTACCCAACCAAAACAAACAAACAAACCCTAAAAGTAAAAAATTTCACACCCTTTGCACAAAATAGAGAGAGCCCTCTCTGAGTCCAGAAAGGCTAGGTCCTAGGATTCCAAAGACTGATTTGATGTTATCCCTGTTCATTTGTTCTCACCAATGTAACAAATTACGGGGACCTAACAATAGGATTTCTATTCTATGATGAATAATTTGTGCTCTAGTGTTATGATGAATGGGCATACAATGATGTGAGTTGATCTAGTTTCTTTGGTTGCTTGAAATTAAGTAATAGGTTTCTTTAATTATTAATTTGGGGGTTCAGTTGGTTCATTTATTAAGTGATTTGAGACAATGAGTGTTTTTCAGTATTGTTATTTGGAATTAGGATTAAGTGATGGTAGTGGGCCTAGTCTGAAAATATGATGAAAAATTTTCTACAGGTTTTGATGTTTTAAGTGAGGTGAATCCAGTATAAAATATTATGAATCATTTTCCATAGAGGTGTTGAGGGTTGGAAACTTCGGTAAGGGATAAAAATCTTCTTTCCAGTAGTAGCTCGTAAATATGTTCATGGGCTAGGATCTCCCTTCGAGAAGGTGCTGGTAAACACGATCAAGGGGTTGGATCTCACTTCTGATGGGTGCTCCAGAATGAGAGAAGGTTGTATCCTTCTGTAGGTCGATTCTTGCATACTGTTATGATTGTACGTCAGTATAGGTTTATAAGATTTTTTCCTTTATAATAAAATATGAAGGAAAAGACGATGGAAACAGTGGTTTTTTCCCACATTGGGTTTCCACCTAAAAATTTTGGTGTCCTCATGTGTTGATGTGTTTCTTATGTGTGATGGTCTATTTTTTTCTTACTATTCATGGTTACCATTTAATTAAAATAATGATACGTTAGTTAAGGTAGAGTAGGTGATGAAATATATGAAAAGTTAGTTAACTAGATATACATTTTTTTCCTGCATCATCGTCGTGTACATGCACAATTATACTTAATGATAGTAGTATATGTTATTGCCTAAATCTACCTCAGGCTGAAAGAAGGCATAGTTCAGGGTAACATCAAACCACGCTCAGTCTGGTAGCTAGCCCTACCAGAACAGGAGAGGGCTCTCTCCGGGTCAATCTCAGGAAAAATGTATCAATGGAGCTTGAAATGATTGAAATAAAAACTAATTTTAGGCAAGATATATAGATCAAGGAGTTTGAAACGATTTTTTGGGGTTTTCTTCAAAAACAAGGGAAAGGCAATTTTTGGGTGCACGGATGAAGCCCAGTTTCTGCAGAGTTCTAATTGGGGCAGGGTAGGCAATGATTTTGATGTCTTGAAATGAATATATGGATGATTTAGATCGCTGAGGAGCTGAAGAGGGCAATATATCTCAATGATCCTCTCCAAACTGAAGAAAACATATAAGATCAAACAAACCTAAAGGAAGAGCAAAGAAAACTATTGGATTCCATGTTTAACACTGATTTGTTTAATTTAGGAAGAGCAGAGAAGGGAAATGATACACATAAACATTAATAAACTTAAAAATACATAGAGAAGAAACACCATCAAAACTCAGAGCCACAAGGATCCCAACAAGTGCTAGAAAACCCTGGTCTTTCCTTAGCCAAAAAATGCAGAAGTGATGTACAATGCAGTGCCAAACAATTCCCAAGTATCCAACCCTAAAAATGACTCAGAAAGTACATGATATAGGCAAGCCTAACCCCTTCCCATGCCTCTAGGGGTCAATCTCATCATTCTAGGAGCTGTTTGAACCAATTCTAAACTAGGAATTGAAATCTAGGCAATCAAACAACTTACCTCTATATGGTAGGAAACTGATTCATTCATTTAATTTTCACTTTTTAGTGAATGAATCCTCTAGAACAAGTAAATATGTGCCAAATTTACATCATAGTCATCAAATTACATCAATATAGATCAATATTTACATCAAAAAGTAAAAATAGTCAAAACTGGGTGAATTTCTGAGCTGAAAAGTGAAAACGAGGCCAAATTTCCCTATGCGTCGCGCTAAAAAACGCAATGCGTCGCGCCACTTTCAGCCTATTTTTGAGGCACTTACTGAAGTCAAAATTGATCTCATGATAGCTCGTTGGAAAGCCTTTCCTGTCTTCTATCCAACCCAAGTAGAATGTTTCAATTTGGAGTTCATTTTCCCCTACAAAATTCAATCTCCCAAAACTGGTTCCTGCTGGTGCAAAAAGTGGCAGAAAGGCCATTTTCAAGGTGTTTTTGGCCCTTTAGGCAACCCAGAACTTGATGAAATATCTCGGCCATTCCTGAGCATGCATAATTTATCATAAAAAACCCAAAAATATCAATTTTTCCTCCAGAATATGTCCCAATCATAAGCGCGCGCAAGGTGGCGCAACGCGTCGGGCAGGAAAATCTGTTTTGTGACCAAAAATTCAAAATTGACAAAAGTTTCTCCAAATTCCTTAAAATTTGGACTGGAGGTCCCTCATTAAGTTCCATGCTCAACCAACAAATCTTCGGCGAATATTTGAAGTGGATCAGGCCTTTTTCGGCGCTTCAGTGCCCTCCTTAGCCTCGCTTTCAAGATCTTCATCTTCCCTTTGCAAACATGTGTGCGGGCCCAATAGTGGTTTTTCATGTACCTGAGCATGTCTTTGTCCCTATTGGCCTTTGCCAACAGCTTTTCAAGATGAATTTTGACTCTCTCAAGCCAAATCTGTTGCTCAAAAGGTGTCATGTCACTGTGTCTCTTTCGAGCCAACTCCCGGTCTTCACGGATTTTCTGCAACTCTATGAGCGTCTGCTGATCCTCCAATTTTTTATTCTACTGCTCCAAGTATTTTATAACCCACTGAGCTCTCTGTAATTTCACAGTCAATGTGTCGATCTCAGCTTTCTGTTCCTGGATGGTCTCTCTCATCTTTGAGCTAGGAGAGCTCAAATCAACATCTATGAGTGTAAAATCAGTGTCTTGGCCTCCTGAAGGGCCCTCATCGTGCATAGGCCTCTTGCCTCTGTACTGAACCTCTACCTACACTGATGTTGAAGGGGAGACCCCTTCCACCCCAAGTGGAGATAGTACTCGCGCGGATGATGAAGGTAACGAGACCCCTTCCACCCCGGGTGGAGATAGTACTCGTCGTGCTGCGGCAAATAAGGCTCTGGTACCTCTCTAATAGGTAACACATACTGGAACACTAATAGGCTCTGTCTCGGGGACCTCAAACTTATGTGAAGGCTCACCCTCATCATGAAAAATCTTTGGAGGAGGCTGAGGGGCTGTAAAGAAGTCATGGGAAATGAACTCCTCCCATGCAATGCCCTGCAATCCGAGCTGATGTACTACAATTATCTTGATGAGCGCATAATGATAAATGCTGTTATGCTGCTGCTCGGGAGTCTTCTTCTGCACAACGGCAGTCATCCGCTCTATTTTTCGACACATGAAATATGGAATACTCATCAGTCTAACTCTCGTGAAATGCATCAAAATTCTGATGTGGTATGCATAAAGGCGTGAGAACCGGCCCTCACAGCTGAAGTATCAGATGATGAGTTTCATCAATGGCGCATAGGACTCCTTCAGAAACCAGAATGGGAATACCCTGCTGAGCTGCCTCAAATAGCCAGGCCTGATGTATGGCTCGTAATATGCTCTATCCAGCTGCTGTCTCTTGTTCCACTCTTCACCTATGTTTGATATCCCGGTTGCCTGCGAAATGGTTTCTGGTGTCAAGGTGAAGTTCACTCTGGCAAGGTTTACATGACCATCACACAAATGTAGGACAAATAAGCGAACTAATTGTTTGTGCTCAACCTAGTCTCCTAAATTGAGTTCATTTAATTTTCAACCAGGGTTGGTAAACTGTTGAAGTGTGGTGCACTATATGTGCCTAGGTGTTTGTTTCTTACTGTGTTGTGTCTAGTGTTTTATGATGTTTCTGGGTTTTTTTTTTTATGGTTTTATGTTCACAAGGGAAAGAACTAAATGCTGGTGGAAAGAAGCTACTGGTTAAAAAAACAGAGTGAAGCCTAAATCATGGATGACAAATGACAAATGCAAATACTGAAACAGAACTAAACCTAAACTATGACTTAGCAAAATACAAAGCTTGATAATGACTTCAAGAAAATAAATCACAACATGAGCTTAACTTGTCCAATTCATTCATTAAAGATGTTTTGGAAGAGCTTGAGAAATGGGCAGTTAAGTGTAAATGAAGTTCTCTTAACTAAACAATTAAACAATAAACTTGTAATGATACAACATCTCATCCATGATTAAAGGTTTGTTGAAACATATTTGGAAAAGAACATTTGTAACATCATAAGATATCTACTCTAAAACTAGATCCTAATTCTATTCTGCAACTTAGTTTAACACCACTAAACCTCACTCAAAAGTTATAGATTTCCTTTTAGAATAGTCTTTGAGGAAAGGCTTGTTTGTGAAATGGTAAATACTCCAAGCCTTAGACTGATACTATCTTCTGTCCAGATGATTATGAGTTAATATAGGTTTGGAAAAAAAGAAATTTTGTAAATAATGAAGACCATGGTAAGTAAGTTTAACAACTAATGCAATTTAAAATGCAATGGATGGCAAATAAACTTGGAATGTAAATACAGTGAGCTAAGCTAGAACTGAACTAGGGTGCTACTAGTCTACAGTGAACAGTGCTAAACTAAAAAGCCATTATCAAACTTGAAATGAAATAACAGAGCATGAACTAAATGCAATTTGCCTCCGGAGTGCTCTAACTAATTTGTCATGCAATTAATCTATGGGATTCCACAGCCTATTTTGTTCATCATGAATGGTATTTTGGAAGAGCTTGTTAGAACAATCCTGGCTGTACAACTCAATGCAATTGAATACAAACATAAAAAATAAAAGAAAATACAATTAAAAACTAAGACATCACAAATATTTACTACTCATTGTTATGATGTTTTGGAAGAGCTTTTTAAGAGTAAGATTAGCTATGCTACTTAGTGTAAACAAGCAACTGAAACCTACAGTACCACAGTTATGCCTTAGTCATCATAATGATATCTTGGAAGAGTTTATTAGAGTAAGTTTAACTGTGATAATGAACGAAAGGAATTGTGAATAAAATCTATAACACTACAGCCATTTCTTATTCATTGTAATGATCTTTTGGAAGAGTTTCTTAGAACAAGTATAGCCATAATGATTAATGAAATTAACTATGAACGTAAACTTCAAAAAAACTTGAAAATGAACTAAGATACTTATCTAAATTGCAAAAGTAAAGCTGCTCAGGAGGCAGGGGCCCTCTACCACCAGAGTAGCATAGAATCTAGCTCAAGATCAACTCAACACGTTCAAAGAAATGTTGTCTTCTTCATTAAAGGAAAATAACTTAAAACATAGTATAATCGGTCTTCAGAAATATAGTAGTCAATCCATGAAATCCAATCAAAATCTAGAACTTGTCTCTCGGTTTCCCGAGTTACATTTATAGAAAATCTTCATAACAGAACTTGAGATACACGGGGATCATTCTCTTTTCATATCAAAATCGGACTACAACTCTAAAGGTGGCAGCATAAAATGAAAAAGGACATCTGGACTGTCCTTGTCCTATTAGAATTCTTTCTCCTTGTGTGAGTTCCCGCGTACAAAACCACATCCATAATTCCGTTCAATCTTCATGGTGAGCAACAAACGCTGAGGACATGATGTGGAATACACCCATGTGTGGCTTTTCCTGAGAGGACACCTGGAACATGATTGAACGTGAAGACAGCTGCAAAATTGGCAACTAGCCACAGAATGTCTTCATTCTATAGCTAGTTTCAGTTCAAAATGTATTACAATGGAAAAATCACAAAACTTAGCAAGTTAGCCATGATATTTATTCTTAAAGCAATTTTAACTAATTTCATTGATCATTTGAGCCTGGGATAACAATGGAAAAAAGAAAATGGAGTGAAGTATGATGGAAGAAAGAACAATCTTGGGGCTCAACATACCCCCACTGCTGACTTCTTGCATGTCCTCATGCAACTTATTCCATAAACTCAGAGACTTCTGCAAGAACATCCAACCCTCTTCTTCTTCTTTGCCTAGAAGTTAAAGGTCTTCTGGACTTCCTGATGACTAACTTGAACCTTAAATTCGTAAGTGCCCTGATTAACTTCTTGTTTCTCTTTTTCAACTTTTCATTAGCCTTTTCCACTTTGTCCATTTGTAGAGACAAGGTTGAGTTCATACTGGTTTTTAGTTTAACTTGTTTTTTCAGAATATCATTCTAAGTCTTGATATTTCTATTAAGTACTTCTAGCTCGTACCTATCTCTTCTTAACACATCTATTTCGGACAGTGGAGGACTAGCGGTTCTATCTCTACTCTCTGAAGCTTTCTTTTCCAATGTTTCAACATAGTTATAACTTTCTTGCTGTGCAGGGTCAATTTCAGGGGCTTCTTCATCAAAATATTCTTCAATAGGTGTTTCTTCATCTTCTATGTTTATCACCCTGGTTTGTTTAATATGTGTTTTCCTTAGTTTCCCCCTGAGCCTATGGCTTCTTCTCGGCTGGGATGGTCCCTATCCTTTTTCTGTGGCAAATTTTCTGATTACCCTCTCTTCCTTAAGCTGTCTCTTAATCTGAGTCAATTTCTTAGAGATTATTTCTTCACTGCTTTCTTGAATTGCTCTATCAGTTTCAATTTTAGAGGCTCTCCATTTTCTGCTTATCTTTGTAGGCTGATGTTCAGGTGAAGGCTCTTTTGGTTCCTCAAAGTGATTTCTCACCAAGAAATTATCCCAATTATCCCCTATTTTGCTCAAATGATGCTCAATCAAAATCTTGACTAACCCATGGTGATATAAGGTTGTCTCTAAAAATTGAATTCTGTTTTGGACACTTGAAGCCATTTTCTTTAAACTTTGAAGCAAGAAATAGGGAAAATTAAGCTCTTCTTCTAGGAGATGCATTATCAACCTAATATGGTAAACATAGAAAGTACCATATCTACCTTCACAAGTGATAAATTTTTGTAGGATAAGCAACATGTTTCTCCATTTATTCTTTAATGAAGAGCTTGGAATTCCCTTTTTAAATACAGTGACATCCATACCTGGTGACTTGAGGATATGCTTCCACGATTCATTATGAAATTCTCTGTTCTTAAACCATCTTTCTCCGTGTCTAGGAAATCCTCTTGCTTCTACAATAAAAACCTCTGTGATAGTGAATTTAATGTCTCCAACTTCAACCTCAACTCCTTTGAGTGATCTTGCAAACGTTTTAGTAAC